>JAIGNY010002171.1:2092500-2200000 GCA_020152595.1 Chiridota heheva
CGCGTAATCCTTCATGCGGTTACTAGAATGCCACAGGTATAGAAAACCAGGATAGACAGATGTGTTATAGCAGGTTCCTGGTTCAAGGGGCGGATTCTGTAATGTACTCACCCTTGTGCTGTACCACTGGATGTATCCCTCTGATTAGTCACACAGCTCTGTGTCCATTCTTGTTTTCATTTTGAAAAGAAAAAAAGTGTAAGTCTAAATATGCATGTTTCTGCTTTCCTGACACAGATTCTTTCAGATCAGCGATGCAAATCCCCGTGTAAATCTTATTCTTCAATAAACTGATGAATGTTCTTGTGAAATGAAAATGACCTCTGAAGGAATTAACAGATTAAGAAGGAACTATGGGAACATTATTTTTTTAAATCCTTTCTTCCGGTACGGTGGTTCATTGGGGACAAGAAAAAACAATCTAAAGAGTCCAATTTGAGTCGAGAGAGAGAGAGTTGAACACACAATTACAATGACGGGGTCGTCGCCTGCGTATTCGCTTATGATAGTACAAATGCTATCACGAAACGCTTAATACGACCCAGACGAGAACACAGGTACGACGTACGGACAGACATAACATCGACAACCAAGTCAATGTCCACGGCCTTTGATAACCAGTTGTGGTGCACTGGCGTGTCTACCCACCCCAGGATTGAACCCGGGGCCTCGTGGTCTGTAGACAGGTATTATAACCGCTACACCACAGAGTCGATCGTTCGCGGATGTTTTTGAACGTCAGAGACCAGGCGACGCCGAAAGCGGGGCCAAGAGGTCATGTATAAGTCACCTATCAGGATTCCACTGAGTGAGGCTTACATGTTATATTTTTAAGTTTTACGCTTCTATATTGGATTAGCTTTTTCTAATAGGATTTCCTTTTCCTTTTAATTACCTGGTGTTTTTTTCTTTCTCTTTTGTTAGTGATCTCTGACGTTTATTGATTGGCCGGAGTCACGGGGCTAAGAAGGCTTCATATACTGCATGCGGCAAAAGCTATCATATAACGTTGCCTATACATATAACGTTGCATCGCAAATGGTTCATTTGCGGAGAAAAATATCACTAAGATTTTAAAAAGATTCGACACTAGAATTCGTATAAAACTGTGTTTGTGTACAATTTTAGCACCCGGCTACGTAGGTAAGATTTAGAGCATTTATCATGTCCGTTACCATTACAGTGGCATAGTAACAGGAGGGGGGAGGGGGGGGGGGCAGGGCCAAGCCCCTAATAATTTTATTGGGGGCCAAGTACCATTTGGGCCCCAATAATGAAGGTCTAACAAGCAGACGAGTTAATTTTGAAGAGTCAGATTCCATCATGGTATTTTTTCTTCCGGATTTTCGAAAAGTTTTCTTTTTTTCCGGCATTTTTTTAGTTTTCACGATATTTTTGCTTCAATTTTGGGAAATTTTTTTCATTTTCGAAAAGTTTTCTCCATATTCGGGAATTTATTTTCAGTTTTGACAAAATTTCCATCATTTTTTATTTTATTTCCTTCATTTTCAAAAAGTTTTCTTCATTTTATGGAAATTTGCATCAATTCTTGTAAAATTTCTTTTACTTTTTGTGAAATTGTCTTCATTTTCAGGAATTTGTAAATAAATTTTCGGGAAATTTCCTTCATTTCAGGAAAATTTCCTTCAATTTTCGTGAAATGTCCTTCATTTTAGGGTATTTTTCTTCATTTTCGAAAATTTGCATCAATTTCCTATAAAAATTTGCTTCAATTACCGTGAAATTTCCTTCAAATTTTGCAAAATCTTCATTTTTGGAAATTTTAGGAAAGTTTTCTTCATTTTCAGAAATTTTCTTTATTTTCATGAAATTTGTTTCAATTTTGGTGAAATGTCCTCATTCGATTTTCGGCGGTAATTTTAACCAAATTGGCAATAAATTTCAATCCCCCCCCTTCCACCCACCATTACCACTTGACAAATAGTTTTACCGTGATAAGGCTCGTCACATGTGTGTAGGTTTGTTGGGACAAAAATCAATTCTGCCCACCCCCTCCCCCAAGGTCAAATATCTTCCTACGCCGCTGCTTTAGGACCATATAAGATTTTTTTTCTTTTTTCTGTAGCTAGTGTAATGCGCCTCAAACCTGAAATCCACCGACTGGGCCAGACACTTTTTTGTTTACAGTTTAGGGCATTTGTTTGATATATCATTGGATTGTCTACTTTCAGAAAATTCCATGATAGCAATTCCAATTGTACAGCTTTTGGTAAAAAAAAATACGTTTTTTAGTGAAATTTGAAAAACGTTTGAAGATTAGGTTTAGATGCAGTTAGTGTATCACAAGACCACATTAAAGAAATAAAATGTTACAATTCCAAACAAATTAACCATCATAACTCTGTCATGAAAAAACCCCAATGAATTTAAAATCCCCTTCTTTCTTTATATCTTTATCTAAAGAAACAAACAAGGCCAACCGCCCTATTGTAGCGCCCTCTATTTAGGTCCACTTACCATGTTCATATCACATTTCAATTGACTAATCAAAAACATTTGAAATTTTGAACAGCTTTTAGTTATTGAAAGACAAAGTATATGATTAAATCTTTTTGTGTAACATTAATACTTCAAAGAAATTTGAAAACTTCATCTGAAATGATCTTTGATCAAGTTGATTGCATAGACAGCTCTAAAAAGTGCCTAGACCTTTTTAGGTGAATCTGCTTTCAATTCTAATGGCTTAAGAATTATGATCAGTTAGTTTGGTACTAATTGATTAAAACAATGTTTATCTTCCACATGACCAAAAGATAAATGTCCTTACTATATGTGTTTGTTGTCCCCTATAACAACTTTACAATGAGCTTTTGAGTACGAATGTAGTTCCTTCGTCTTCCGGGCGTTACCCTTCGGCCTATCCACAACTTCTCGGGTGTTCACAAGAGTCGCACGTGTCGTGGGAGCCCACCTCCGGAAGCACTGAAGGCATCCGGATCTTTATGTACCTGGACGACTGGCTGATAGTAGCCGACGATTCCAGCGACGGCGTCCACCTAGTGGGTGATTTTGGTGGCGCAACGATTGGGCTGGTCAATCAACCCCCTCAAATCGGACCTTTTCAGATCCCTACCTCTCTGGGGGCGGAAATAGATTTTGTTACAGCCCGGATCAGGCAGACCCAGTTAAGAATAAAATCCGTCGTAGTAGGAGCGAACTTGACTCTGGAGCAGCCCTCTGCCCCGGCAAGGACCTGGCTGGTATTTTGGGGATACCTCGCCAGCCTGGTGATTATCGTTCCCATGTGTTGGTTTACATAAGGGAGCTTCAATTCCACCTGCTGGAACATTTCGTTCCTTCTTCAAGGGACCTCACAATCCAGGACCTGTAGGCCTACATTCCAGCCATCACCAAAAGTTCGAAGTGGTGGCACAACCTAGCACATTTATTTTCTGGTTTACCTTTTCCCCCTCCCAAGAAGACTGAAGTGGCGGTTGTCACGAACGCGTTTTTGGAGGGTTGGAGAACACACTTAGGCCTGTCTCAAGTAGTAGGACTATGGTCAGACGAATGGGGCTACAGCATATCAACATGTTGGAACTGGAGGTGGTCTTCAGAGTTCTGAATCATTTCCTCTACCTAATCAAGAGCAAAGTGGTTCTGATCAGAATAGACAACACAGCAGTGGTTGGTTACATCACCAAGCAGGGCGGGACCAGGTCCAGGCGCCTATGGTTACTCACCAAGTCCCTGCTGGAATGGTACCAGTTGCATCATATTCAAGTCCAGGCAGTTCACCTGTCAGGCAAAGAAAACACCATAGCGGACTTGCTGTCTCGCCTGAAGGGAACCCCCACAGAGTGGTCGCTCCGGCCACAGATAACTCAAGCACTGTGGTCAGTTCTGGGCTTACCAGACGTAGACCTGTTTGCCTCGATAGACAATCACAAGCTACCAATTTTTTGCGCTCTGACCGTGGACCCACGGGTATAGCAGGTTGACGCCTTAACGTTTCTCTGGAAACTGTTCGTAGGATACGCCAATTGAATATCATCAAAATTTTGGAAAACTACTTTCATTCCCGTGCAATTTTCCTGATTTTGGGACAATTTTCGAAATTTCTTTCTTAATTGGGAATTATGGTCAATTTTCATTATTTATCTGGAAATGTTACCAAATATTACTGAAATTGTCGCTGATTTGACCACATTTTTCTTCAATCTTATGTTAATAAGTCCCAGTCAAAAGGAGAAGCATGCGGCGGGGAATGTAAAATCCTTTCATCTGTTCATGGAGTACCTTTCTCCTGCCCCCTCCCCTTCCTGGGGCTCTAGAGACCGGGGCTCAAGAGGCTGGGGGCTCTAGAGGTTGGGGGATTTAGACGTCGAGTGCTCCAGAGGTTGAGACTCAAGAGGTCAGGAACTCTAGAGGTCGGGAACTTAGAGGTCGGAGCTCTCGAGGCTCTAAAGGTCGGGCTCTAGAGGTCGGGTTCTAGAGGTCGGGAGCTCTAGAGGTCGGGAGCTCAAGAGGTCGAGAGCTCTAGAGGTCGAAGCTTAAGAGGTCGGGGACTCTAGAGGTCGATGGCTCTAGAGGTCGGAGCTCAGGAGGTCGGGGACTCTAGAGGTCGAGGGTTCTAGAGGTTGAGGGCTCTAGAGGTTGGGGCTCTAGAGGTCGGGGCTCCAGAGGTCGGGGATTTAGAGGTCGGGCTCTAGAGGTCGGGGGCTCTAGAGATTGAGGGCTCTAGAGGTTGGGGCTTCAGAGGTCGGGGGCTCTAAAGGTCGAGGGCTCTAGAGATCGGGGCTCCAGAGGTCGGGGCTCTAGAGGTCGGGGCTCTAGAGGTCGGGGGCTCTAGGAGTCGGGGGCTCTAGAGGTTGAGGCTCTAGTGGTGGAGTCTCTAGAGGTCGGGGTCCCCTGCTCTACCGGCAAGCGCCTCGAACTTTACGCCACTGCCACTCACACACGTTATATTGCTCTTCAAAGTTTGATTATCATTACGTGGAATAGGACTGAGCGAACTACTCACAATCTTTGTGTATTAATCTATTTTCCGTTTCTAAATGTCTGCATGTCACCGAAAAATATCAGAGGTTTATTCCTTCAATCCGTCTATACAAATTAATTGGCGGTATGGTAAAAATCAAAATCCTTCAATCAGAATTTGTCGCAACTCTTTGACTGTTCGAAGAATTACAAAAGACAATGAAAAAAAAAATGTATCCTCGTCCCAACTTTCATCAACTGATCAATGTCTGAATGTCATTTTTATCAAAATAAAAATTAAGTGTGTAAAATTATAAAGATGAATAGTTTTAAGTCAATTTTCGTCGATAGTGAAAACTTCTTCAGAGAATAAAGTCGATAATTCCCCGTGTCTCTGTAACAGATTGAAACAGGGGTATTACATCATTGTGAGGGTTAGTTTAGAGGCTCAAAGCGTTAGCCTAAAGGATGACGTTATATGACCTTTCAAAATTCGACAGCATGACTTAATACTCGTACATACCTTCATACTCGAATTTCTTTTTGAGTTTTAGTTAGAATATTTCAAACATTTTTTTTCTTTTTTCATATTCTCACATATTCTTGTTTCTGCCTGCAGCAATCCTGTAAACGTCATCTTCTAAAAGGCATCAAGTCATTACTTACGTCATCGCTCCAAACTGCCAAATATTGCATTACAAAATGGCAAATCATCCGTTGTTTATTCTTAGTTATTATACTAACTTTAATAAACAGATTAGTATAAAGTTATATCGAATTCTTGAAGTAGGTTTAAGAAAAATAAACGAATGCAATTTGGTTTGAGGATTGCATTTTAAGTAAAAATTATAAAACAAACTACAAAAGTTAAGAATAACTTCGTCCAGTTTTAAAAATATGGATAGAGAAGCCTTAGTGAGAGTTGGAGAGTTGTGTTAAGAAAAAATGTGTATTTATGATAGTTATAATTAATTTATGAATGCATAATCCGTGGGAACAACAATTTGTTATGTGAAGAAAAATTAAGTTATTTCGCAGTGAAGGTTTCATAAAGCTTTTGAAAATGTTTTTTGCATAAGAATGTTAATCAATTGGCCTCATGATTTTCATTTTCTCTCATCCAGTCATCTAGGTCTCGATATCAACCAAGACAGATAAATAGGTGAAAATTGCAAAGCTGACCAATCAGAAGACTTGAAAATGAAAGGGTACTAGACCAGCGTATTAAGGCATCAAAACCTTTTGACCCTCTAGGCAAGGAGGGCTACAAAACTTCATTACGACCAATATTTATATCTATATTATAACAATAATTTTGGGAGCAAAACAGGTAAATAAATGTTTAAATTTCACCAAAAACACGCCCTCATTTGGGATCTAGTCAACTTTAAATAAACGTTTTTAATTTTCTCGGTTTTCTATAAGTACATCAATGGCGGAGAGCTGTTTGTATTATAGTAATCAACAACTCAACATTTATTGCCGTGCCATAATTCCTAGGCCTATGTTTATGTTTTTGGCTACCCAAATATATGAAAAACCATATTGTTTTATTTTATAGTAGTAAATATAGTTAGGTCTTGTGTAATTTAGTTTATAAGTTCAAGTTTCAGAAATACCTGTTCGGACAATTTATCTTGCATTTCAGACCAAAGAACCAGGTGCCCGACTAAAATTTACTGATGAATGTAATGATTTACATCTTTACATTGTAGATATGTGCAAATCGTGCTTCCTTTGCAGAGAGCGGGTGTCGACTGAGGCGTGAAATTGTGTGCAAGTGTCTGGTTTTTAAGTTGTCATCTTCCGTTGTAAACATATAATCTGATAAAACAGTGAGTTTACGTCACTCAGAGTGAAGAATTTCCGTTTAATGAAGCGCCGGCCCCAGTCCGTTGTTTACTCGACGGAAAACCCATGTTTCTTGTCCACCAACTTTACATCCTTACGCTGTAAACACGTTAAACATGAAGATTACGAATTTCATTAATATGCATAGTGGGTGGGGCTTAATATGATTTTGCTGCAAAGAGCAAGCAAAAGTATCTCAAGACGGTAAACTGGATTTATGCCATATTTGGTACACAAAGAGCCCATGGTCCGTATATGTGCCCTATTGTTTTTGATGATGCATATTAATGACTTTAGAAGGAAGAGGGAGGGGGTAATTAGGAAAACCTTGAAATGTTCTTTTTTTAACAACCACGTGTCTGTTTTGTTTCATATGTGGTATATTTATGTTAGCTGATGTGTATATGTTCATTATGTAAAACCGTTAAATATCATTAATATGCATGGTAGGCGGGGCTTAATATGATATTGCCGAAAAAGAGCTTGGAAACGCGGTATTTCAAGGACGGTAAACTGGATTAATGTATTACATGTGGTATACATATCTGGTAGCTCATGATCTGTAGATGTGCCCTAATGTTTTTCGTGGTGATATCATGCATATTTATGAGTAGGTGGGGCTTAATATAAAAATCTTGAAATGCTCTTTAGTTTCATATTTATCATAGTAATGATGTTAGTTAATTAGTATGTATGTTTTCATTGTATAAGAACAATGACTCATTAATATGCGTAGTGGATGAGGCTTAATATGATTTTGTATTTTTAAAAAGCACTTAAACTTGATATCTCAAAAACTATAAACTGGATGGCATGTGTGGTACACAAAAAGCTCATGGTCTGCAGATGTGCTCTAATGTTTGTCAGTTTGTGGAGGTAATTTCATGCATATTAATAAGTGGGTGGGCTTAAAGTGAAAATTTTGAAGTGATAAATGAACAACTGTATGTTCGTTTTGTGTCATATTGGGCGCGATAATATTGTTGGTTATTGTGTACATGCTCATGCTATCAACAGATGTCATAAGTATGCATGGTAGGCGTGGCCTAATGTGAAAGTGCTAAATGATGTAAACACCATACTGTATCTCATGAACAATATATCGGATTTATGCCATATGTCGTACACAGAAGAATCATGGTTTGTATACATTATGTTCTAATGTTGTGGTCGAGATATCATGAATATTAATGAAAAAGCGGGGCTTACTGACAAATTCTTAAAATAGGATAAATAAGCAACCATATTTGCATCATACTTGTTTTTATGTTTTTAATTGTGGTGCAAATGCTAATGTTGTCAACATTTTCTATTAATCTGCATGGTGGGTGTGGCTTATGAATACATATCATGGAACAAATATTTCATGATATGCACTGACATTGCAGTTAATACAAATTTTGCAAATCAATTAGCTTATGAAAAAGCATCGGAACCACAAAACCGTTTGGTTCTGGTTATGTTGTAAACACATAAAACATGAAGATTACGTCACCTGGAGCACGGCGTTTACGTCGCCCGGAATGGGGGCATTTAAGTTGCAGTAAATTACATTTTTACGTTATAAACACGTTAAACATGGGAATCTACGTCACCCGGAGTACGGCGCAATGGGGCATTTAAGTTGCATTAAATATTATGGGAAACATTGTTACGGAAACACGAATATAAGTTTGTGTTTCAGAAGGCGGTTCCGTTTAGTTAAATTAAGTGACGTTTAGGCCAGCGTAATTGTTAAAATTGTTGCCGTGATACCTACCCATCACGGCCGTATGAGCCTATGGGGTCAGAGAGGCCTTGGGAGCCAGAGGGGGGGGGGGAGTTGCATGCTACAAGTTTATACTTCTTTTCACAATGAAATCATCTTAGTCCCGGTTTATGTAAATGTTCTGCAATTTTCGGGACATTTCAATCAATTTTGGGGAAATTACTTTAAACTTTGTAAAATATTTTTCGTTCTTGTCTTATTTTTCTTCGATTTTCGGTAAATTTTCTTAAATGTTTGGTAAATTTCAATCATTTTGGGGCCATTTCTTCCTAATTTTTGTTAAATTTTCTTTAATTGTCGGAAAATTTTCTTCACTTTGGGGCAATTTTCCTACGATTTGAGGAAAATTTCCATCAATGATTGGTAAATTTTCTTCATTTTGGGGCAATTTGTATTCCAATTTTTTATAAATTTTCTTCAGTTCTCACGGTGAATTTCCTTCCTTGGGAAATTTCCTTCATTGGCTGATTGTGGGGCAATTTTGTTTTTCGATTTTCGGTAAATTTCCTTCAATTTTTGATAACTTTGATTCATTTTGGAGCATTTTTTTTCGATTTTTGATAAACTTTCTTCAATTTTCTGTAAATTTCCTTCAATGTTTGGGAAATTTCCTTCAATTTGGAAAAAAAATTATTCGATTTTTGTAAATTTTCTTCATTTTGGAGCAATTTTATCTTTCAATTTTGGATAATATCTTTAAATCTCGTGCAATTTTCTTTAAATTCCTTTGTTTTGGGGCAAATTCATGTCAATGTTTGGGAAATTTTTCAATTTTGAAAGTAAAATTTTCTTAAATTTTCGGTTAATTTTCTTAAATTTTAGGTAAATTTCTTTTATTTAAAGGAATTTTTTCCTTCGATTTTCAGTAAAATTTCTTCAATTTTCTGTGAATTTTCTTCAATGTTAGATAAATTTCCTTCATTTTGGGGCAATTTTTAATCCGATATTTAATACATTTTCTGTGAATTTCTTTCCTTGGGAAATTTCCTTCATTGTCTGATTGT
The DNA here is from genome assembly GCA_020152595.1 of Chiridota heheva. NCBI lineage: Eukaryota > Metazoa > Echinodermata > Holothuroidea > Apodida > Chiridotidae > Chiridota > Chiridota heheva. The sequence continues at coordinate 2,102,065 of JAIGNY010002171.1, forward strand.
GGGGCTATTTTTATTCGATTTTCGGTAAATTTTCGATAAATTTCCTTCATTTTGGAGCAATTTTGGGTTCAAGCCTGTTTGGGTTGACACGCCAGTGTACCACAACTGGTTATCAAAGGCCGTGGACATTGACTTGGTTGTCGATGTTATGTCTGTCCGTACGTCGTACCTGCGTCTGGGTCGTATTAGCGTTTCGTGATAGCAATGCTACTATCATAACCGAATACGCAGGCGACGACCTCGTCATTGTAATTGTGTGTTCACTCGTCGTCGTCGTCGTCGGACGGAATACTAATGATGATGGTACTAAACACATTAATATTTTAGGATGAAGTCAATTATATAAGAAACACTACGGTAAGACAATGATAGACTTTATTGACTTTTAATTGTATGACAACAATGGGTTCACAGGCCCCTCAGATCCCCGGCGGGTTTCACTTTTTATCTTAATTTTAACCTCACCTCTCTGGATATCTACGATCATTATCGCAACCGTAAACGGCACAACGATCGCCACCACCCATTGTGATATTTATATTTATTACCGTATATATATCATTTATTTCCAAATTCAATCATAAAAAAATACGTAAAACTTGTAAACTTTCGATGTAAACAAACACCTACATTGTGCAATACGCAGCAGCATGTTCTGAATGTGGAGCTATTGCGCCCTTCTGTATCCCATCATGCCTTGCGCGTGTTCCGCGAGTGCGATTAACAATATGGTCTATTTTACCAATCGAAGAAAACCTCAGGAGTACCTTTCTCTCTACTCTCCGATGATATTGACTCTGCACACTTGTCCTAATAAGTTTCATTATTCATGACAAAACTGCTCATAAAACACGTTATCATCCACATTTTGGTTTGACTACCCGCCCCCCCCTTCCACCCCCTGACATTTATCTTGCCTACGCCCTGGCCCCGAAGGGTAGCCTGTAGTATATTCATATGTATGTCTATAATAATCTAAGGTGACGTTTTCTACGGCCTTGTTGGATTATAAACAGATTACGGCGCGCAGCTTAAAGCATGTCAGGAAACACAAACCTCCAGCGGGAACAGAGCCCGTTATGGTTTAGCCTGGGCCGAGCGAAGCCTCCTGAAGCCAGAAACAGAGGATTTTGGCTCATAGCAGCCTAGCTTGAATTTTGCCTTTTTTTTCTTCATTTATTTCAGTTACAGACCTATAGGCCACATATGAGTTGAAAAAATCCCTCCAAAAGCTTAGTAAAAATGCTGACAAAAACAATGTTAATCTTGCTGGTGATTTCAACCAACCTAATATTGACTGGAGTCAAAACATTATTTCAGGAACTAACGCTTCCTCCGAAGCAGCCAAAATTCTTCTTGAAGTGACCAATTCATTCAATCTCACTCAAATGGTGCAGTCACCCACCAGAGATAACAACATCCTTGATCTTGTCATGCTTGTTTTTACTAACAATTCACCAGCTGTTACCTCAGCTAATGTCATTCCCGGTATAAGTGACCATGATATTGTTGAATTGACCCTAAATATCTTCCCTCATCGTAAAAAGTTACCTAAACGTAAAATATATTTAAAGAAAAAAGCTAACATAAAACGAATAAAAGAAGACCTGACCAAATTTAAACTGCAATATTATACTCAATTCAATAACTCCATTGAAGTTGATGAAAAATGGAATTTCTTTGAACAAGAAATTAAATTGATTATTGATAAAAACACGCCTCACAAATTCACCTCAACTAAACTAAATCTGCCCTGGTTTACCCGTATCCAACGCCGTCTCTGCAGGAAAAAACATAAACTGTTTAAAAAAGCTAAGACTAATCAACAAGCCAATGACTGGACTACCTATAAAAGCTTTAAAAAGGCTGTCCATAAAAACCTCAAAGAAGCTAGAAACACCTTCATCTGTGATAAACTTAAAAACTCACTTAACGAAAACCCAAAGGCATTCTGGTCCTATATCAAAAGATTAAGAAGTAACTCTGTAGGTATGTCTGATCTACTAAATAACGGTAAACTCTGCAGTGACAGTAAAACTAAAGCTAACATTTTAAATGACCAGTTTTTCAGTCTTTTCACAGAAGAAAACTCCTCCCAAATTCCTGTAACTAAACCACTTACCAACAGCAAAGTAACTGCATAACCTAGACCCCAACAAAGCCTCAGGTCCTAACCAAATACCACCATGGTTTCTAAAAGCACACGCTGATGACCTCTATGAAATTCTAACTGATCTCTTTCAAACCTCTGTCGATAATGGTACTATCCCTAACAAGTAGAAAGAAGCAAACATATGTAGCGTTTTTAAAAAAGGTGATAAACAAAACCCAGCTAATTATAGACCTATTTCCCTCACCTGCGTTTGTAGTAAAATCCTTGAGCATATAATCCACTCACATGTGATGAAATTCCTTAATGAGCATAATATCTTAACTGTTTTACAACATGGCTTCCGTGCAAAAAGATCGACTGAAACACAACTCCTCTTAACAATAAATGATATCTCTAAACAAATTGACCAAAACAGTAACGTTTTTATGGCTATTCTTGACTTCTCAAAAGCCTTTGATAAAGTCCCCCACCAGCGGCTGTTATCCAAACTTTCCGCCTATGGCATTGATGGAAATCTTCTGGCCTGGTTTGCATCATTCCTCAACAACCGCATCCAGCGTGTTGTTTGCGATGGTGAAATCTCTGATTCTAAACAGGTTTTATCCGGTGTACCACAAGGTACCGTCTTGGGTCCATTACTTTTCCTCTAATATGTAAATAACATCCCTGATAATATAAACAGCACAGTCAGACTGTTTGCTAATGACTGCCTTGTGTACAGAACAATTGATAACCCCTCTGACCAACAAATCCTCCAAGATGATCTTAACAAACTTGAACAATGGCAAAACAAATGGCAAATGAATTTCAACCCCTCTAAATGCTACATCTTGTCAATTTCCTCTAGGAAATGCTTAAAATCACCTGTTTATACCTTATGCAACCAGCCACTAAAACATGTCAACTCCCACCCATACCTAGGTGTTGAAATTGATAATAAACTTATCTACCTACTGTGGTGTAGCGGTTATCATACCTGTCTACAGACCACGAGGCCCCGGGCTCAATCCTGGGGTGGGTAGACACGCCAGTGCACCACAACTGGTTATCGAAGGCCGTGGACATTGACTTGGTTGTCGATGTTATGTCTGTCCGTACGTCGTACCTGTGTTCTCGTCCGGGTCGTATTAAGCGTTTCGTGATAGCATTTGTACTATCATAACCGAATACGCAGGCGACGACCCCGTCACTGTAATTGTGTGTTCAACTCTCTCCCTCTCTAATAAACTTAGATGGGATAAACATTTACTTGTAAGTTCTACTTTTTGTACATTACCAGTTTTATACCTTTCTACCTCGCTTTTTACTGCTTTTATAGTTTGTATATACCTTTTTATAATACTGTTTAGGCCCTTGTATCGGTTATTAGGGTTTTTATACTGTTTAGGCCCTTGTATCGTTTTACTGTATTTAAGCTTTTATTGTGTCTTTCATGTTTTGTCTTTTGTAAAGCGCCAAGAGCCTTTTTTGGATTTGGCGCTGTAGAAGTTGTGAATAATAATAATATACATAACATAACCAAGAAAGCTAACTCTATACTTGGCCTATTAAAACGTAACCTCTCAAACTGTCCCACCGACGTTAAATCCACTGCCCATAAAGCTTTAGTCAGGCCAGTACTTGAGTACGCATCTGCAGTCTGGGACCCCCATCACCAGTGCGATGTGGATACACTTGAATCTATTCAAAGGAGAGCAGCCAGGTTCTGTATGGCAGAGTACTCTTATAAATCTAGTGTAAAAAACATGCTTTATAAATCAGATTGGCCCCTGCATAAAACAAGAAGATACAACACCCGGCTACATATGCTATATAAAATCAATAACAATCTTGTCGCCATCAATAAAGATGAACTTATCCCCACCGTCAGAACTAATACAAGAAATAATCATGACCTTAATTTCCAGGTTCCCTATGCTAAAAAGAATGTATATAAACACTCTTTCTTCCCTCACACACTAAAGGATTGAAATGCTTTACCGTCAGACATTGTACATGCATTAAGTCTCAACTGTTTCAAAGCTAAACTTACTAACACTTGTATTGCTAACTAGTATTTTATTTTTTTATATTTTTTAAAATATTTTTTACTCATACTTTTTACGCTCGGTTGGCGTTCATGTCCTCTTGAAGGATTTTTGCCGACCTCACCGATTCAGATTCAGATTCAGATATGAGGCCACATCTAAGACCGAACTTTTTTCGTTATTTTTTGTTGTGACCGTCATACAGTCTCACACAAAATCTATATACACATCAGAATTACTCTGATAAAGATCATCATGGGTGTAGTCAAGGGGGTCGACAGGGTCGTGCGATCCCTCCCTCCCCCCCAAAAGCAAAATGGGAATGGTAAAAAGGTCCAGAAAATATGCTAAAAGGTCCAAATATTTTCCTTGGCGAACCCCCTCCCCCACCCCCGTCCTTGAAATACTTGCATCCAGATCCTGGAACACTTTACCCACCCACATGAGAACTTCTCCATCCACCACAGTATTTAAAAAACCTCTTAAAGACCCACTTATTTTGATATTTTTCATTTTGTTTCATCTCACTTTGTAAGCGCCATGGTACTTTGGTGAATGGCCTATTTAAGTTACATTATTATTATTATTACACCTTTTTCGCTAAATTTTTCTTTGTTGGAAAGCCTTTCAATAATTTATTTAATACAGAAATAGCGCCTTTACATATATGAGGACGTGACTAAACTCATTACCACTCGACTGGCATGCAGTGTTAAAACTTAGTGAGAATTTGGTTGTGTAAGTTTGCTTTCCATTTTAATTTGGCCTTGACCAAATCTGATCAATTACCATGTGTAGTGTGCTAGACCATATATAATTATAATCTTATACAATTTTATGGTTTTCATTTACATTTATTTAACTAATTATAATATCAAAGCATTTTAAAATTCTTGTTCTCGAGCCTTGCCTATCATGCCCTTTTTACGAGTTTACTTAACCTTAGGTTCAGATGTAGGGCCTAGTACGGGACTAGTACAGTAGGCTACGTACGACTTATAGTAGTAATCGTATGACGACTAGTTAATCCCTCAGTACGGTTGAGATTGCCGAACGAGGGTGGTTATGATTTGGGTACAATTCCTGTTTTTTAAATTTACATGTAGAAAATTGACGATTGAAAAATAACTTACTTTTCGGATATTTCTAACGTAAGGCCTTAAATTACATAGCCTAATGTTAGGTCTAATACTATTACTGGTAACTTTTCCTTAATCTTTACCTATTTAGCACCACGACGCGATAAAGTTCTCCGATTTGATCTTTTGGTTGCCATCTTTCTTAGTTAGCGCATGTTTGTGATTCAAACGTTGGCAAAATCTAAATAAGTTTTAGGATGTTCTATAAACTGCAGGTAAATTTTTGACTGACAACCCAGGTCGCATAGTTTGTTAAGTGTGCGTGTAAGATGAATGTAGCATTATTGATTGCACGCTGATTAACGCTTTGCACCAGGGGTGTAGGTTGCAATAATTGAAAACAAACTGAACATTGTGCGCCAATTCTTTCTAAATTCAACATGTAGATCCGAAAATGCGCGCGGAAGATCTTCCGCTTGACTTACAAACTATGCAATCTGGCTGATAACTTTTTTGGGGGTCATATTTTAAAATTAAATAGCCTAGTTTTAGTATAAAAACTGTGCGAAAACAAATAAAACTAAAACATTTACTAGATATTGAATTCCTAGTAATTGTTTTCATAGTCAATCTTGCTGTTGAAAATCATATCAATCAAACCACACACACATTCGGCTGTCAAAATTCCAGTCAATGACTTTTATAAACTGTAAACCTGATTAGCATTACCCTTTTGAAATAAGAGAATCACAAATGTGCAGCAATCACTAATAATTGGAGATATTTTGCACTTTGGTTTCACCTAAATCCGAGCATAAACTTGCGATATGCACCACGATGTGCAGCAGTAAACAGTCATGACAGTGAAACAAACAATAACATAAAGTTAGGCTTTTATCAAGACCCGTTTTACAAGCTGTAAAATTGACCAAAAAATACAGTCAAAATACTTTCCTAATGGAGATCAGTACATTTACATATATTAAGAATCCTGTGCTACGAGCTATCAAGAAGTGTTGTGATTCATTGCTCACAGATATTGTCTTTTTTGTCTGGAATTCAATTTTATTCAGGCTGAGTTTTTACCATATTGTTGTATTTTGCATGTTGTCTGCATAATTTACTGTTTTTGTTTTCTAAAGTTTCCTTATTTGTGAAATATTTGTTGATTTCTTTTGTTACTTGTTTGTGTAGTGTTACTAACTCTCTCCTATTACACACATTTTATAGCTGTCATTGTAAGCTAGGTCTTTTGTATTTTTGTTATTTTTTAGATTGTAGTGTAGGTGTTTGTGTTGAGTGTAGGCTGATTTAGTTTGTGTTGAGTGTAGGCTCGTTGAGTGTGTATTCAAGTTAAAGTATTTCTTTAGCTATTGTTGGGACTATTGTTTCTTTTTTGGGTTATTACTTTTGGTTTTCTGCTTCTGTTAATTGTATAGTCATGGAGAGTTATATTTGTTGTGATAGCTGTGTTATGTGGGCCGATTTTGATTAGTCTGGATTGCCATGAAGTTTTGAGGAAGCATCAGTTGATAGCTTTGTTTTTGATTGTTCAAAGTGTATAAGGTTGAAGGCTTTGGAGTTGAGACTTTCTGATTGTAGTTCTGTTGTTGAAAAGGTTGATGTCAGTGTGCAGACTGAGATTAGTGGTTTAGATGTGGGTATTCAAACATGTGATGTTGATAGTTCCTTGGGTGAGGAAGTTGATAGGGCTCCTGTTCGGATAGATAGTCTCGGATTAGTTTCTGTTGACAGGCCTCGTGTTGGATTGTCTGTAGTTGATGATTGCACAGGTGCCATTGGTAGTGAGGCTTGTGATTCATCTGGTACATTGCCTGCGGATTCTGTTAGGAATAAGGTATTATGGCTAGGGGAGTCACTTGTAAGGTTTATTGACACAGATTTATGTGGAGTAGATCGTAGTAGCATGATTAGGATGTGTCTTTCAGAGGCTAGAATTGTTGACGCGAGTTCTCGTGTTGAAACTTTATGTAAGGGTGAAGATACTGTGGTAGTATCAATAGGTACAAATGATATTTTAAGGAGAAATGTTGATTCTGTTAGGCGTAGTTTCATGGATTTGTTATTCAAGTTGAGGGACACAGGTTGTAAGGTTCTAGTTGTTGTTCTGTTGCCGCGTAGAGGCAGTTTCTTTATGATAGGTAAGATGATGTTAATCAATAGTTGGCTAGAGAGTATTTGTCATCTGTTTGAGTTTGGTTTTGTAAATTTCTGGCATAAGTTTGAATCTCGGAATGATTGGTTCATGAGAGATGGTTTGCATTTAATAATAATAATAATAATACATTTTTATATAGCGCATTATACCAAACGGTTTCAATGCGCTTTACATAAACAAATATAACATGAGAAAACCTTTAGATACAAACAGTAAGAGAACAATAAACCATACTTAAAAAGATACAAGCAGGATAAAGTTACAAGGTCCAATGAGGGGAACTCATGAAAAGGTGTGTTTTCAATACACTCTTAGAAATATCTAAAGTAGGGGCATTTCTGATGTAGATTGGGAGAATGTTCTAGAGTTTGGGGGCTGCAGATTGAAAAGAACGTTTACCGTAAGTCTTGGTGTTAATTTTTGGCGGCTTTAGGAGAATAGCACTGTTAGATCTTAGTGAGCGAGTTGGTAATTGTAAGGTGAGTAAGTTGGAAATATAATTTGGAGCAAGACCATGGATGGCTTTGTATGTGAGGGTGAGAAGCTTGTAGTTTATTCTTTCACATATAGGAAGCCAATGAAGTTGGTGGAGGATGGGTTTAATGTGAGATATCTTACTTGTGAGAGTAACTAATCTGGCAGCAGTGTTTTGAATGTGCTGAAGCTTTGAGATTTGTTGAGAAGGAAGTCCAAATAAGATACTGTTGCAACAATCAAGTCTGGATGATACAAATGCGTGAATAAGTGTCTCGGTCGACTTTTGATCAAGATATTTACGAATTTGGCTGATTTTTCTGATGGCAAGTGAAGCGTAGCGGCATATATTATTTACATGTGGCAGCAGTGTAAGCTTATCATCAAATATAACACCCAGGTCTTTAACACAGGAAACAGGAGATATACATGAATTACCAATCATAACAGAGGAAACTGGAGTAGTGCTTAAAAAACGTGACAAAATATGAATTACTTCAGTTTTACTATCATTAAGAATTAGTTTGTTTAACTAGGAAAGGTACTCATGTTCTTGCTAGGGGTGTCAATAGGGCAATTAAGGATCTGAGTCCTTTAAACTAGTCACAGGGGTGAGAGTTTAAACCCTCCTTCCTTCAGCATGCATCCCTCTACAACCATATTTAATCCTCCTCTTCCACCCCCTCTCTACTCTGTTTTTAGTTTTACCCATGCACCTCCTCTCTCGATCACAGCTTTCTGGCTTTTGTTCTTGAATTTCTCTCATTCTTCCCCTGGTCTCTTTCCTTACTACCTCTAAAATGATCTGACCTCTCAGGCACAATTTGACCTTCGTTGTCGTGGTGCCGTTAAGACCTCATCAAACAAACAAACAAACAAACAATTAAACCCACCTGTCAGGCGTGCTTCTGTGGAAAGAGATTCTTTTTCTAGTAGTAGAATTAAGGTTATGTTTTCATTTTTGAATAAACCTGATGAGCTGCTGGCTGAAGTTTCAATTAGTAGACCTGATATAATTGGTATTACTGAGAGTAATTTATAGTGACATTAGTGATTCAGAGATACATGTTCCAGGTTACTCAGTTTTCAGACAAGACAGATGAGATACTCTTAATGGTAGAGGAGGTGGTCTTCTATTGTTTGTAAATGACAGTTTTAATTGCATAGATAGGACTGCTCAGTTTTCTTTTGGTTTGTTGAATTGCCTATGGTGTGAGCTTATTGTTGATGGCAATGTTGAAAGTTCAGTGGTTGTTGGTGTTGTGTATAGATCACCAAATTCTAGTCCTGAGAACAATTAGAAATTGCTTGACTGCTTCAGAAAAGTTGCCTCTAGGAGGGTTATTGTTTTTTTAATTTTTCAGACATTGATTGGAATCTTTGTACTAGTGGTCCACATGGTAAAGATTTTCTGGAAGTTGTATCCGACTGCTTTTTCACCCAGCATGTGTTGTTGCCCACACGTAGTAGTAATTGTCTTGATTTAATAATAATAATAATAATGATAATAGGAACATTTATGTAGCGCTTAATCCACACTGTGGAGCATGCTCAAAGCGCTTAAACAATAGAAATGATAGGTTAATGTAAATAAATGATTAAATCAAATTAGAATAGAATATTAATAATACTTCTTAAGCAAATATGTTTTGAGCTAAGATTTAAACGTACTCAAAAATTTAATGTCTTTCATGGATTTCGGAATATCATTCCACTTTCTGGCGGCTGCCACTGTGAAGACCTATAGCCAAAAGATTTTAGTCTCCACTTTGGTATATCCAGCAATTGCTTGTCACTAAACCTGAGACACCTTTTTGGCTGATAGATGGACAGAAGCTCACAGAGGTATTCTGGTGCTGATCCGTCTATACACTGGTAGGCTAAACACAATATTGTATCCTCGATTCTAGTTTCAACTGGTAGCCAGTGCAAAAGCTTTAACATGGCTGTAATACTGTCACGTTTTGATGTTTTAGTGACAATACGTGCAGCTTTGTTTTGTATCCTCTGCAATCGTTTGATGTTTTCATGTGACGCACCAACAAGCAGGCTGTTGCAATAATCAAGATGTGACAGGATTAATGACCTTGCCAATGCTGAAGCTGTCTCTTGAGTCAGAAGGTGATCATCTGATGCTGTCAATATTGTGCAAGTGGTAGTTGCAGATCCTGCAAATCTCTGTGATATGCTTCTCCATGGTCAGTTCCAGTTGAAGAAAAACACCAAGATTTTTCACTGATGTAGAGAATGGGATTGAGGTCAGACAAACAGAGATATGACTGATGTCTGTGTTGAGCAGTCTGGACTTTAGTCCTACAAGCATAGCTTCTGTCTTGCACTCGTCATGTTTGAGCATGTTGTTTGTCATCCAAGACTTTGGGCTTGTTGTACATAGTTCAAGTTTGCTAAGTGCCACCATTTCACTTTCTGCTGGGTGAAAATTATCTATCAGCTGTGTATCATCAGTATAGAGGTGATGAAAAACGTCATGACTGTTTATAAGTCTATTAAATGGCTTTGTATATAAGGTGAATAACACAGGACCTGAAACAGATCCTTGTGGTACACCACATGTTAGATCAATTAGATTAGACTGACACATTGATGATAACAGACTGGTGTCTGTCTCATATATACGATGAAAGCCAAGAAAATATTTTGTTACTAAACCCGTATTCATGAGCTAGTCGTTGTTTCAGAAGTTCCGTGATCGATCGTGTCGAAAGCAGCAGAGAGGTTGAGGAGTACCAAGATTCCAACTTTTTCATCATCTACTGCCATTTGCAAGTCGTTCACAACACGCACAAAAGCGGTTTCAGTACTATGGGCACTCTTATAGTCAGATTAAAATTTTGCCGAAAGATTGTGGCTATTAATATGATTTACCAGTTGCTTGTTTACTGCCTTTTCCAAGATCTTAGAGAGAAATAGGAGATTTGACACTGGATGGTAGTTTATGAGTTGATTTTTGTCCAAGTTCTGCTTTTTAATTTGAAGTTTCACCACTGCATTCTTGAATACTTTAGGTACAATTCCTGTGTCCAGGCTGATATTTACCATTTGATTTTCAGTAGTGAAGAAAGTATGGTTAGAAATGTGCTAAGTAGCAGTAAGGTAGGGTATAGTGAGTTTTGATCTGTATTGTTTCAAAAAGGCTTCTCGGGCTAATAAACTGGTTTAAGCTTTTAAGAATGCTGACTTTGCTGCACTTCAGGATGATTTGTCATTCGATTGGACTTCTTTGCTATGTGACTTAGATCCCTCTCAATCCTGGGATGTTTTCCGAACTAAAGTTTTGGAGGGTGTGAATAGCTTTGTTCCATTAAAGGCGTAATCGGCCAGTGTGGATGTCTCGGGAGGTTTTGCGGGCTGTTGTGAAAAAGAAGAAGTTGTGGCATTGTTAAAAAACAGTGGGTAAGATAGCGTTACCTTATAAAAGGAAGGAAATTGCACATACATGATAAAATCAAAATCTGTGAATAAATGTTTTTGAGAGGAAAACAACTTTAAGTAATACGGAGGCCTTTAAAATCTTGCAACCTACTGTATATAGATAGGAACTTTAATAGGATTACATCTTTAGGACAGATCATAAGTTAAAGCTTTTCTGGCACACCAAAGACTCCGTAGATTAAAAATATGATAGTAGTCCCCTTATAAATAATTGTTCACTTTTTTATTTTTTTTAATGGAGAGGAAAGAGGGGTGGGGAAAGGGGCGAGTTGAACCGAATACAATAATCCACAATTTGACGTAAGACGAAAAATATATTTACATTGGACGATTAGCTACAAGTTCTAACCTAGGCTTAGGCTATCATCTGATCCATGAATTCTTGCATTTGACGTTGGGGGTGATTGCGGGTTGAGGTGGTTGGGGCAGAAACACCAGATTTTACATTTTGATGTTTTGACATTCTCCTCGGTGGAAAACAAGTTGGTAATTTGTACCCTGGCATGATTTCAGTATCCAGTTTTATATACGTCCCAGCAGTTGGTTAGTGCAATTTTATAAAATAATTTAAAACTTTAACAGATCAAAGGGCGTAAGCGGTAGGGGAGGGGTGACTTGCTACAAATGGTAAGCTTATTTTTCTTTCAGCATATAAGAATATTTTAATGAATGTGATAGATTGTTTGTGTGGATATCAAAGCAACGACAGTATGTTTTTATCTTTTAAACACAGCTTTGTGATATCTTACGTAGACCAGGGCGAAGCTCCAAGATTTTTGGCATCTTTTCTTTTATGTCTCTTTCTATATGCATTGAAAAATTATAAACCTGCATGGTGTCGGGAAAGGACATGGTATAGACGGTAGGGGAAATACGTCAAGGAAATGGCATTTGGCTTGAATGAAATTGGGCGTGGATATACGGGGTGCGCCCTCCCCTCCCCCTCCTCTTTCAGACCACATATACCCTCCAAACTATTTTTGCTCAAAGTTCCCATTCTTATTGAAATAAGGGTTGATATCTACATAAGCCTTAAGCTATAGTGTGAGAAGAATAACATCTTTGAGTTATGCATCAAACGTCATGCACAACAGATCAAAGATTAGTCAAAACTGATGTACGAACTCCTCCCCCCCCCCCTCCCACCATTTATAAAATTCCAGGATCCGCGCCTGGAAATCAATGCATTGTTGTTTAATTGTAGGCCTGCAGTTGTACACCTACAGTGTATATTGCTGCTGTCAGTTGTATGACTCGCCCCTGGTCCCCTACTACCACCAGCAATGTCAGTCAAAGGTGAGTCATTGACATATGAAATAGTGACTCACATGTGCGTCATTGTACCAAATTGTCAGTCACCAGAGTGACTCTGGGGTGGGTCACTTTACTTCAGACCCATTAACTTTGTACAGAGATGATTGATTTGAGGGAAGGATTATCCCAAACCCAGTTGGCTACATATTCCTTCCTTATGAAGTAAACAAGATAATTATTCTCTTATTTTTTATGACAATATGAAATAGGCCTAAGAGAAATGAATGATAAAATCAAGAAATCATGCAGAAAGAAAATAGAAAACTCCTGAAAGAAAATAACAAAACACACGAAGGCAAAGAAAATAACATCGTAACATTAATAAAGTCTAAAATATAAACCTAATATCAAATAAAAAAACTAAGGGGAAGAAAAAATCGAGATTTATTTTCATGAAAAATTAATTTTTGGTTCTTATATGACAATATGAAATGTGAGGGAAATGAACAAAAAAATCTGAAAATTGTGAAAAAGAACAAAAACTCATTACAGAAAAATGAAAGCAAAGAAACAAGCATCCTCAACAGTTAACAATCAAAAACATAATACAAGGATAAATTATACTTATCTCTTATAAAAGAAAAGAAAAAAACATTAGACTTTTATAGAATACAAGAAGATATGACCATTTTTTAGGGGAAAGCTTTGTGCTAGAACTAAGAACCTTATCATTTCAGGAAAACTTTCTTACTCACTAAAATGTTGAGATGCTAAATAAAAAAAAAAAAAAGGAAAAGACAGTTTTAGGATTGATGTCGGATCCGAAGTAGTCTATTTTGGTTATGGATCTTCTGGTATATAGTACGTTGTCAGTGCAGTGCCGTAGAAAGTTCTTTTCAGAGGGGCATGAGTGTATTATGGCTTAATATATTTACAAGTTTCTTTCGAAGGAATTGTTCTTATAATTGGGTGAACTTTAAACAAATATTTATTCTACATGAGAATACGACCTTAGCAGTTAAATTTTACGTTTTCACTAAAAAATTCATGGAGCTGTCACATCATTTCATGATTAATGGGAACGGCCATGCATGCAGGCCTACATCGCAAGTTATACAACATAGGTCTTGTGTAATGTTTATCCTATAACATTAGGCCAGATTACAAATATTCCCGATTTTCCATATTTTCTATTGCTGTTAATGTTATTCTCAAATTGTGGAGAAAATGCAATAAAATATGCTCAAAAAACGATGTATGTTCCAAACTGAGAAGTATTACAGACAACACACAGTGCAAGAAAAAAGTTGCTATACATAGGCCTATATCTCAAGTTCAAATAACAAATGATTATTAATTTTGTCGGATTATAGCCTAACGGTACGAAGAGGACAAAGAGTGTGCAGGCTTAAGTCTCTAAAGTGATTATTCTTCAAGTATAGAGGACAATGGAATATCGATTTTAGCAAGGTAACTCACGATCTGAGGCCCAATGCATAGGTTTTCTCCTCAACATGAAGCACTAGGAAGAGATTAATTTCAGCGCGTTTACTAACGCTAACTGTGATATGCGGTAAGGTTTTGCTATTCATAACATGAGGTAGCCGTGGTAAGGGAGGTAACCACACACGGTAAGCGCGTGCGGTAGTTCTAACCTGTACTGTAAGATATGCCAATATTCGGCGGGAATGGAAACACGCCATGCTGAAGATCTTCGGCGTAGCATCACATCCTTTCCAGACTGGTAACCTGTTAGGGTGCAGATGGTTTGCTTTAAAACTGGCAAAGCCTCCCTGTACAGTGACATTTACTGTAAGAAGTAACTTAGTCTGTACAGTAAGATGATTTCATCGGTTTCTCTGTATTTGTGCATAACATTGTTGTCAATTTGGTGAAAATATAGTAGAAAATACATTTTCATTAAATTCAAAAACAAATGTAAGCCTATATTGCATACGCAGGGTGTTTATATGTGCACAAATAGTTGCAATGTTTTCATTGACAAAGTGTCCCCATCCCAGACTGCATAGATTGCAAAGTGTGCACAGAAGATCATTTTTGGACTCAAAAGATGTTCACCTAGAATCAAAAGTGTGCCCCTAGAATTACTGTACAATTGTGCACCAATATCATGAAAATAAAAAATCAATCAAAAATCTGGTCCCACTGACCCCCGCCCCCTTATTTTTCCATCCCCACACAAAAATATGAATGTTTGACAAAATCAGGCAAAATGGCTTGTTCTTTTATGGTTAGGCCTACAAATGATCATATAGTTCATGAATAGGGCTGTTAGTATGAAATTAACCTTCTAAATTTCAAAGATGCTTGAACAAATACAAATGTTTATCTCATTACCCACATATACATTCATACAGTGTATGGGGGGATGAGATATTGCTGTCACTTTGCTGTAAAGGCAAATAACTGCCTATACCTCCTATACTACATGGCCACCCCTTTCCTCCTTGATATTAGGGGGGCTAGTGGTGGTCTTATATGATGACCTCATATTAAGGGTTATGGGTCATAAATTTTTCAAACTGGACAAAATTCAATGATTTTTGCGTCTGTCCGTATGTGTGTATGTTTTGTGTCGCTTATAACTCAAAAACTGTAATACACACATGAACTAAAATTGGTGGACAGGTTTCCCTGGCCTGGAACTTGTGTCTCCAAGGTTTTGGGGGTACAAAGATCAAATAAATTTAGCTATTGCTTAGCTATTGCCTCCAAGTTTTTGGTGATGGCTGTATCTTTTGAAGGAATTACTTGGTACATGTATCTTTACAAATTGCATGGGTGGATAGGGTTTAACATTCTAACAAAAATGATAAACAATTGGAGGTCAAAAGGTTGTGGGTCAAAGGTAGAATAAGTGCTTTTTATGCCAAATTTTGTGCCATTTTAAACTAAAAAAAGTACAAGACCTATACCAACCCAATGATTACATGGTACATGAATTTGTGTCCCGTGAACTCTGGTCTAAGGTCACAGAGCTATTGACCACTTATTACCATTTTCCCCCATAGTTATTGAATGGTAAGTGTGACGTGAGCATGAATGGTGTCATACAATAGGGTACATTAATTATGAACAATTCATAACCTCTATCAGTGATTAGGGTCAAGGGTCAGCAGTCAAATATGTGATTTTAAGGGGTCGAATTTACATTTTTGTGCCACTTTAAATTCTGAAAGTGCAAAACTTATACCAATTCTATGTTTGTATCATGATACTGTGGTACATGTTATTGTGTCCTGTAAAACTGGGGTCAAAAGTTCAAAGGTCACAGAGCTAGTGACCCCTTTCAACCATTTCCCCTCATAGTTTTGGAATGGTAAGAGTGATCTGAGTGTGGGTGGTGTCATATAGTAGGGTAAGATAAATGCTGTACAAATTTCAGATGTTGTTTTGGTGATTTTGGTCAAAGGTCAAATATGCAAATTTAGAGGGTAATTTGTGTGGTAATTTGTACAATTTAGTACCATTTTAAAGTCCAAGAGGGCAAGATCTGTACCAACCCTTTTTGTACCATAATACCTTTGTACAATAACTTGTGTCGTGAAAATCTGGGGTCACAAGGTCAAAAGTCACAGAGCTATAGTGACCCTGTTAGTATTTCCCACAGTATGCTGTATGCTTAAGGTGATAAGATCAGCAGCTCCATTGATTGCTTTCTTGTTATTATTAGCGACTGTATTTCCCTCACTATGCTGTATGCTTAAGGTGATGAGATCAGCAACTCCATGGATTGCTTTCTTGTTATTATTATTATTTCTCCCACTATACTATATGCTTAAGGTAATAAGATCAGCAACTCCATGGATTCCTTTCTTGTTAATATTAGCTACTGTATTTCCCTCACTATGCTGTATGCTTAAGGTGATGAGATCAGCAACTCCATGGATTGCTTTCTTGTTATTATTATTTATTTCTCCCACTATACTATATGCTTAAGGTAATAAGATTAGCAACTCCATGGATTCCTTTCTTGTTATTATTAGCTACTGTATTTCCCTCACTATGCTGTATGCTTACGATGATGAGACCAGCAACTCCATGGATTGCTTTCTTGTTAGCTATTTCCCCCACTATGCTGTATGCTTAAGGTGATGAGATCAACAACTCCATGGATTGCTTTCTTGTTAGCTATTTCCTTCACTATGCTGTATGCTTATAGGTGATGAGATCAAGAACTCCATGGATTGCTTTCTTGTTAGCTATTTCCCCCACTATGCTGTATGCTTAAGGTGATGAGATCAGCAACTCCATGGAATGCTTTCTTGTTATTATTAGCTATTTCCCCCACTATGCTGTGCGCTGAAGGTGATGAGACCAGCAACTCCATGGATTGCTTTCTTGTTAGCTATTTCCCCCACTATGCTGTATGCTTAAGGTGATGAGGTCAGCAACTCCATGGATTGCTTTCTTGTTAGCTATTTCTCCCACTATGCTGTATGCTGAAGGTGATGAGACCAGCAACTCCATGGATTGCTTTCTTTATAGCTATTTCCCCCACTGTGCTGTATGCTTAAGGTGATGAGATCAGCAACTCAATGGATTGCTATCTTGTTAGCTATTTCCCCCACTATGCTGTATGCTTAGGGTGATAAGATCAGCAACTCCATGGATTGCTTTCTTGTTAGTTATTTCCCCCACTATGCTGTATGCTTACAATGATGAGATCAGCAACTCCATGGATTGCTATCTTGTTAGCTATTTCCCCTACTATGCTGTATGCTTACGATGATGAGATCAGCAACTCCATGGATTGCTATCTTGTTAGCTATTTCCCCCACTATGCTGTATGCTTAAGGTGATGAGATCAGCAACTCCATGGATTGTTTTGAAGTTTCCAGTGGGATGTTGGTGTTCCCCAACTTTCAAAATACATCAATGTTTAAATGCCTCTTCCCATTTCTCCCTGTATTATCAAAATTAATAATCATCATATTATAAGAGGACTTTTTCGAACAATTCTCAAAGTGGTATCAAAAGTGTGACAGTGCTCAGATTTATTGCAGGAAACTTCATTAGCTCAAAGACTGGTTTTTAATGTTGGACTGGCCTATTGAAATAATTAAGTGAGCTCTTTAAAATCATGTAATGTAAAATTCAGTCTTACCTTTATTTCTTATAATGATAGAAAATGAAGAAAAGTTCTTCAAATATTCAGTTATGCAATGTTAGGCTGGGCTTGTAATGGGTAATCTGTGTACTCTTATAATACTGAAAGGTAATAGACCAAGTAGAGTAATGCATAGAGAGAAAGTGTATTTAAATGCGGAAAGAAAAGAATGTTAAAAATGATGGAGTAAAACTCTTTTTTCCTTTCTCTGCAGCAAGTTGAATATCACAAGATAACAATAAACATGGCAGGTATTCTTCCCAAGCCAAAGATGCGTGGACTTCTGGACTCTTTTCTCAAGAAGCACTTTGTTATTAGTTTAGCTTTGGCATTTGCCATTGGTGCTGGTGTCAAGGTATTTTGTAAGTATCAAAGATTATAAACGCAGATTAATATTTTAGTTGTTAATCATAGCGTTGATTGCCTCAATGCCTTGTTAATAGACCAGGGTTGAAAAATAACACAAGTCAGAATTATGATGCTCAAATAATATTCTGTATTGGGATGAACACAGGGATACAACGTTAGATGTTTCTGATATAAACTGACATAAGATTATGATGTATTGATGACGATGATGTATTGATGACAAAGATGTACTAATGACAATAATTTACGGATGACGATGATGTAATGATGACGATGATGTACTGATGACGATGATGTACTGATGACGATGATGTACTGAAGACGATGATGTGCTGATGACGATGATGTGCTGATGACGATGATGTGTTGATGACGATGATGTACTGGTGACGATGATGTGCTGATGACGATGATGTGCTGATGACGACGATGTGCTGATGACGACGATGTGCTGATGACGACGATGTGCTGATGACGACGATGTGCTGATGACGACGATGTGCTGATGACGATGTGCTGATGACGACGATGTGCTGATGACGACGATGTGCTGATGGCGACCATGTGCTGATGGCGACGATGTGCTGATGACGACGATGTGCTGATGACGACGATGTGCTGATGACGACGATGTGCTGATGACGACGATGTGCTGATGACGACGATGTGCTGATGACGACGATGTGCTGATGACGACGATGTGCTGATGACGACGATGTGCTGATGACGACGATGTGCTGATGACGACGATGTGCTGATGACGACGACGATGTGCTGATGACGACGATGTGCTGATGACGACGATTTATTGATGACGACGATTTATTGATGACGACGATTGATTGATGACGACGATTTATTGATGACGACGATTTACTGATGACGACGATGTACTGATGACGACGATGTACTGATGACGACGATGTACTGATGACGACGATGTACTGATGACGACGATGTACTGATGACGACGATGTACTGATGGCGGCGATGTACTGATGCGGCGGCGATGTCCTGATGACGACGACGATGTGCTGATGACGACGACGATGTGCTGATGACGACGATGTGCTGATGACGACGATGTACTGATGACGACGATGTACTGATGACGACGATTTATTGATGACGACGATTTATTGATGACGACGATTTATTGATGACGACGATTTACTGATGAGGACGATGTACTGATGACGATGATGTGCTGATGACGATGATGATGTGCTGATGACGATGATGATGTGCTGATGACGACGACGATGTGCTGATGACGACGACGATGTGCTGATGACGACGATGTGCTGATGACGACGATGTATTGATGACGACGATTTATTGATGACGACGATGTACTGATGACGACGATGTACTGATGACGACGATGTACTGATGACGACGATGTACTGATGACGACGATGTACTGATGACGACGATGTACTGATGACGACGATGTACTGATGACGACGATGCACTGATGACGACGATGCACTGATGTCGGCGATGCACTGATGTCGACGATGTACTGATGACGACGATGTATTGATGACGATGATGTATAATGACGATGATGTATTGATGATGATGTAGAAAAAAAAGCAACTGATGATGTCTAAAAACCAACTTATTAGAATAATGTCTTAAGTCTAACTGGTTACGATGTCTAATTTCGACTAAGACGATGTCTAAACTCCCACTGAATTCTAAGTTAAAATTCTCATTCTATAGAGGGATATTTCTACATCCTGACCCCACCTACAGTAAAATACAACCAATAAAAATTAACCCTATCACCCAACAATCAACTTATTACAACTAATTTGGCCAATCACAGAGCTAAACCACATAAATACCTTTTAACCAATGAATACCCTCTATCTATTTGGGTTGGCAACAAGTATTAAAAGACAAAATAACTGAATTAAAGTGACTGACATCCTAATGATAATTAACTAAACCACTTTGTTGATTCAGAGATTGCACCAAGTTGTCTCACAGTGAACCACTGTTCGATAAAAAAACACAAAAGATGATTCCATGGAAATTGTACACAAACCCAAGGTTTTTCCAGATAATCCTAAAATAAGAGGATGGGAACTGAAAAGGTGGGCAGGATGTTTATTACAAATACTTCAGGTAAAAATAATATGTGGTAACATTTCCTAGGAGGGGTAATTAAGAAAATAAGGGAAGATAGCAAGCTTTGTGTCTCTTATGTCTAAGTTTTGGTTAATATCAAGGAGCCACGGATGATTATGCTAAGCATTCAATTTAAAGACAGTGATAAGTACAACAAAGGAGATTTTTAGGCTAAAAGGTATTTACTTTCTTAGAAACACTGCCACTGAGATGGATGGAGGATGGGGCTATTTCCTAAAATTAAAGCCACATTAGAGGTAAACAGATTTAAGCTATCTATTTTGAAAAAGAAGAAGAAGTTTGCAGCGTAGGGTAATGCCCTGTGATACTTTGATGACATAACCTGTGACAAGGTAGAAAACCTTTGATATAATGTTTTTCATTTATGAAACTAATTTGATCAATTTTTAGTACAATACCATTAGTTCCTAGAAATATTTTGATAAAAAAAAGACTTTCAGGCAAGTTGAGTCTGTTATGTCATTCGACTAATTGGAAATCAGCAATTTCTGCAAAAATCAGTTATAAAGAATCCTTAAAAAAGAACATAAATAACTTAGTGGATGCAATTATCTGATGACACATCAGAGCCATATAGTACTAGCCTTCATGAGCAACTACTGGCCCTCGTCTAAAATAAAAAAAAATGATAAATATATGCAAGCGAAATGAAATTTCTCAGTCTTAAGGTGAAAAGTTTGAAGTATGCAGAAATGGGCATCTCCTTTTTTCTTGCTCACAGTATACGACAAGAAAAAGCAGGCCTATGCAGATTTCTACAAGACATACGATCCAGATGCAGATTACTTGAGGATGAAAGCTCTTGGTGTATTTCACTCATCCAGAGAGGACAGTGAATAGTAAGTAGGTTCTTTTGAAAGGGCCACGTGCTCCAGAATAGACGGCTTAGGTGCGTAAACATTCCCGCAGTATGCGGTATCATCTCGCGCTTTGCGAGATGTCATTGGTTCTGTTTTCTTCAGTCTCTGTTCACCTTGTACACACTGGTAACAGTAACACTAACACAGCGTAAAAAGTACAACATACAGACCTACCACAAGGCCTAATGTTAGGCCTAATGACATGTTACAGTAACAATAAAGTTACAGAAGTTGGCAAACACGACTGCACGAAAACATTTAGTAAACTCAGTTTGGCAAAATGTGATCGCTAATGCAATGAATCTAAATCAAATACGCTAATATATCCCGCTCAACTGCAAAAGGTGAAAAAAACAATTAATTCTAGTGGTAAAAACTTGATAGCCAAGCGGTTTGTTTGTTGCTCACACACACAATCACTGACGCGATAAACTACAAAGTCAGCTTCGGTCATAAATCATTTCAGATTTGAATATTCATATCAAAGATGCTCCTGTACATTTGGATGTTAGACTAGTGTATAGAATAATTGTGAGTCTCGCAGAAAATCAAAGAAAGCGTAGGTGGCAGCCCCTTCTTTTTTGGGCTTCCTGCCCCTTAATATTAGTCACATTTATAAATATGTTTGTTTTCTAATATGAACAAGTTTTGTAGCAAATTATGTACGGATATGTTCCTTGTAATATTTTGATATATAATATCACTATTAAATGTTAGGCCAAAACCCATTTTAGGTTCCGATGCGATAGCATCAGGAACCTATGTGTGTGTGTATGTATTTGGGTGTGTATGAGTGTGTGGGTGAGGGTGCATGTGTGTGGGTGTATGTATGTATGTATGTATGTAATGGTCAGCTCGTGAATGCGATATCTTAAGAACAAAAATTGGATTCATGTCATCTGTGGTACACAGGAAGCCCGTGGTCTGTAGATGTGCCCTATTATTTTTGATGGTGATGTCATGCATATTAATGAGTAGGCGGGGCTTAATGTAACAATCTTGAAATATTAATATTTTAACAAAAGCATGTCAGTTTTGTTTCATATTTGGTATGATTATGATGTTAGCTGGTGTGTACATGTTCATGATGTAAAAACATTGAATTTCATTCATATGTATAGAGGGCGGGGTTTGATATGATTTTGTTGAAAAGAGCTTGTAAACATGGTATCTGAAGAACGGTAAACTGGATTCATGTCATATTTGGTACACAGATAGCCCACAGTCCGTATGTGTGCCTTTTTTTTTCATATATGGTGATGTCATGCATATTAATGAGTAGGTGGGGCGTAATATAAAAATCTTGAAATGCTCTTATTTTGACAATCACATAACTGTTTTGTTTCATATTTGTTATATTAATGTTGTTATCGAGTGTGTATGTGTTCATTATATAAAAACAATGACTTTCATTAATATGCTTAGTGGGCGGGGCTTAATATGATTTTGTAAACAAAAAGCTTGTAAACATGAGATCTGAAAAGCTATGAACTGGATTCAAGTCTTGTGTGGTACACAGATAGCTCATAATCCATAGATGTGTGCTCTTGTTTTTGGTGGTGATTTCATGCATATTAATAAGTGGGTAAAAATTTTGAAAAAGTGATAAATTTGCAAGTGTATGTCCGTTTTGCATTATATATGATAATATATTGGTTTATTTGGTTGATAAATGATGGTGGGTGTGGCTTATGCATAAATATCATGGAACAAATATTTCAAGACATGTAATTGATACAAAACTTGCAAACAATCAGCATATGAAAAAAGCATCGGAAGTTGAAACTACAAAACCTTATAGTTCTGGTCTTATGTTCCAGAAATAAATGAATGCGAACATAACCCAATGAATGGCACAAGAAATACAAAAAGGTTATGAAATGAACAAACAAACATTTTTCAAAGGAGCTGAGATTTTTATGTGCTTGGTAAATTGCAACCATTTTTGCAGAAGCTTGGTAAAGAATGCTTTCCTGGTTAGTGGGGCAGTTTTAAAATTTGTTCATTGTGGCGAGGAGTGGTTGAAAGTGGATCTTTGTTTTTTGCAATTTTTTTCAGGTCTAACATGTAATTTGAAGACTTGAAATACTCAAGTTTTGTGACTCTCTGTGTTTATATTTGGTCCAACCTTGTAGTTATTGTTAAGCTAGAACCAGTTCCAGGAAAATTGTCAGACATTGTATTGTTTTTTTCTTTAAGTTTTTGAATGAGGTCAAAATGGTCCATTAAACAAACACATATTTGATCGCTTTTCAAAACTTAAATGCACAGCCATTTGAATTATGAACAAGTATAAATAATTAACTCTTACAAAATAAGAAATTCCAAAGGTTAACTCAGCAGTTTGGTAAAAGGAGTATACCTGAAGACTTTTAAGCCCCAAAAATTACATTTAGTGCTGTCACGACATAGCTCGATTACATAACAATTAACGTGGTGAAAAATATTGCGTTATATCCGTATATTGCGATACTTTTCAAGAAAACTGACTAATGACACAAATTGTTAATATCACTAACGTTATATGATCAGGGAGTTACAATTTACTCCATGATATGATGAACGCTAGAAAAAATGATTTGCAGATCTAGCAAATGACATGATCGCGTGACTATTACGTTCATCACACACGTGTTTGGTAATTCAGCCAACGTGACCATGAAACATTAAATTGAGAGCCCGAGTGGCACATTCTGGACCCATTTTTTGTTCTTTTGGCTTTTGCCAACTTACATTGGCGCGTGCCACAGTGCCAGTGTGTGGTGATGGAGCACGATTTTAATTGTTTTTATGTTTCTCGAGTATTTTTCACGTTTTTAATGACCTAAACTTGACCATAAGATTTACAGTAGTACCATAACATTAGAATTGTAACGTATGAAGTAGCCTAGCCAAGTTGCGTGAAATATTCTTAGTTGAGTATTAGTTTTTGGTATTGCGATATGTCGTGAGAGGCATATTTCATGTCGTGGGAAAAGAGATATGCGATATTGCAATAATCAATATGTCATGACAACACTAATTACAATACATCTCCAAAAGAAATTCCCCTGGACCCCACCATGGCTCTTGTAGTGATTGTTTGAACCCCATCATCAAAGATATGAGCCCTAAAAATTACATATTGAAAAAGTTTTCCCCTGGACCCCGCCATATTGTGTATTTTTGGACCCCACCAAAGCATCTGTAGCAGCAATCTGTAAACCATACTGTTGGCACTCTGTTGCAATGGCTCTTAAACACCATCGCTACAAATGCACAATTTGAGCTGCAACCCTTCCTTCCAAGATACATCCATAGATGTGTAACAACACATACCATTAAGCCATTTGGAGTGCAGTAGCCCAGTGGTTACGGCATCAGTCTCGTACTCGATAAGTACCTGGATCGAATCTCAGCCAGGGCGCTGTGCTGTCCTTGAGCAAGACACTACATCCAATTGCTCCAGTACACTCACCTGTGAAATGAGTACCAGTTTTGGCTGGTGAGGTAACCTGCGATGGACGTGTCCCATCCAGGGAAGTCGTTGAAGTACCCTAATCCGCTAAGCACCATAGAAACTAGGTATAAATACCAGCTCTATAAGCCCTCAAGGCTCCATTAGATTTAGCTTTACTAGGACCATGAGTGTTTTGCGATTATTTGCTAACATTTGCATGTTAATTAAACGAAAAAGCTACTCATTTTTATCTCTCCGTTTTCACAAATGCCATTTATCAAACAAACCACTGATTGATATCTTGTCACAACTTTAATGTAAACTCACAAAGTTTTAGTCCTATTTTTTGCCATTTATAGTCCCGTTGTCCCACAACAGTCAAACAATAGCGCTTGCATTATTGCGTAATTCTCTTTAGGATGTGAGGTAAAGTGTGCCACTAATAGAAACCACAACAGAATCCCAACATTTACATATCCTGAAGAGTTAAGCGATTTTTGTATATTAGCAAATTTTCTTATCAAAGTATTTGTTATTTTGATGCTATGGTATCAAAAAATACAATCACCAGGGTTAGCTCCCGAGTGAATGTTGAAATAGAAGTAGCATTTTCATTATGCTTTTGATAGTTACATTTCAAATTTATCATTAAGAGAAAGTATTTAAATTGTTCTGTTTTGTTTCTTCTACAGATGTAAATGGCAAATTAGTCTTCATTCCACAACCATCTAGCCCCCATTTTGAAAACTCTTTGTGGAAAAGCTGTGCAATGATTCTCAACCATAGCAAACGACAGTAAAAGGACAAACCATTGGTGTATAGGTGTGTGTATCGTATAACACATGAATTGAATGAAGGTTGCAGTTGGAATGTTTTTGTACATATGAAATTGTCTGTTTTCAGGAGAGAAGTTTTAAAGGGATTCATAATTTTACTTATGTAGGTAAATCCATTTTAATGGCTCGTTTTTCTACCCTAAAAGTGCATTTTTACCCCAAGTGTAAAAATTTGTCATCTCGGCTAGGTGATTTTGGAATATATCTCAAGCTTTGCAATATTGTCCCCACACATTCAGTGTGACTTGGACTGCTAATGGCGTATTAGAGACCAACATCAACTTTCCTCTTCACAGTATGTGAAGAGCATACACTTTCAATTTTGTGGGAGTATGTTATTGAATATTCTATTGTTGTGAATAAAGAACGAAACAATATTGATGTGATGACTTTCTTTTCTTTAATATTTTGATAATTATTATAATAGAGTTTCATGGACATAGTTACATTGGGTAAACAGGGCATTTCTCCCTCACTTTTGTAATGATTAAAATTAATTTGGTCTACCTTGCATTTGTCTGAAAATATCACAGAAAATGATGAAAATTGCAAAGATACAGGATACCCCCTTAGGGGTCCTTGATGTTTTGCCTTCCAAAAAAAGTAGAGGAGAATGTCCACAACTGCTGCATTACAAATGAAAGACAAATATAAAAGGTGATACCAAATTTGGTATTTACTATAACCTCATGGCACTGCCATAAGACTAACACATCTCTTGTGCTCAGACCAAGGACCGAACAATTAATCGTTTATGAATATGTAAGTAATTTGCTGTTAAATAGAACACTTTTCCTGATATGAGTGTTAAGCCCGCCTTATAACCCCTCAAAAGGAGTATTGTAAATAAATTAAATGGTTTGTGAAGAGAGATAATCTCCTTTTGCAATGGCACTGGGTGCAATTCACACTGGGTATTACCATGTGTTCCTGAGTTTTGTTCATTTAATTCACTTGAAATGAGTAACATCTCATTGGTGAGCAAGTCTGCAATTGACAGACTACTAGTACTCTTATCTGCTTGCACCAAGGAAACTAAGATAAGCACTGGCCTAAATGAGCCTTCATTGACTTAAGGTTTAAACGATAGCCATACCACAATGATTTATATGCTGCAATCTAGAGGAAAACACTTCAGTGGTATATCTTAGATCACTTTGATACATCAGTGATCACCATTTCATGTTGCACACCAGCCCTGTCAAAAGATTGCAATGCAAATCGATATGCTGTACCCTCTAAGATGTCTTAAGGATTTGGATATTCAAAGCCACAGGGCATTTTAAGGATCCAGTCATTTGTTGGTACCTAAAGATTATTTTAATGTTCAACTATACTGATGTTTCAAATGTTGTCAACAAAAATAATGGGTATATTAGGTTGAATCTAGTTCACACTTGGGTAAACATGTGGGTAAAGCAAGCCTAGTGTGAGGGTCCAATTTTCTCATTCTATGGCATTTCAAAAATTTCATAGCTCTAGTACCAATCACTTTTTACCTTTTTAAAAAGGTAAACAATCAATTAAAATTAAACAGAATGTATCTTTTCCTTTGTATTTATTCAATGACATAGGTTGGCATGATATTTAAAACAGTAAAAACATTATCATGGCTTATTTATTTATGTATTTAACATTTTAAAAACTCATTTCCACATTCCTTTATCTCTCACACATTCTTTCTGTCAGCTCCCTTGATTTCTGCCTTTCCTCCCGACCCACCTTAGGAATGCTGATTAATCCCTACTACCCACCTTAGGAATGCTGATTAATCCCTACTACCCACCTTAGGAATGCTGATTAATCCCTACTACCCACCTTAGGAATGCTGATTAATCCCTACTACCCACCTTAGGAATGCTGATTAATCCCTACTACCCACCTTAGGAATGCTGATTAATCCCTACTACCCACCTTAGGAATGCTGATTAATCCCTACTACCCACCTTAGGAATGCTGATTAATCCCTACTACCCACCTTAGAATGCTGATTAATCCCTACTACCCACCTTAGGAATGTTGATTAATCCCTACTACCCACCTTAGGAATGCTGATTAATCCCTACTACCCACCTTAGAATGCTGATTAATCCCTACTACCCACCTTAGGAATGCTGATTAATCCCTACTACCCACCTTAGGAATGCTGATTAATCCCTACTACCCACCTTAGGAATGCTGATTAATCCCTACTACCCACCTTAGGAATGCTGATTAATCCCTACTACCCACCTTAGAATGCTGATTAATCCCTACTACCCACCTTAGGAATGCTGATTAATCCCTACTACCCACCTTAGGAATGCTGATTAATCCCTACTACCCACCTTAGGAATGCTGATTAATGCCCTACTACCCACCTTAGGAATGCTGATTAATCCCTACTACCCACCTTAGGAATGCTGATTAATCCCTACTACCCACCTTAGGAATGCTGATTAATCCCTACTACCCCACCTTAGAATGCTGATTAATCCCTACTACCCACCTTAGAATGCTGATTAATCCCTACTACCCACCTTAGGAATGCTGATTAATCCCTACTACCCACCTTAGGAATGCTGATTAATCCCTACTACCCACCTTAGGAATGCTGATTAATCCCTACTACCCACCTTAGGAATGCTGATTAATCCCTACTACCCACCTTAGGAATGCTGATTAATCCCTACTACCCACCTTAGGAATGCTGATTAATCCCTACTACCCACCTTAGAATGCTGATTAATCCCTACTACCCACCTTAGGAATGCTGATTAATCCCTACTACCCACCTTAGGAATGCTGATTAATCCCTACTACCCACCTTAGAATGCTGATTAATCCCTACTACCCACCTTAGGAATGCTGTTTAATCCCTACTACCCACCTTAGGAATGCTGATTAATCCCTACTACCCACCTTAGGAATGCTGATTAATCCCTACTACCCACCTTAGGAATGCTGATTAATCCCTACTACCCACCTTAGGAATGCTGATTAATCCCTACTACCCACCTTAGGAATGCTGATTAATCCCTACTACCCACCTTAGGAATGCTGATTAATCCCTACTACCCACCTTAGGAATGCTGATTAATCCCTACTACCCACCTTAGGAATGCTGATTAATCCCTACTACCCACCTTAGGAATGCTGATTAATTACTACCCACCTTAGGAATGCTGATTAATCCCTACTACCCACCTTAGGAATGCTGATTAATCCCTACTACCCACCTTAGAATGCTGATTAATCCCTACTACCCACCTTAGGAATGCTGATTAATCCCTACTACCCACCTTAGGAATGCTGATTAATCCCTACTACCCACCTTAGGAATGCTGATTAATCCCTACTACCCACCTTAGGAATGCTGATTAATCCCTACTGTTATTCAATCAGTCTCTGGGTTTCTATGCAGTTCATGTCTGATACTTTCCGAGATTCATTTCAAACAATGCACATCCCCAATTTCTGTTTTTCAAAAAATCTTACACATGGCGACTGATTTTAGGTTAGCTCGACTATTTGAAGAATATTCTACAACCTTGGCATCGACGTCCGGTTAAATTTTCTTTGTTTGTTGGTTAAAGTTTTCTTTGGTGGTTGGTTAATGTTTTCTTTGTTTGTTGGTTAAAGTTTTCTGTTTGTGGGTTCAATTTTTCTTTATTGGTTTAAGTTTTCTTTATTGGTTTAAGTTTTCTTTATTGGTTTAAGTTTTCTTTGTTTGTTGGTTAAAGTTTTCTGTTTGTTGGTTCAATTTTTTTGTTCGTTTGTTAAAGTTTTTTAGTTGGTTATTTTCTTTGTTTGTTGGTTACAGTTTTCTTTGATGGTTGGTTAATGTTTTCTTTGGTGGTTGGTTAATGTTTTGTTTGTTTGTTGGTTAAAGTTTCCTTTTGTTGGTTCAAGTTTTCTTTATTGGTTTAAGTTTTCTTTATTGGTTTAAGTTTTCTTTATTGGTTTAAGTTTTCTTTGTTTGTTGGTTAAAGTTCTTTTGTTGCTTATTTTCTTCTTTGTTTAAAGTTTGCTATGTTTGTTGGTTACAGTTTTCTTTGGTGGTTACAGTTTTCTTTGTTTGTTGGTTACAGTTTTCTTTGGTGGACAGTTTTCTTTGGTGGTTAGTTTTCTTTGTAGTTAGTTTTCTTTGTTTGTTGGTTACAGTTTTCTTTGGTGGACACAGTTTTCTTTGGTGGTTACAGTTTTCTTTGTAGTTACAGTTTTCTTTGTTGGTTACAGTTTTCTTTGGTGGACACAGTTTTCTTTGGTGGTTACAGTTTTCTTTGTAGTTACAGTTTTCTTTGTTTGTTGGTTAAAGTTTTCTTTGTTGATTAAATTTTCTGTCTTTGTTGGTCAAAGTTTTTGGGAAGAGTTTGTCATGATAATGATATTTCTGACATAAAAAGCAATCAATATGTTGGTCTTGCCATGAATGATGAAGCAAATAAGAGCTTCCTCACCACCGAAGAATTCTTAATTAGGTAATTTGGGTATGAAAAGAAATACAAACAATAAGTGGAATGTGGTGTAGAAGATGACAGGATGATAAAGTACTGTAGCTGTAGGAATTGGGATTAGGGTGGGATTTCTGGGACGGTGGAATTGTATGTAGGGCAGGGTGGTGCTCAGGATGCATTGGCATGTTGAACAGGGTGGGTTGGCATGTTGAACAGGGTGGGTTGGCATGTTGAACAGGGTGGGTTGGCATGTGGAACAGGGTGGGTTGGCATGTGGAACAGGGTGGGCTGGCATGTGGAACAGGGTGGGTTGGCATGTGGAACAGGGTGGGTTGGCATGTGGAACAGGGTGGGTTGGCATGTGGAACAGGGTGGGTTGGCATGTGGAACAGGGTGGGTTGGCATGTGGAACAGGGTGGGTTGGCATGTGGAACAGGGTGGGTTGGCATGTGGAACAGGGTGGGTTGGCATGTGGAACAGGGTGGGTTGGCATGTGGAACAGGGTGGGTTGGCATGTGGAACAGGGTGGGTTGGCATGTGGAACAGGGTGGGTTGGCATGTGGAACAGGGTGGGTTGGCATGTGGAACAGGGTGGGTTGGCATGTGGAACAGGGTGGGTTGGCATGTGGAACAGGGTGGGTTGGCATGTGGAACAGGGTGGGTTGGCATGTGGAACAGGGTGGGTTGGCATGTGGAACAGGGTGGGTTGGCATGTGGAACAGGGTGGGTTGGCATGTGGAACAGGGTGGGTTGGCATGTGGAACAGGGTGGGTTGGCATGTGGAACAGGGTGGGTTGGCATGTGGAACAGGGTGGGTTGGCATGTGGAACAGGGTGGGTTGGCATGTGGAACAGGGTGGGTTGGCATGTGGAACAGGGTGGGTTGGCATGTGGAACAGGGTGGGTTGGCATGTGGAACAGGGTGGGTTGGCATGTGGAACAGGGTGGGTTGGCATGTGGAACAGGGTGGGTTGGCATGTGGAACAGGGTGGGTTGGCATGTGGAACAGGGTGGGTTGGCATGTGGAACAGGGTGGGTTGGCATGTGGAACAGGGTTGGCATGTGGAACAGGGTTGGCATGTGGAACAGGGTTGGCATGTGGAACAGGGTTGGCATGTGGAACAGGGTTGGCATGTGGAACAGGGTTGGCATGTGGAACAGGGTTGGCATGTGGAACAGGGTTGGCATGTGGAACAGGGTGGGTCGGCATGTGGAACAGGGTGGGTCGGCATGTGGAACAGGGTGGGTCGGCATGTGGAACAGGGTGGGTCGGCATGTGGAACAGGGTGGGTCGGCATGTGGAACAGGGTGGGTCGGCATGTGGAACAGGGTGGGTCGGCATGTGGAACAGGGTGGGTCGGCATGTGGAACAGGGTGGGTCGGCATGTGGAACAGGGTGGGTCGGCATGTGGAACAGGGTGGGTCGGCATGTGGAACAGGGTGGGTCGGCATGTGGAACAGGGTGGGTCGGCATGTGGAACAGGGTGGGTCGGCATGTGGAACAGGGTGGGTCGGCATGTGGAACAGGGTGGGTCGGCATGTGGAACAGGGTGGGTCGGCATGTGGAACAGGGTGGGTCGGCATGTGGAACAGGGTGGGTCGGCATGTGGAACAGGGTGGGTCGGCATGTGGAACAGGGTGGGTCGGCATGTGGAACAGGGTGGGTCGGCATGTGGAACAGGGTGGGTCGGCATGTGGAACAGGGGGTCGGCATGTGGAACAGGGTGGGTCGGCATGTGGAACAGGGTGGTCGGCATGTGGAACAGGGTGGGTCGGCATGTGGAACAGGGTGGGTCGGCATGTGGAACAGGGTGGGTCGGCATGTGGAACAGGGTGGGTCGGCATGTGGAACAGGGTGGGTCGGCATGTGGGACGATGGAATGGCATGTGGGACGATGGAATGGCATGTGGGACGATGGAATGGCATGTGGTGTGGTGTCATCTGGATTTCAGTTGTAATGGCATGTGGGTCATGCATGTGGTAGAATGACTATTTGGTTTTCAGGTGTGATTGCATGTAGTACATATTGCATGGGATGACATTTGGGACAGGTTGGGATGGATTGTGTTGTGGGATAGGTTGGGATGGAATGTGAGACAGGTTGGAATGAAATGTGGGACAGGTTAGAATGTGCATTATTAGGGGTGAGGGGATTTGTATCATGTTTCCATCGTCTAGTTTGTCATGCATTAAGCAATATTGTTTCGCATAGTTTTGCTTTAATGTTGTACATTTTTCATGCCGTTTGACTGCTTTACACATATTTTCTTAAATTGGAAGTTGGATGACAATCCAGGATGTAGTTCTGGGAATGTGTAGGGATTGGGGGAGGGTAGAGGTTGGAAATGGGAGTTATGTAAATGACATTCTTTCATTGACATTAGCAAGTCAGGGCCTCTTCTTTCTTTGTTGTTCAATTGATAGAACTAAAGGAGTGTTAATAGGTATAAAGACTGCTAGCTTTTACATATCTTCTGACTTACTAAGTGAGGTCGTAATCGTAAGCTTTTTTGTCTTAAAATATCTGGGACAATTACAACTCAAAAAGATATTTTGAAGCTTGTAACAAAATGTGAAAAAAGCAAATAAAAATGTAAGTGCCAGCATCTTTTAAAGCACAATTATCATCTGCCCCTACTAGCCCTATTTTTGTATATACTTCCCTCAATAAGCCCATTCTCTAGACTAGCTTTGAATAGTCGAACATACTGTCCTTCTGACTTCTTTATTTTAATCATCGTGACTAAGTGATGTTGCTTACCTGCAAATTTAGCAATAAAATTGATACCCAAAGATTTCGTGAATCGATCCAGTAGTTTCCGAAGTATTACTAAACTAAAAATCTTTGCCTTTTAAATCATTGCTCATAAAACACTGGATTGCAACATTTTGGAAAATGTTGTCAATCATTTTATCTGTATGCGGATATAAATAAAGGTCTTTTCTAGAAAATCAAGTCTACCTACTTATTCTCTTTGAATATTATTCATGAAAAAATCTTATGGATTTTCAGATCGGGTGCTAAGAATTCAATCCCATCTTATGACACTAACAACTGCTCTCTTATGTTGATTTCCAATGTTCAATAATTGATATAATTCATCATGAAAAACATCTTCTGATAAGCAGTTTCAAGTTTTAAGCAGATCTAATTCCCTTCCCATAAGAAACTTATAGAACTTCATAAATGAAAGGCAACATTACAGTAGCTAAATTACTTGACCCGAATTGTTTTAAATGTTTTACGTTCTTTCATTGTTGATTGATTTTCAAGTTTTATAATAACTGGCATTGTATATCATGAAATATGCTAAATAACATATATTCATAAGCAATGCCCGCCATGCATATCAATATAGTGAACTTTACATCATTACAAGTATGATGTGCAAAGCATGCATACGGTTGCACATTTATAACTGTTCGAAGAATTTTATATAATGCCCACCTACATGGTATTACTACCATAACAAAAGGTCACATACTACTAGACGAACCATAACTCATCTGTGTACAACATTTAAAATGTGTGCGGTATGTTAAAAAGTTTTTTGAAGCATTTCCACATTTAATGCATGCATATTAGTGATAGAACCTGTTGTCAACAAGCATATACTCAAATGACATGCAAGTATGATGCAAACAGAGATATGGTTGCTATAAATTTATCACTTTTTCAAGATTTTTATATTAAGCCACCCCCCGTCCTCCAACTTAGTAATATGACATCACCACCAAAAACAATAGGGCACACAAATGGACAATGGGTTATCTGTGAACCACATATGACCTGTATCCAATTTACTGTTCTGCAGTTACGGCTCTTTTCAGCAAGACCATATTTAGCCCCGCCCACTACACATATTGATGAATTTCATCGTTTTTAAAGCACAAACACATACACACTAACTAATATCATAATTATACCAAGTATGAAACAAAATGGACAAGCAGTTGTTAAAATATAAGCATTTCGAAAATTTTACATTAAGCCCTGCCCACTAATTAATATGCATGACATCACCAAAAACAATAGGGCACATCTGTGGACTATGACCTACCTATATATGTTAAGAAGCAATGTTCAGCAAAATCATATTCAGCCCCTCCCACTATGCATAGTAATAAGATTCGAAATGTTTACACCGTGTGCATGTGGACACTAGCTAACAACATTACTATACCAAATATAAAACAAAACAGGCAAGCGCTTCCTGAAATATGAACATTTATAAAATTGTATTAAAACTCGTTAATATGCATGACATCATCACCAAAATTACTACCGGACGTCTACGGACCATAGACTACCTGTGTACCACAAATGACATAAAATTGATTGTGTCTACAAGCTCTATTTGGCAAAATCACATTAAGCCCCACCCATTACGCATATTAGTGTGATTCAACATTTTTATACCATTAGCATGTGGACACTGCTAACATCATTAGTACTGTACATCCCCTGCTCTAAATTGAGAACAATAAGACCTGCAGTGCTAACATGGAACAGTGCAGCTATCAGCATTGCTTATGTTTTCCTTTATTTCCAAACCACAAGTATGGTGTCAGTTTCAAAGCTCACGGGAAGGGGTGGGGGGGGGGGGGGGCATTCCCTGAGATTTAAGCTGGAACTAATGAAGTATATTTAGCAACACAGGGATATCCCATGCAGAACCTATAAAGAACTTTAGTATAAAACATTGAGCGTCTTTGTTTGTGTTTACTATTTGGGGAAAACGTGAAAGAGTATCTTTTGATGTGGCCTGGTAGTAAGAAGTAAGTTAATTTGGTGGAAAGTTTGATCATTTGTGGTTAGAAAATTTCTTATGCAAATTTTTAAGCAGGCAGTGTAGTAATGTATACCAAATATGAAACAAAACTGAAATATGAGCATTTTAAAACTTTTACATTAAGCCTAGCCCACTAATTAATATGCATGACATCATTATCAAAAACAATAGGGCACATCTTTGGGCCATGGGCTATCTGTGTGCTACATGACATGATTCAGATATACCGTTCTTGAGATATTTAGTTTACAAGCTAGGCATAACACACATACATACACCCACACACATGCACTACAAGTGGATTGGATAGGTCCCTGATGCTGATAGTATCGGAACTAAAAATCTATTAACATTATTTCCAAAATAGATTTAACGAATCACATCAAGGTTTTGCGCTGTTCATCCAGTCGATAATTTACAAATTTACTATAACTTGAAATTCCTTTTTTTTGTATCCATAGGGTGAAGAAATTGACTCAATGCATTTGTTGTTACAATAAAAAACTTAATAGCTCATTTTTGTTGTTGTAAATACCCTGCTTTAACATAAAATTAAAATATCAAACATCCACTGAAGCATTTACTAAAAATTATTGGTAGGTATGTTTGGAACTTTGAAACCCCATTTTTTTAAAAATAGAAGACCCGTCTAATTATTACTTCATGTCACCCGGGCAAAATAATTCTCTGATTACCTTTTCAACTTCGTTTTATGCCCCTGATTTATTTATTTATTCTGAAAGCACAGTTAAGAAATTAGTATCCTCTAGTGCACTATGGATGAATGGTGCGCCACCATTGCATCATTCAAGAGCCACCATTACATCAATTAGGAGCAACTTTGCATCAATCAGGTGCCAACTTTGCATCAATCAGGAGTCAACGTTGCATCAATCAGGAGTCAACTTTGCATCAATCAGGAGTCAACTTTGCATCAATCAGGAGTCAACTTTGCATCAATCAGGAGCCAACTTTGCATCAATCAGGAGTCAACTTTGCATCAATCAGGGATGGGGTCAATTACAAAAATCAATTACAATTATTCTCTCTTAAAAATTTCAATTACAGCTTTTCAGAAAATTACTATTACAATTTTTTTAATACAATTACAATTACGGAGCTTAAAATATTTTAAATGATAGGCAGGGCTTAGGCACTTTAAGATCGATCATTTCCAATGAATGAATTATATCTCATGATCATGCATGCATAATTGTTCTGCATTTTTAATGGTACAGAAGTGTAAACCTATACATGTACATTTGTCATGCGTGCAGATAAAGGCTCCCTTTGCACACTCCTATGTTCTGTTACTTTTTTAAAGAAACAAAGTCCAGCCCGAGTACCTAAAGAAAGAGAGTTCAATGAGAGAAATTTGAGGATGACATACTCCATTTTGTTCTTTTATTACAATCTGGGAAACAGGTTCATATACAATAAATGAATAGACACAAGAAAACCAAAATAGTGTACTGTACATTTTATCAAATTTATATTCAAATGGTGTAAACTGTAAAAAAACATAAAACGTACTTTAATGACTTTCATGTAAGTATTAGTATCTAAGACATGTAATCTCCATTGCTTTATGTAGGAAAGTCCTTTGATGTGAAGATTTCAAATGACATTTGACATTTTCAGGAGGATAAATTCTCATATACTTGTAACTTTGTTAAGAGTATTGTCGTTATTTCCAATTCTTGTCTGATACATTAACTTTTTTCATTTCAGCAAATTCACAATATTAAGCAAAGTTCAAGCACCACTTATTGAATAACTATCAGTGTTGCATGTATGCATTAAATAAACTGAATTGAACTTTTCCAGATAAATTAATTTAATCTGCATCTTATTATTATTATTATTTTCCTTTTTCAACAGGAATTGTTAAGCATACACAAAATTGATAAGTCTTACTCATTAGATCAATAGGCTACCATGATGAGGGGAAAAAGTAACCTTGCATTTTAATTTGAAATTTCCAGCTGAACTGGTGGTGGGTGTTTGAAAATGGCAGGCTTTAGGATGCATGTGTCTTGAGTCAAAAGTCAGAAAGTGAAGGTTCCTTTAAGTGCATCTCATTAACCACAAGCCACAGAACCAAGGAATTAAACACATTTGTTATGCTAGAATGCAACATACTCATGAATGTTACTCCTAATTTGTATACTTTAATTTTGAAAGCTCCGTGCAATTAAAAGCTAGCTCTTTTGTCTGTCAGAATTGATGTAGTAATAAAAAACAAAGGCACCTGTTTTTCCACAGGAAATGAACAATTCTCACTGTATTTAAGGGAGTTTTCATTAACAGGAAACAGTATTTAATGACTGAATTCAAGGAGTCTTATGACTAATAGTTCCAAAAAAACAAAACCTTTAAAGAAGAATTGTATTGATTAACTTGTACATGCCTGCAAATATTTAAATTACATATTTTTTCAGTTCAATTAAATAACAGCTGCCCAGAAATTGTCAATTACAATTACAGCTGCCCAGAAATTGTCATTATAACATAATTGTAATTAATTGCAAATTACACAATTACAATTGACCCCAACCCTGGCATCAATCAAGAGCCAACTTTGCATCAATCAGATGCCACCTTTGCAGCTATGTGGAGGGAGCATAGCATAACATTTCCAACAATCAAACCATACAAAATCCAGTAAAAATCAAAATTCCATCATCCATGCACAAGTTCTCCATAGTATGCAGTCAAAGTCTTGAATTTGTTGTTGAGGTAGTTCTGCTCCAGCTCCACAGCTTCTCCAGAGCCCACTAGTGCTGCCAACTATCAACAAAAGAAAGGAGATTTGAAAGTGGTGAAAATCAAGTATCCAAGTTTGGTCTTCAAGCTTATTGAGTATTTTTTGTACTAAAACAATATACACACAAAATTAACCCAGAATCCCAAACCCATTAAAGGATAAAGACACTTAAAAGATGACCACCTGAAGCAACCAACAGCTCTTCTTAAATTTTTACTTGATTTGATACCATGCTTTCATATATTAAATATTCCAGTACAAATTTAAAGATTTGTAGAAAGGAAAAAGTTCATGCATATACATATTAAAACACATAGCAGAAATTAAAAGAATATGAATAAATAAACTAAAACAGTAAATACCGTCATGGTTCGCATGCCCATGCAAAATTGACACCCATATCATATGACCCGGCCAATTATAGAAATAACAATGACCGGGTTATCGCAGGCGATGACCCCGTCATTGTAATTGTGTGTTCAGTCGTCGTCGTCAAAATCCTGTCTTAAGTATCTCTGAAAAACTTTAACATTTTATAAGGAAATTTTAAGCTTCTATAAGGATATCTAAAGAAACTTTTAACTTTTTCTGAGGAAACTAGCATTTTCGAGGAAATTTCAGGACAAATCTGTGGACGGCCGGATGAACGTAATCACCATTACATGAGTTCCCATTATAATTCGCATGCAAACCAAAAAGGAAAAAATTAGAGATAAAAGGTTCAAAACAGTAATTTTAACTCTCCTGTCTGTAAGGAAATTGCCGCACGGTAAATGAACTAATTTTTGTAAACGTTTATTCTGTATTTTAGCACTATGTTAGGGTTAAGAAGGTTTCTGTTTGAACAAGCTAGATAACTTTGTAATGTATTGTGTAAAGGATGGTTTTGTTCTTTGTTGGTTTTTGTCACCATTGCAATGAGTCCGATTTCGCTCTGTCATTTAAAATATCAATAAGCATGGGATAATGTAAGTTATGAATCTTTGAAGTATACTTTAAAAATTTCCTGATTCTGTCTTTGTCTTTCTGTAAGATTAAATGATACCAAATGGGTACAGCATAAAGAACCTGCGATAAAATAACCGGTTTAAAAAGATTAACTCTAGCAATAAGATTACTAAAAGACAAAATGTATGATAAACTCGAAACAACATAGTAAACTTTACTTAAAGTAGAGACATGACATATGTTATGAATTCAAAATTGATATACATTAGCTGTGGCTCTCCTTAAAATTCTGTTCCAGCCAGTCCAAACCACAAACCTAAATATTGTGATTATTATAACCAATTATCCTCTCTAAAATAAACCTCTTGCTAAATGATTGACAGTTCATATGGCATGCATGTAATGAAACACCTTGTTTAACTAAAAGGTCAGTTAGGGTTATCAAAGAAAACAATGGTCCTTGGAACTTGAGCTTAATTGCTTGTGGTTTCAAAATAAGCAAAAAGATAGAAAAATGATAGGGAAATGTCTGGCCCGATCTGCTTAACTTTCACATCGGGTCTGAGTGTTTATTTCTTTAAGGACAGGACCAGCTAATGAAAATAATGACGTATTTAGTGCCCCTGCACTAATAAGCGTGGGACTGATAACATGATTAATTTGAAGACTTCAAATAAGTTCTGTTACATCTTATGCTCATTTTGCATCTAACTCATAATGCTTTTTGTGGGGATAGTTCACACGATGCAGTTCGAAGAGCACACTGTGTGTAACCCTGAAGCATTGTCGCTAATTAGGAAGAAACTTATGGCCTAAAATGTGGTGCAATTTTATTTTCGTAAGCACTCTGGGCACTTATTACGTCGAATACGCTATACATCTTTTTATTATTTTTGCACGATATTTCTAAGCAACATGTATTGTGGAGTCTATGGACATGTAGCAAATTTCTGTATTGGTTGAATAAATATTGAAATCTGAGCAGATCAATTTTTGAATATTAAAAAAAAGCATTTTCAGTTTTTGAGAGTATGGTCTATCAAAGTTTGACCACTTCTTGATTTATGCAATGTTTGTGATGTATGGCCATTTTGGCTAGGCAAACAGCTTAAAATCTTTGTATAATGTTTTTAATTTCTTCCTAAATTTAGTCACTGAAAATAATGGGACAGTCTGTTCCTGCTAGAATTTGATTAAGCATATGGTAGAAGACTAAAACAAATATTTCACCAGAATTCATGCCAAAAGGTTTCTCTTTTAGCCTACCCGCACCCGACACCTTAGTTAATCCTGAAAACTCATGTTTGACAATTACCAACCCGACTTCCTGTTCAGTGTATTGTGTTTCCACTCCAAACAATAATTGTTTATCTGCCATTCCCATGCACTCCACAGTCAAGTAGCCCTAGGCTTTTTGTGTGATAAGATTACAGAAAGCCAGAGCTGAATAATCAGGGCACTTTTGTGATTGAAATCACTCATCCATGTTACCAAACCAAAGGCTGGAAGCCAACATTGTATTTGTATTTTACATTTTCGTAGTAGAACATACTGTATTCTGCAGTTGGTGTATGGAATTGAAGATTTAATACTTTACAATGGCCTGTGGAATGATTAATATTTTATTTTTGTTATACGGATAAATGCCTAATTTAAAAATAGGCTTGGTTACAATTCAAGGTTGGAAAGATTTTTACATTATTATCTTTCATTTATTTTTGTTATGAAATAAAATTTCTTCTCGCAGGCAGTTTATACAATGTCATGAATTGTTCTACCCTTGATGCCTGTATTATCCATTGAGCATGTGGTATATAACGTTGACAAGTAAAGATAAACATCCGCAAGGTTCAAACTTGGATGAAAGAAGCTCTTTTAAGAGAGATACAGTATATCACGTTTCATACTTTCTGGTACGAAGTGTGTTTAATATCAAATTGATTGGGTTCCTCTCTTGATACAAAACATTGTTGTTCCACATGGGTAATCATAGAAATATTTGAATTCTCAATATACAGAGGGTTTTTTTTTTTTTGCACTTAAGCCAATTGCTGAGGCATGTGTCTTTTCTCTTCTGAGGCAATTAGTATCATGTTTATAGTGGAAAAGCATTTTCTCAATCGAATAGACAACATAAATGGTGGAAATTCGGCACCTGAGCTGTCTATCTGGCGTTTGATATTCAAGTCGATATACAAAATGCTTCCACTTGGCAATTATCAGTTATCATTTATCTACATCTCCTTAAAGGACCATATTTATTTTCATAATAGTTCTCGAGAAACTAACGGTTTGCACTATGTATGTTGTAAAGTTTGATCTTCTAGGTTACTCTTTCTCTATTATTTGCCGCAAACCGTGAGATGCAAGCTTTTTGCATAGGCAAATGCTGCAAACAGTCAAAGGGTGTGCACTTTGCATAGCATACCCCATATAAATCAGTGGAATGACTTGAATTATCATGTTATGCGTTCTTTAATGATGGTACATTCATTCTAATTTATAATTCAGAATGTGACAAACTTTAAGAAATATGCAAATATCCTAAAAAAATGATCTAAAAATCATTCACGTAATCTAAATTAAAGGAAAATAATTTTGAAACCCAGTTATTTTTTCAATCGAAAAGGCAACATAAATAGTGGAATTTCGGCACCCAAGCTGTCTACCTGGCGTTTGATATTCAAATTGATATACAGAATGCTTCCACTTGGTAGTTATCATTTAGGCCACCCCCCCCCCCTCCTCGCCCCTGCAATTGACATAATTCCCCATACAAACCTGCCCATTTCTGCACATTTTTAAAAATTCATATCCTACCCTTCACTTTTACTTATGTCGCCCACACCTCCCCCTCCTCACTAAGATAAATATTTTTTTTAAATGCTTTTTGATATACATGAGAATACAATGTTTTTTTCTGATATCCTATGTATAATTCCTTGGAAAAAATTTTGATACAAAGTTCAGACTATATTCTCCATCAATCATGTTCTGCAGTCCTATTGCTGGCCCAGCTCAATGTTAAACAACATGCTATTTGTTCCCTGTTGACTTTTAACTCTTAAACTGTTAGTTTCCTTAATCTTAATGTTAGCCTTATTACAGTTTCCTTAATCCTAATGTTATCCTTATTATTCCCATACACTTTGTACAGGCGCTCAGACAATTATGGCCAAGTGTTGTGACAAAACAGCCCAAAATTTTGAACGTCACTTTCCCCCACCTCCCTCCATTCAATGTTGTGCACTTTTGCAAAAAACATGGTAAAATGTGACTTTCAACATTGATCAAGGGGAGTGGAGATTTCTCCCAACTACTTTTGGCCACGATTGTAGCTAACAACATTACTAAACCACATATGAAATGAAACAAACTAGTGGATCTTGAAATATGAGCATTTCAAGATTTTTAAATTAAGCACCGCCCACTCATTAACATGCATGACATCACCATTAAAACCAATAGGACACATGTACAGCCCATAGGCTATCTGTGTTCTACATATCACATGAATCCACCTTATCGACCTTTAAATATTGTGTTTACTAGCTATTTTAAGCATAATTATATTAAGTCCACCCACTAAGCATATTAATGATATTCAATGATTTTATACCATGCATGAATATGTAAATACTAGCTAACATAATAATCACACCACAGATGAGTTCTTTACTACTGTAACCCTGAGCATCTTTGATTTTTTTTTAAATTTTATGGTGGTGTGGTGAAGCTTAGGCATTTTATGGGGTGAATCACCCTTCTTAGCCCGTCATCTTGTTATGTTATGCTTATGAAACAAAACGGACATGCGGTTCTTCAAATATGAGCATTTCAAGATTTGTGCATTAAGCTCTGCCTACTCATTAATATGAATGACATCACCACCAAAAATAATAGGGCACATCTACAAACAATGGGCTGTATGTGTACCACATATGACATGAATCCAGTTTATTTTTCTTAAGATATCTTGTTTACAAGCTCTTTTCAGCAGTCATATTAACCCTTACTCTCCCAAGGTTCCAAAAATAGAATAAGCTATTTCTGAAATTTTTGGAAAGAGGATTTTTTCAGCACTTTTTGTTCCATTTGTACCAAAACAAGTTCGACTTTTATGAAAGCTAACATGTTGAACTTTCCAAAAATGTGCATATTTCTGAACTCAAATATGCAAATTAGGTCATTGAATTAGCATATTAGGTTTCCAAACATTCTATCTTTATGACACGCTTGTGCCTTGTGGCTAAATAGCAAAAAAATTTGGATAGAATTTCTAAATCGTCCTTGGAAAGACCTTTCATTTGATACTATTCATGGATTTTTAGGAATCAGAAAAAAACATTAATGCAAATATGAAAAATTTGGTACATTTTGACCTAAAAATTATCCCCCGATTCTGTGAATAATCTATCTAATATTGTATGGCACTAAATTTTCCACAAAAAAATGCATTTTCCCCTTCTATGATGTCCAAAATTAATAGAATGCAGAAAAACAAGATGTTTACATCATCATTTGCAAAAAATAAAATAAGAAATTATGCAAATGATATGCAAATTAGGTCAATTACCTTATTTGTTATGCACAAAAGTGTTTTTTGTTTATTTCTGACCCAATTTCAGCCATTACAAGCTTCACAGCTACTTTTATGTCGATAGACTATGCTGATTATCTATTGAACACTTACTTCTGTTCATTTACATGGAATTCATAAGAAATGTTTGCCCAAAAGGTCCAAATTTGTAAAGTCTTCTGCTATACCTTGTTGCTGCAAAAAAAAAAAAAAATTGCAACTATATTCATTCAACTTACTTTAGTTTGGTCTTCCCATAACCAGTTACCGAAGACCTCGTGTCGATCCCGGTTACTCTCCACCAGTACTTCCCACAGATGATAGTCTTTATCGGCTGCAGGGATGACCTTCGACCGTTGTATCTCCTGCAGCCGAGCGTTCCGCTCTTCCTCCCTGGTTTTAAAGGCAGCTTTTTCCGCTGCAGTCGGATTTTCTTTGAGTGGTGATGGTGGCGAGACTGCAGCGGAAGGCCTGGAAGAGGGGCCTGGGCTCCATCTTCAACGGTCTGTCCCTCTTCCTCTTGGGTTGGGGAGTAGCGGGCGGCTCGTCCTCTTCAAGCATACGATAACATGTTATCGCATAACATGTTATTGTGGTTTCTAGTAGTGGCGGCTCGTCCTCTTCCATACATAACATGTCATCGCATAACATGTTGTTTAAGTTTCTAACCTGCCCCACAATTTTGTGGTAACC
This sequence comes from Chiridota heheva, assembly GCA_020152595.1. NCBI lineage: Eukaryota > Metazoa > Echinodermata > Holothuroidea > Apodida > Chiridotidae > Chiridota > Chiridota heheva. The sequence continues at coordinate 2,145,655 of JAIGNY010002171.1, forward strand.
GTGGGGACAGACTTTTACAGCCGGGAAGCCCGGGGGTACATACAGGGGTCCAAAATGTTTGTTTTATCGATCTAGTCATCACCACAACAGTGGCATAGCCAGGGGGAGGGGAAAAGGATCATGGTCCCAAAAAATGGGGCATCAAAATAATGTACCGGTACTAGGCCTATATACAAGCATTTTCCTCTAAATGGGCCTGGGACACCCCCAACATGTGTATTTTGCCCTAACATGGGACCCCTACTCCACTTTCCCCCATAAAATTGTGGTTTCGGCCCCTGAAATAATGGAACTTGGATTTTGTGAAATTGGAAATGCACATATTTCAGTAGGCCTAAATTTACAATTTTGCCATTGGGAAATACATATATTTCAGTCCATTTAGAAATGTTATTATTGGGGTTCAGCTTTCATTTGTTTCATCCGGGCTATTATAGAAAGGACCTAAATCCTTTTTTTTTATATGTGATTTTAGTGTCCCTTTTACTTGTTTCTCGTAACAAGCAAAAAATCCCCGCTAATTTATCATTATAATTCTATAAGCCTTATTTTATTACTACACATTTACAATGTAGTACTTTCGCTATTTTTGGAAGAAAACACTCACCAACTCCTTATTTAGAACAGATCACTATCCATCTCAGCAGGCTCTATATTCTCCTCTTCCTCAATCTGGTCGAGTTCTGGTACATCTTCTTCATCAGAAGTACCTTCCGACCCCTCTGAGTCATCATTATTCTGAAGAAAACATAGGAGTCGAAAGGCACGTTCGACGTTGTAACTTGTATCTCGCCATTTTGTGATGTCGAATGTGCGAGAAATAAAAAAGACGCAAATTGACGTCATCATCAGAGACCTTTTAGGCAAGTAGAGGGGGTGCATCTGTTATTGTAATAGTTCGTCTGAACAATCTATTTCTCCTCTATCCGTAGAGATTTTAAAAATTCCAATACAATATTTGGGCGTTTTTATAATTTTTGATCAAAAAAGGTCCAAAATGGCCTAAAATCACAAATTGTGGCATATTTTCTCCAAAAAACACAAACATTGACCAAGTGCAAGTAAAAATCGTGTAGCAACCAACAATTCAAACTATCTTTATACTTTACCTGGAAAAAAAAAAAAATATTCACGTATGACATTCGTCTTTCAAAAAAAAAAAAAAAAAAAAAAAAAATGCTGTTTTTTTAAAAAATGCACTTTTTTGTAACGATTTTACTCAAAAAATTTCCATCTAACTCCCCAACAAAATAACCATATTATGAAAGATCTATTCAATCTGGTTTGAATGAACTTATTTGCAGCTTAATAGGATTTTGGGAAGGTACTCAATTTTTTTTTTGGAAAATGGATCGTAACTGTCACGGTCACCTGGGAGAGTAAGGGTTAAGCTATGCATATTAATGAGATTCAAGATATTTTCAACATGAGCATGTTAAAACTAGCTAACAACATTACTATATCACATATGAAACGAAACTAACTAACAGTTCTTGATATATAAGCATTTCAAGATCTTTACGTTAAGCCCCACCCACTCATTAATATGTGTGACATTATCACCAAACTGAATAGGGCACATCTGCAGACCATGTGGGCTACTTGTGTACCACATATGACAAATTTTGGAGATTTCGTGCTTACAAGCTCTACTTGGCAAAATCACATTAAGCATTGCCCACTGCATATTAATGAAATTCAATGCTTATATACCATGAGCATGTGGACACTAGCTAACAACATTACTATGCCAAATGTAAAACAAAATGGATACAGGGTTATTAAACTATAGGCATTTCAAAAAATTTACATTTAGCCCTGCCCACTCATTAATATGCATGACATCTTTGGACCATGGGCTACCTGTGTACCACATATGACATAAATCCAATGCGTTGTTCTGGAAATTTCATTTTTACAAGCTCTATTTGGCAAAACCACTTTAAACCCTGCCCACCATGCATGTAAATGAGATTCAATGTTTTTATACCATGAGCACATGGATACTAGCTAACAACAGTATAATACCAAATATGAAACAAAACCGACAAAGAGTTGTTGAAATATGAGCATTTCAAAAGTTTACATTAAGCCCGCTCACTCATTAATATACATAACATCATCACCTACAACCATAGGGCACATCTTCGGACCATGGGCTACCTTTGTACCACATATGACATGCCATCATGACCGCATAGCTTCCTGATGCTGATTGCATCGAAACCAAACACTGCTCTATTTCAGGTATGCAACCAGTAAATGAAAAATAAAATACACCCTTAAAGAGATTTTCAGGCTCTTCACTCCTGCCAACTTTCACAGATTTCTGGCCAAAACCCTCTGACTAGATACATGTACATTGCAAAAATGGGTGACAAAAGTTTAGCTTCTTCCCACTTCCACTACCTCAACAACGTAGTCCTTGTTCAGCTAAAAATATATAATAGATAATAAATATAATAATATACAATAATACATATCTTTCCTGATTGCATTACAAAGTGCAAAGAATGCAGTTATGGATATGACAATATTGTTTTCATGTCCTGTGGCTGACCATAAAGCTTCCCATGCAGAACCAAATTACAGTATTAAAAACACTACAATCTCTACACTCAATAATTGACGTTTGGTGATCATGCATTACCTGTTCAATGTCTGTAGTTCTGGGCATGTAGAGAGCTATGTTTTCCGTTATCTTCTTTGCTGCTGCCATCATGTCTGATGTAAAAAGTTTTGTCAAGGCAAACAGTAAGTGAGCATTTGTATTATAAAGTTATGGTATCATTTCAACTTGTGGAATAAGACTGAATTCTTCTGAAATTAATTTCCCCATAAAGCCACTCCAGGCCTGATAAATACAGTTGCCAATTCGCCATTGACAAATTACTACTGGCAAGTGACTGTCAAATGGGGCACTCACCAAGTTGGCAAAGCAGTAGATAATACAAATAAATTCAAATTATAAAAGAGGTTAAAGTTATCTTGTTTTTCTCAGTAACATATCAATTTCTCTTAACTGACAAGTAAATGTAAAATATCGTTGTCACATCATTGAGTTAAAACAGTAGCTAGACAAGTCCCGGGTGAAACTATCAACACCAGAATGTCTCAATAATTTTGCAGAACACACTCAAAGCGAAAAATTCATATAAATTTTGCATGGCTGGCTTGCTTATTCTCGTGAGTAAATGACATGATTCTTATCAGGTTTTCATCTTACATATGGACCACTTTATAAAAAGTTGAAATGATTATTCAAGAAAAATTATTTGACTGACTGACACCTTGCACTAAATTGATCACAATAAGCACTAAGGTCAACTGGTCAACCTAGCGAGTGAATGACAAAATATTTGTTAAGGCCTGTCATGGGTAATACTGCTAGAAGTCCAAATAACTATAGAATTGTTTAGTTGCATGAATTACGGTTTCCAGGTTTTGCGAGTTTTCTTTTGTCATCCAGTCTCATCTACTTGTGGTTCAGTTTCTATATCCTAGTAGCTCAGTTGCTATGAATGAGATGCCCGAGGTTCCAGGTTTGAGTCTCAAAAGAGTAAACTAGGAAACAGATACCCCTGACATCCAGGGGAGAAGCATGTCATCTGCACCGCCTCTCCTTATCCAGCCATTGGGGAAGAGGAACAACACTTTATGGTGCTTACCATCCCTTGCATGAGCTTGCTTGTGGGGTTTAATATAGCGAGCGCCTCAATTATATTGATAAAATTGTGCCAGATAGGTTTAAATTAAATTTTCTAAAAACCAGAGCATCACTGATGCAGAAGCTCAACCCTCTAAATTTTGAGTAGTTTTTGATTGTCCAGTGATGGTGACTTGTTTTCAATATAAGAGAAAGATTGCATGATGAAGGTTATTGATGTTAAAGCCCAGTTCTTTAAAATAATGTGACTTTTTTATTACAAAGATATTGATTGTTTGTACTTATGAGCTGTATAATGCAATTCTTTGTATTTTTGTCCTAAATTCCAGTCACTGAAAATCATCAAACTGCCCAGTTTCTCCTGCTATACTTTGATTGTGCTAGGATATATGATGGAGATCAAGTACTTTGATTGTGCTAGGATATATGATGGAGATCAAGTACTTTGATTGAGCTAGGATATATGATGGAGATCAAGTACTTTGATTGTGCTAGGATATATAATGGAGATCAAGTACTTTGATTGAGCTAGCATATATGATGGATATCAAGTACTTTGATTGTGCTAGGATATATGATGGAGATCAAGTACTTTGATTGTGCTAGGATATATAACGGAGATCAAGTACTTTGATTGAGCTAGCATATATGATGGATATCAAGTACTTTGATTGTGCTAGGATATATAATGGAGATCAAGTACTTTGATTGAGCTAGCATTTATGATTGAGATCAAGTGCTTTGATTGAGCTAGGATATATGATGAAGATCAAGTACTTTGATTGAGCTAGGATATGTGATGAAGATCAAGTACTTTGATTGAGCTAGGATATATGATGAAGATCAAGTACTTTGAGCTAGCATATATGATAGAGATCATGTACTTTGATTGAGCTAGCATATATGATGGAGATCAAGTACTTTGATTGAGCTAGGATATATGATGATATCAAGTACTTTGATTGAGCTAGCATATATGATAGAGATCAAGTACTTTGATTGGGCTAGGATACATGATTAAGATCAAGTACTTTGATTGAGCTAGGATATGTGATGCAGATCCAAGTTCAAACTTCTTTGTCATATTAAACTGCTCCATTTAAAAAAACGTGGTGGATATTTACAAAAACAGTAAGATAAAAACTTAACATAAGGAGATTGATATGTTTTATGGTTGCTATGTTACAAAATTTGTATAAAATTCCCATTATTTATCACAGGGAGGTCTAAAAACTAAAGATCTTTTAAAAAGGTCAATTGTTCACCACTTTTGATAAAAATGTTTACTATTTTCATGTTTTGTAGCATATTTTCTTCCAGCAAAGCTCAAGTCAAATTAAGCTCAAGCTACCCATCCATATAGATATTTAATGTTCCATTAAAGTTTCATACAAAGTTGCAATTGGAACAAGAATAAGTATCATTACTGGAAACAATATCTATTGAGATAAGGAATTCCCAAATAGACTATATTATCTCCATGTTTCAAATAGGCAATAGATCATATACCATAGAGGTCTGCTGGTTACTAGAAGTAATTACTATTATGCAAAATGGGCAGTTTGATCATGAGGGGAGCCTGTGCTTACTGAGTGAAACATGACATCATGAAGAATCTCCATGATGGCACTAAACGTATGAAAAATTGCATTTTTTTAGCTGTATTTCAAAATTACATTGATTTATTCTTGAAAAAATATAAGGATTAATATGCATGAATACAGCTCGCATGAGCTAAAATATTAAGACCAACAAAAGTGTTGAAACTTAACGAGGTGAAACATTTTGAAGGACACAAAGTGAGAAATCTGTACCATTTTATAACCTCAACCCAACATTCTATTCTGTTGGTTGAGTTAATAATAACTGAAAAGTGGAAGGTTAAGTGGTGTAGCTTGCAGCAGTCAGTGGTGTGTGGGTGTTTGATGCATGAGGATGCTGACAGCTTCAACAGCAAGAAAGTATGAATCTATTGAAACAGAGACTTGCAAACATGTAGTGCTCATTCACTTGACTTTCCATCCTAATCAAGTCAAATTTCAGCTGATCTCACACTGCTGCCTGAGAATTTGACTGCAGCGCAACGCATTTAACGCAGTGTAGGTTGCACATTAAAAGGACTGAGATAATGATAAGACATGACAAATTTTCTTGAAATATAAACATCCAGAATTTAAGAATAGCTGTCAATTGTGAGCAGTGTGATTGGACATTTGGCTGTCTCCAGTGTTTTCTATCAATTTACCCCGCTAAGCATAGCGGAGATATACTCTTTTTCAGCATTAGAATCAGGTAATGTGACCAGATTGCATATTTATAGCATGGAAGGTAAGATATAACTTAAAGTAAATCTTGATATTACCCCTAGGAATCACTAGACCTGTAAAACCTGCAGCATAACATGAATTATTCAAAGGATATGCATCAATGTCCATCATCTTCTTGATGTCAAACACATTTGCTCTGAGATACTCTGGTCCTCCCCATGGTGGGCTAAGAAAGACAACATCTGCGATGATCTTATCCGCAAGCTCCATGAAATCTCCGACGATAAACTCAATACGCTCCTCCACTCCATACACTTTTGCATTGTGTTTTGCACACTCTATCTTGGCTGGGTCAATGTCAATTGCTATAACTGAGAGAATGTTAAAAGAATGGAATGTTTGAAGCTTGAAGTAAAAATTTCAATTTAAACTTGAAACATTTAAATTTAAATTCATTTAAGAACAACACCAGTTTCTACTCAGGTATAAAGTTAAATATTTCAATAGCTTTGTAATTCAAAATGTACTTTGTTGAATTGAATAGCTCTGTATATGAAAACGTAATCTGTTGAAAAGTTCTTTGTTGCATTTACTGGCAATAAAACATCATATTAACAACATATATAATTTCCCAAGAAAGTCAGGATGTTTAAATATTGCCTCCAAAGAATTTCTTCTCAAACATTTAGTGTTATCTTTAACACGATGCTAGATATCATGATGGCCATTGGTTCTTGATAAGTCATCTGAAACAAATCAAGTCAAATCATTCTCAGTGCACTCACCTCTCTCACAGGTAAAGGCAAACTGGATTGTATTTCCTCCTACGCCACAAAAAGCATCAATGATAATATCAGCCTGACATCTCTTTGCATGATGGATGGCGAGTTCTTCAGGTGTTGCAGAATACCAGCCCTCTGCAGAGAGAAATAAGCATTTCATGCATAACTGAGGACTAAATCTACTCCACCCTATTTTACATCCCTAATGCACAATTATTAAGAAATCAACACAAAAAAAAAAAATGTTTTTCAGAAAGTTGCCTTATTCCCACTTTGTTGTTACATTCTCAAGTCATAAACATAAGAGACCGCCATGGCAGTGAGGTAAAGATTCCCGTTTTTCAAGCTGGCATCCTGGGTTCAATCCCCAGTGTGTCTTTTCCCAGTGCTCAATGACTGGGTTATAAACTTGATGTAATGTAATTACTCCAAAGAAGTTATGTTGTGAAATTCTCAATTAGATTCTCATGCTTTAAATGCATTCCTAGCAATTCTCCCTAATACAATACATGTACAAACTTTACTAGAAGGTCTATGCTATGCCTACAGTCTATTGGCCAATCTAAAATAGCTTAGGGTGTTTCAGCTGATGTCATGAAGTCACATGACTTTGTTTACATCACCATTTTGTAGGGTAGAAACACTCATCTGTTGTACACTTAATTAGAAATGTGCGTCGGGGAATAAAAATAAGTTTTCTTGAGTTTCATCTAATCCTTATCGATGTTCGAAGTGGGTTTCTGCTGTACGACGCTATGGCTTTCAACCCACAGAATTCACACTAGAATTTGCAGCGAGCACTTTATATCAGTTTTGTAGGCTTTGTCTAAAGAATAACAAACAATCAGCTGACGTTAAAGTTACTCTTCGTATACCCGGTGAATATACAAAACTTAAGAAAAATATGAAGTAGAATCGGAAGTGAACAAAAAAATGCAAGTAGTAAAATTCGCTGAAGTAATACTGGTAAGTTAGCATGTAGTATGTTTGTTGTACATGTGATGTGACTGAGCTGTGTGAAGATGCGTGAAATGCAACGATGCCGCTGCCCTACAAAATGGCTTCCAGTGGAGTTATGAGTCACATGATGAAATCCCTCTATTCTGAAACGAACTGTTTGGGAATTTTGAAAATAGCTTTACAAGGTATGGCTGATCATAAGTGTCAGGATTTGATCATATATGTGGAATTTGTGATGCACGACTGAAATGGTTATGTAATACTTGATATTTTAATTCATTGAGAATAGTGAGAAGTCTTTCTGTCTATTCTATTCCTACCACAAATTGATTGGGGTTATGGAAAAGAATTTTAATTAGAATTTGCTGCACCTCTTTGAGGAACGGATAGACTTAAAAGAATCAAGTAGTTACAATACCCACCTTGCCCAAGTCAAACATCAAATACTAATGTGAAAAGGTGACATCTTCCATTTTGATGAGTGTTATTTCTAACAATAGATGTTTTTGTTATTTACAATGTTACAGCAATCCAGCCAATGTCGACTCTGTACATTCATAGACTATAGGAATAGTTTATTGATTAAGCATGTTAATCTTTACATTAAAGACTGTAAATGAAGAAACAGTTCTTCAAGTTTTGAGGCCTTTTCTCTCTCTCTCATTTGTATAGAAATGACTGAAGTCAGACTGGTTGTGACATCACATCCTCACGAGTCATGCATGTTTGCATTTCTTCCCAATATTTTGTGGTATACAACCTTGGATTTGTCAAAAGCCTAAAACAAAACCTAGAAAGCTATAAATTTCCCACAAAAAAAAATTGTGAAAAATATTTTCAATTTGTTAAATATTTGAACTTAATTTTCCATACAAATAAAAGTGTGGGTGTGGCATCACTCCTCTACAGTAGAATTTCTACACCAGTAATTTTCACACAAACTAGAGACAATTTAATCATTCAATATCTCCGGAGTGAAACAAGATATCCATTTAATTTCTTTGCAAAGAGTTCTGCCTATTTATTCTCCATCATACAAAATAGACATGCCTGACCACTAAAATAATCCTTTAAATCAAACATACCTTTATCCATCCGGATGCCTTCAGCAAACCGTGAAAACAGACGATACCTCTGAACCCAGTATTTTATCATGTTGCGATCTCCTTTGATTTCTGGATATTTGTCAATCCTAGGATCATTCAAGAGACTGTCCACCCATGACCTGTCCACCCATGACCTGTCCACACCTTCACCTGATCCATTTTCTAAATATTCAGCACCTGATCCTACAGAAATGTTCAAGCTCTTGTTTGCACTGTCATTAAGGGTTGGTTCGATTTCCTCCCCTGTAGTTCTTGTCATCTCTGACGAAACTTCTACACCAATGTCAGAGCTAACTGGTTTAAAAGCAATGGTTTGTGCCCCTTCAGATATAGCCTTATTATCAGATTCCATAGAAGTCTCTGAAAATTCTGTAAATTTTTCCTTGGTCTTAACAATTGATGATTTGTTGTTCTTATCGCGAATTGTTTTGCATGTCCTCTTATGTGCTTTTATCCGCTGAGCGATGCTTTCATCTAAATTGACGTCTTCATTGCTCTCTGTTCCTGAACTTTTTCAACCTCTGGCATAGTCTTCTCCATCTCATGGTGACCTTTCATCTGTACATCATCCCTTTTAACAGAAGTAGTCCTGATTTCTTCTTTCTTAATATTTTCAACACTACTCTCTTTGTGCTTGATTCCTGTTTCTCCGTGAGCCAATTGTAGAATAATTTCATCCTCATTTTTCAAATCATTAAGAAATCCTTTCACTCTCCCAAGAATTCTTTGCTTTACTTTTGAATTCTTATAAGATTTCTTCCTTTCCTCTACCTGCATAGCAACTTGAGTGTGATCCTTGACATCACCGTCATCCCCCTTTGCTCCATCTACGCAAGGAATGTGTACAGGCTTATTTGCAGGCTTTTCATTATCTGTTGCTTCCCCCTCTGAAACAATGGTATCTTCCTCCTCACCATCATTAAATCGAATATGCACAGGAGTATTACCAAATTCTGTCTCTTCTACTTTTTGTACAATGGTACCATCCTCCTCTTCATCATCATTGAAGCGAATGTGTACAGGCTTTTTCATTAAGTCGTTGTTTTCCTTTTTTCTCCCCTATCCGTAATGGTTCCTTCCTCTTCATCTGGGTCATCATCGCTATAGCGAATGTGAGCAGCCTTTTTTCTTCTTTTAATGTTGTTGCTCTTCTTTTTCTTGGCATTTGCACTGGAAAAATGAACCTTAGTTGCCACAATTTTCCATATGCAATCAAAGCTGAAAATAAAAAAAATATTTCATTAAATCAAAAGTTCTTTGACTGCTAGAATGTATTATTACAGTAACCTTCGAAGGCTGATGGTTACTGTCCTGGAAAATAGTGATACTCTTGGGAAAAGGGGTAAGAAGTACAGTGGCTCAGTGGTTAAGGAGTCATGCTCATATTCGAAGGTACAGGGTTTGATTTCCCTTCGTGGGTGCTGCATTGTGTCATTGAGCAAGACACTTTACTCTACTTGCTTTAAGTCCACTCAGCTGCAAAATGAGTACCACTACCAGTATGATGGGGAGTTAATCTGTGATGGACTGGCACCCCGTCCAGAAGAGTCATGTAATCTCATCCGCTTGTGCCATTGAAACCAGGGATAAGCCCCAGCTCTATGAGCCTAATGGCTCAGATGAATTTAGTTTAGCTTGGGAGAAGGGGTGAAGGGGGAGGCTTGAATGGTAATAACGACATACCAAAAACAGGTCCTATTATTAAGTTATTGACAAAAACACATGATCCAACACTCCTGGATGCGTTTAATTCTAAAGAATGATTGGCTGGAAAGGAGGTAGTGTACTTATTGGACACGTCCATGGTTTAATACTGTTATGGAATTACTGGAAGGTTATTTTTTTGTGTGTAGATTCACAACATTCTGGTAATTCTAATCAAAAGCCTTTATTCTACCTGTTTTGATAAAACAATTTACAAAGCATTATAGGCTTTAAACCAAGAGCACTTCAAGGATTGGTTCAGGGGTCAGCAAGTTCATCTTATTTGAAAGAGGACTCAAACAAAAAGGTGAAGAAACTACTTCAGTATCTTTTTCGTGTAATTGATTTGGGAAGCAATGACTTGTGTGCAAAGTCTACCATAGAGGGTTGGCACTCTTATACTCACATCCTTAAAAATAAATTCTCATTGCATTATTTTCTTAAATTTCTTTGGTAAAATTTGAAAATATAAGTTGGTTATGTCACTTCTGGTATTCTACCAGTCATTTTACACAAATGTGTTCATCCTTAGAAGTTTTTAACTTAAATACTTCTTGCTAAACAAGATTTCTATTCTTCTTTTTTTTTAATTGTATCTTTCTTTTAAAAAAATAATAAAGAACAATAAGCCTGACTACTAAATAAACTCTTCAAGATGGACATCTTTGAACTTACTTTCCAGGTGCAGCATTACAGCGGAAGCCCAGCCTTTGGTACAGCTCAGCTCGTTGATCAGCCAACTCATCCAGATCCAGCTCATGACTAGAAGAAAGAGAGAAAATTTAATTGTATAAACTTCAAGAACATTAAAATATGTACATGTACAAAAGGAGGAGTGTTATTTCCTCAACACTAAAAGTGAAAATCTCATATCATTCAACCACAGTTTGACATGAATATCCATCACCCCAAATCTTCAAAATGCCCAAGATATTAATCTGCCTTCACTTGAGGACAACATTGATTGAGCTGGAGATTAGGGTTGGGGCTAAAGATTGGGTTGGGGCTTAAAGAGAAGGGTCAGGGCTTAAAAGTAGGCTTAAAGACTACAGGGCTTAAATAATAGTGTCGGGGCTTAAAGAGTAGGGTTGGGGCTTAAAGAGTAGGGTTGGGGCTTAAAGAGTAGAGTCGAGGCTTAAAGAGTAGGGTCGGGGCTTAAAGAGTAGTGTCGGGGCATAAAGAGTAGGGTTGGGGCTTAAAGAGTAGGGTTGGGGCTTAAAGAATAGGGTTGGGGCTTAAAGAGTAGGGGGCTTAAAGAATAGTGTTGGGGCTTAAAGAGTAGGGTTGGGGCTTAAAGAGTAGGGTTGGGGCTTAAAGAGTAAGTTTGGGGCGTAAAGAGTAGGGTTGGGGCTTAAAGAGTAGGGTCGGGGATTAAAGAGTAGGTCGGGGCATAAAGAGTATGGTTGGGGCTTAAAGAGTAGGTTTGGGGCTTAAAGAGTAGGGTTGGGGCTTAAAGAGTAGGGTTGGGGCTTAAAGAGTAGGGTTGGGGCTTAAAGAGTAGGGTTGGGGCTTAAAGAGTAAGGTTGGGGCTTAAAGAGTAGGGTTGGGGCTTAAAGAGTAGGGTCGGGGATTAAAGAGTAGGTCGGGGCATAAAGAGTATGGTTGGGGCTTAAAGAGTAGGTTGGGGCATAAAGAGTAGGGTTGGGGCTTAAAAGATAGTGTCAGGGCTTAAAAAGTAGGGTCTGGGCTTAAAGAGTAGGGTTGGGGCTTAAAGAGTAGTGTCGGGGCTTAAAGAGTAGGGTTGGGGCTTAAAGAGTAGAGTCAAGGTTGGGGCTCAAAGAATAGTGTCAGGGCTTAAAGAGTAGGGTTGGGGCTTAAAGAGTAAGGTCGGGGCTTAAAGAGTAGTGTTGGGGCTTAAAGAGTAGTGTTGGGGCTTAAAGAGTAGGGTCGGGGCTTAAAGAGTAGTGTCGGGGCTTTAAGAGTAGTGTCGGGGCTTAAAAAATAGTGTTGAGGCTTAAAGAGTAGGGTTGGGGCTTAAAGAGTACAGTCGGGCTTAAAGAGTAGGGTCAGGTTTAAAAAGTAGTGTCGGGGCTTAAAGAGTAGGGTCGGAGCTTAAAGAGTACAGTCGGGCCCTATTGTTTTTGGTGGTAATATTATGCATATTATTGAGTAGGCAGGGCTTAATGTAAAAATCTTGAAAAGCTTATATTTAACAACTGCATGTCTGAGTTGTTTCATATGTGGTATAATTATGATTATAGCTGGTGTGTACAGTACATGCTCTTGGTATAAAAATGATGAATTTTCTTAACATCATAGTGAGTGGGGCTTAATATGATTTTGCTCAATAGAGCTTGTTAACACGATATCTCAAGAATGATAAACTACATTCATGTCATATTTGGTACATTGATAGCCCATGGTCTGTAGATGTACCCTGTTATTTTTGGTGGTGATTTCATGCATATTAATGAGTAGGTAGGGCTACAAGTTTATAAGAATCTTGAAATAGTCCAATTTTAAAAAACATGTCTGTTTTGATTCATTCTTGGTATATTTATTTTGTTAGCTAGTGTATTAATATTCATGGTATAAAAATTGTTGAATATCATAAAGGCTTAACATGATTTTTCTGAAAAGAGCTTGTAAACACAGTAACTTGAGGACAATACATTGGATACAGCACAGGTCATATGTGGTACACGGATAACCCATTGTATGTTTGTGTGCCCTAGTGATGTCATATGCATATTGTTTAGTGAAAAATGATAAATTTATAGCAACCATATGTCTGTTTGCATCACATGTCGTGTACATTTGCTTAAAAATCATGCAGATATCCCCACTTTCCTCCTTGCTATAAAAACACATTTTTATACCAGCTGCACTTATTGTTCAGAGATTAATTGGTTCTGTAAACATTTTATCCACTCAATATTTATATTTATTATTCATGAGTGACATTAAAGGTCAATGTTGGTCAATTGTTTGTTTTACTGAACCGCTGAAATTGGCCAAAAACGGCGGTTGGGGAATACAGAAGATGTACACAATATGATACTTGCGTTTTCTCTGTCAGTTATTGTGTACATGCCTATGTTGTCAACAGGTTCTATCTCTAATATGAGTGCCTTAATGTGAAAATGCTCCAAAATAAAACTTCTAAACACATCGCATATGTGGTACACAGATGAGCTATGGTCCGTATTTGTGATCTATTGGTTTGGTAATGTCATGTAGGTGGGGTTTTATGTAAAATTCTTAAAACAGTTATAATGTACAACCGTATACATGGTTTGCATCATACAAGTGTTGTCATCAGGTTCTATCTTATTCATATGCATGGTGGACATGGCTTATGAATATGTTACTGTATTTAGAATATATCATGGTATGTAATGCCAGCATAAAACTTGAAAATCAACCAACAATGAAAGAATGCACCGGATCCACTGAACATTTTTGTTTTCTGGTTGAAAGTATGGAAGGGAACCTTTTGTCCCTGATAAAAGATACTATTTTAACTTTTTTTAAACCTGGGGGTGAACTGCCCCTTTGCTTTCTGCCACATTTGCCTCTAATCTCCACCAATCAAATTGATGGAGCAACATACCTCTTTTTGACTTTAGCTGGTCTCTCTTCAGGTGGTTCATCATCATCATCATCACCCTTGTTGCCTATAGACCTTTCAGCTGAGCTTGCATCTCCACCAGCACCCACGTGAACGGAGTCTCCTAATTCAATAGATAAAAAAGAGCCAATAAAACAGTGTAATACAAAAGTGATTTCATCAATAAAAAGGGGACAAAACAAACGTCATATTTTATTTTATTAAATTGTGCTGCTGCGGCAGTCTTTATCATTTTGTTTATGTGATCTTCTTCGTTTGCTACTGTAAAGCATCAGAAAATGATTATGACTTACCTTTTAGAACAACCCTTACTATATAAAGAAAACCTCACATATAATTAAATGACTAAGCAGCAATATAGCAAAGCATTTTACCAATTGGAATCTTGAAACATTTTTTCATCTTTCTGAAATGAAACCTTAGAAATGTTAACCACAGCATCACTGATGCAGATGCTCAACCCTTTCAATTTTGAAAAACGTTTTTGTGTGTCTAGCCTGTGATGGTGATTTGTTGTCAATAAAAGAGAAAGATGGCAAGATGAAGGTTACAAAGGCACTGGAACGGGTGAGGCATACGCAACACCAATAACTTGGTCCTTCATATATTTATCCTATGACAATTGTCATTCTCCGTCTATGACAAAATATTAATGAACAAATGTATTTCTTCAAAAAGTTTCCAACAATAATTCAAGGATTTGTAAGTGCCAAAAACCAGGCGACTGCATTTACAAAATTTCCTAACCCCATCTTCTTTCCCCCACCAATTTGAAACTCCTTAAAGCCTTTGGTTTATTGATGTCAAGTTCCCAGTCTTTTAAAATAATGTGCCATGGTTTTATTGAGAAGATATTGATTGTTGTAGTTGAGAGCTTTTTAACCCAATTCTTTATATTTTCTGTCCTAAATTTCAGTCACTGAAAATCATCAAATTGACCAGTATCTCCTGCTATACTTTGATTGAGCTAGGATGTATGATTGAGCTAGGATATATAATGGAGATCCAAGTTACTTCTTTGTTATATTCAATGGCTCCAATTAAAACAACATGGTGGAGATTTGAAGAACAATAAGTTAACAACTAACATAAGGAGATTGATAGGTTTTGTGGTTGCTATGTCATAAAATTTCCATTGTTTACTACAGCAAGGCCTAAAAATTAAAAATGATGAAAATGCTTCCTATTTTCATGTTTTGTACTATATCATCTTTCAGTAAAGCTCAAGTTAAATTAAGCTCAATCCACCCATCCATATAGATATTGTAGTATTTTATAGGAAACAATTCATTCTTTGCAATATTGCCATTGATTATACTCTAACATTTTACATCCTTTCTTTCAATTTATTTGTCTGAAAAATCCACTAATGAGCAAAAGCTCTTATATGAGGCCATTTTCCATTAAAACATGCACATTCAGCTGGAGGCAGCTGAAGTCAAACCAAAGCTGTTTGGATATTCATCAAAATTGAGTCTGTATTTTTTTACTATGTGATTTTATAGCTTATGTAGAAATATCAAATTCCCTCCAAAACATTGGCTGCAGCCAGAGAAGGGTAAAAAAAAGGGGGGGGAGGGGGAACCTTCCTATCAATACCAAAAAATAATAATAAAGGGGAGCTTTCCCATATTGGTGCAATAAACAAAAATCTAAAAAAAATGCATGACTTTGTCACTGGATCAGGCCGCCCTAGTTAAAAATCTTGGCTATGCAAATGCTCCAGAAAGAAAAAGTCTGTAAACTTGTCCTTCTGGATTCTCAGGAAGTATACTCCATCCCCTCACAACACTTTTTCAGAAAAGAAAAAAAAATATTTCTATCTTTCATATTAACAATACTTGTCTCACTACTTAGCTTGCAATTTTCTTATCTTTGTTAACTAAAAACAGTTTACTTTCCTTACGAAAAGAAAACATCCATAGAACTCCAGGGGACTTCCCAATGGAATCCAAGGAAGTACACATCAGGCCCCCTCGAATAATGTTTAAAGAAAAAGAAAAAAAAATCATCAATCATGAAATAATTAATACTACTTAGGTTGCGTTTTTATTTTTGTTGTTAAATTTTTGAAGGATAATTCCATACTTCTTTTAATTTGAAATTTCAATTTAAAAAGCAAGTGTCACAAAGTACAGTAGAACGAGTGAGGATAATTAACAGGAATAGCATTCCATGCTGGACACACCTTGTGCACTGTTGTGTAAACAAGTTGGCAAAGTGCTACCTCCTTGATGTCACCTCAGCTGTAAGGGTGCTGCATGGAGGCAATTAACTATGCAAAAGTGGACATTTTCACTGGAAAATATCATAGAAAATGTGCAAAATGTAAATGATCACATCTCTTGATGATCAAATAACAAAATAAAGCCTTAACAGATATTTTCATGCTCTTCAAGATGGCCAAATTTCAGAAGTTTCTGGCCAAAACCCTCTAACTACTGTAGATACATTTAAAAAACGGAGACAGAAAGCTTACAGATTCTTCCCACTTTTTAACCTCAACTTCGTTAAGCTAAAAAACTAATTTTTAAGGTGCTCATGATAACAGGATGTTCATGTATATTAGAAGTTCAAGCATATCACAAAGATTTATTTTATTTTATTTTAAAATTTACTTTATTTTAATTTAATTTAATTTATAGTTACAGTTCTATGGTATGTTCGTTTTGTTTTGTACATGATCCTCCCTTACTGGAACTCGGCAAGATTCCTATATGAAGCATATACCCGAAGCTATAGCCTGCATAGCAGATGCCAGTCTCGTGCGAACAGGATGGAAGTGGATGAACACTGGGTTTTTACCCTACTCTTTTCGAGAAGTGTTCAGAGAACCAGGTAGAGTGTGACTGTACAGTGTGAGTGAGACTGACAGCTTTAATGTCCCCTTCGAAGGATGGCGAGCGCCATTCAACCCTTGCCACTTCTCTCAACAGCTGAATGAAAAGCAGGAGCTGCAAATGACATACTTCCGCTTTGCATAGCTTTAAAACAAATGGTTAGCCTGTCCGAGGCTTGAACTAGATCATCTTAGTTGTGCCCTCTACCAACTGAGCTAGCTGACTCCTTATATTTATTAGAAGTGAATGTATATTAAGAGTTAAAACAAAAAGCCACATCAAAATTGTGTCCTAAATACCTGATCATTAAAAGAAAACTGGTCGGGTGATCAAGCTACGTACCCCCATCCTCCACTTCCGATTTGCATTGCTTGATTGCTCGCACATTTAATTATAGGATACAGTTTCCAATCTCCAAAACATGATTCACGCATAAATGATTAAACTCCACTTGAATGATTGTAGGCATGCAATGTCTGGAAATTATTCTGCTATGCTTAAAAGTCAATATTAATTTTGTGGGTTTTTCCAATTAGTGGAGATGAGATGTTACATGCATTATTAGACAGGTATATTTTTAGTACAATTTGGACAACTTTTCAATGCGGCGGCTAGATCATTATCACAAAGAACAAATATTTGTATTTACAGTTATATACAAGAGCAGATCCAGAGGGGGGATCCAGGGGGTTTGGACACCCCCTTTTGGAATTTCACCAATACACTTCTTATACTAAAACCATACATGACTTGGCCTTGGACTCCAAGACTTAGATGCCCCCCCTTCTTGGAAAATCCTGCATCCACCCCTGCTATATGGTACATTTTGTTAACTGTTGTTTGTTAAATACATATACTTAGTAATATATGACATTACATGCACTATTAAAACTATACAAATATGATTATATCACTTGGCACTTGGCCAGCTTTTGATATAGCCATCTCTTAAAATAATTAAACCTATCAGAAGGACTAGCATGCTCGACTATTTGAAGCTAGCATAGAGAATGGGCTCATTGAGGGGGTACTGTATATGCAGAATGTGACTAGTAGGGACAGATCATAATTACTTGAGCTTTGATGGATGCTCTTACCTTTGCATTAGATTTTCACAACATTTTACTACAAGCTTCAAAATATCTTCGAGTTGTCCCAGAAATTAAAAGAAAAAAAAACAAGAAAAAAAACTCACGCTTACTACCTCACCCAGTAGTTCAGAAAATGTTAAATCTAACTTTTTATAAATAAAAGACCTGTTTTAGTTCTAGCCATTGAACCGCTAAGAAAGGAGAGGTCATGACTTGCTAATGTCAATGAAAAAATATTACAAAGCATCCTTTTGGCACAATAAAATTATTTTTCAGTCATTTACCTAACAAATAACCCTCTTTTCATTTTAAACTATTCTTGAAAGTGGAACAAATTTTGTCTGTTATTTTTCATTATATAATTCACCCCTAACCCCCTCCCCAACCCCCACACATTCCCAGAACTACATCCTGGATTGTAGTCCAACTTCCAATATAAAGGATTAGTTCAGTGGTTATGCAAGAGGAAAGGACTTTAAAAGAAACAAAATAGTGAAGAAAGCATTCAAAAATCTTATTCCGTTAAGGAGATATTTAATTTTAAAGTTTGGTATCATTTGTATAGAAATGACTGAAATCAGACTAGTTGTGATGTCATAGCCTAACATTCCTCAAAGTTTTTATGTATTCTATCATATTTTGTCCTGCAATTTTGTGGCTAATTTTAATTAACCATGGGATATGTCAAAAAAAAAGTGAATATAGGAAGGGTATTTTTAATATACCACCTCATGGAAGTTTGAAGAAAAATAATTTAAATAGTTAAAAAAAAAAAAAAAACTTTCTTTAAATAACATAAAGACTTTGAGGAATCTGGG
Source organism: Chiridota heheva (assembly GCA_020152595.1). Classification (NCBI taxonomy): domain Eukaryota; kingdom Metazoa; phylum Echinodermata; class Holothuroidea; order Apodida; family Chiridotidae; genus Chiridota; species Chiridota heheva. Next base: position 2,164,461 of record JAIGNY010002171.1, read on the forward strand.
GCTGTGACATCACAGATAGTCTTGATTTCAGTCATTTCTACAAAAATGATACCAAACTTTAATATCAACTTCAAGATCAGGGGTGGGAGAGGGCAAAAAGTTGGGGGCAAGATTCCTTTGTTCCCCCCAATCCTGCCTATGCTCAAACCATTTGTGTACATAGGAACCTGGGAGCCAGGGGGGCACTGAAAAGTGACAAAAGTGCCCGTTTAAAAATGAAAAGTACCCCTCAATAACTGTGCTCCCCTTGCCCTGAGTTCCTTCCAACACATCTGCATACAATGCTGTTCAAATGATACACTGTGTATGGCCCAGAACATGACACTTATTAGGAAGAAACTTTGGGCCTAACAATGGGTGCAATTCTTCATATTCGTGCCCTGGGCCACTTATTACTCAAATACCGTATTTCTTTTCATATCCAAAACACTTGATTTCAAATTTTTTGAGGTGGGGAATCTGGTTTTTCTTCCATGCCCAGACAAATATTTTAATTGCTATCATGTCAGGAATGTCATTATCATAACAAACTCCTCTAAAACTTTGTTTATATTTCTTTGCATACTCAATTACACTTAATTTCAAATTTTTTTGGGGCGAGGAATCTTTTGTATGATTTTTCTTTCATGCCAAGACTTGAATTTCAATTGCTTTTCATATTAGGAATGTCATTATCATAACAAAGAAGCCCCTCCAAAAACCAACAGCTTTAACCAAACAAAGAAACTCTTAAAAACTTTAACCAGATGCCGATGTACCCCAACGCCGACACCAATGCCGACGACACCGATGCCAACGCAATGCCAGGGGTAGTAGAATAGTACTATTCTATGAATAGTCAAACTCAAAATTAGGGTAGCTATTTTAACCAGAGACCTGGGGGAAAAAAGGCCTGCTTTACTTTTCTTTTTTTTTAATGGTTGTATATTCCTCCAGATCATTATGATGGTAGCAAAATTGTATATGGTCATAATAGGGAAGATATGTACAGTTAAAAACCACAAACTGATTTTCTATGCTACTATTACTGAAAGTTTTACTCCAATTTACACTACTACCTGGACAAAAAAACAATTGAATTTCAAAATTAACAATCAAAATTTTCCTGGAAACTGGCATATAAGGTTTGCACTACAGGCCTATTACTACACTATCTCAAGACCTTTGTCATAGTCAGACCAAAGGTGAGCACAAAATATTACAAAATTTGAAAAAATTAAACCCTTTATATTAAAGTGTTGGGCTGCAAAAGGGACTAAAAATTAATGTACCTTGCTTCACATGAACTAAAAACTATACAGAAAAGAATAATCAAGTTATAAACGACAACATTTTCAGAATTTTAATTCTTTTGATATATTGTTTGTATATACGCAGATTAGAATGTTCAAAGTCAGTATTAGTTCACAAAGTCTGATAAGTTGAGAGAAGCGAATATTGCTTTTACGTTTTACTTCATTGAAATGGATTAGCCAGTTTTTATGTTCAATATGGGCATCAAAGGTAATAGTTGTTCTGCCTAGGAACCCGACCTGATAGATAACCAGGTGGATTTTTCCTTTTATTTTCTTTATTTTAAAAATGTTGTTAATCATTTTTGAAGTCCTTATTGTGTGGTTATTTTAATTAAGATAAAGTGGAGTAAGTTTGTGCGTTGATTTTTAAAATTTTTAAGGAGAAGGGTGAATGAAACTGAATCTTTTTTAGGTGGATTAATCTTAATTCTCCATTTCAGGCACCAATTGAGTAAAATATTAATATAATTTTGGATGCGTTTGTTATGGACAGTAGGTTTTGGCATAATGGCCCAGATCGCAATATCATCAGCAAATTGGGAAATTTTAACGGGGTCAAGTGGAGGTGGGATATCATTGACATAGATATTAAATAGGAGAGGACTTAAAATAGAACCTTGTGGGACTCCTGCTTTAGGTATAAATGATGTTGAACGGAAGCCATGCAATTCAGTAAATACCTGGCAATTATCTAAGAAATTGGACAAAATACGTGTTATTTTGTTGGGAATCTTAAGGGTCGGGCAACACAGTTTAAATCTGAGACCATTATGCCAAACAGCGTCAAATGCTTTTCGACGTCAAGAAATAATGCAAGAGTAGAACAGTGGTTATTTAAGTTGGAGTATACGTCCTCAGATAAAGATAACAAATGATCAGTAGTGGCTTTGTTAGCCCTAAAGCCAGCTTGAAAGTCATTAAAAAGGTCATTGTCTTCCATGTAGCTGGACAGTCGGCTAGCCAATAATCTTTCCAGTAGTTTACATAGGTAAGATAATAGTGAAATTTGTTTCTAAACAATTAATAGGTAGAGATGCTATATAGCTCAACTTAATATCTTATATGAAAGACAGTCCTTTTCGCATTTTCGGGGGGAAGAAATAATTTAATTCTGACTCTTAGTGTCAGTCTAACGATTTTTTTAAAATGTTGTTTGAATATGGACCTAACATCCCAACAATTGCATAAATCACTTCAAATGCATGTAAATGGCATGAAACACTGAGCTAGCTACCTATTAAATGAAACTGCAGCTACCAGGGGCAGAGCCAGGATAAAATGTCAGTGAGGCCCACTAAGGCCAGTCAAACCAAACCAGGGATATGTGATAACATGTTTTACGAGTAGTTTTGTCAAAATTAATGGAGCAGGGTGCAGTGCCTTATAAGCGAGGAGCAGAGAGAATTAAAGTTACTCCCTGAAAGTTTTTATTTCGATTGGGAAATTATTGACACAAAATTGAAGGAAATTTACCAAAATTGATCAAAATTGCCCCAAAATTTTCCAAAAATTTGGGTCAATTTTCACGAGGATTAAGGAAATTGCCGTTCAATTGAAAGTACATTTCTTAAGCATTGAAGGAATTTGCCCTAAAATTGAAGAAAATTTATCAAATTTTGAAGAAAAATTGCCCCAAAATGAAGGAAATTTCTCAAAGATTGAAATTGATTTTGTAAACATTGAAGGCAAATTACTGAAAATTGAAGAAAATTTAATCAAATCGATCAAAATTTTCCCCAAATAAATCACATTTTCCAAATATTAAAGAAATTTACACAAAGAATAAAGAAATTGCCAAAAATTGAAAAGACATTTCCCAAACATTGTAGGAAATTTAATGAAAATTCAAGTTAAAGAAAATTTACCATAATTTAAAGAAAATTTACCAAAATTTAAAGAAAATTTACAAAATCAATTAAAATTGCCCCAAATTTTCAAAAATTTGGATCAATTTTCACGAAGATTAAGGAAATTGCCGTTAATTGAAAGTACATTTCTTAAGCATTGAAGGAATTTTCCCTAAAATTGAAGAAAATTTATCAAATTTGAGAATTTTTTTTTCCCAAAATGAAGGAAATTTCTCAAAGATTAAAAATGATTTTGTAAACATTGAAGGCAAATTACTGAAAATTGATGAAAATTTAATCAAATAGAAAACAATTTCCCCAAATAAATCACATTTTCCAAATATTAAAGAAATTTACACAATGAATAAAGAAATTGCTTTGAAATTGAAAAGACATTTCCTTAACATTGCAGGAAATTTACTGAAATTTCAAGTTAAAAAAATTTACCATAATTTAAAGAAAATGTACCAAATTTTAAAGAAAATTTACCAAAATCAATCAAAAATGCCCCCAAATTCTCCGAAAATTGCCCAAAATTGAAAAGACATTTGCCATACATTGAAGTAAATTTACTGAAAATTCAAGTTGAAGGAAATTTACCAAAAATTAAAAAAAATTACCAAAAGGATCAAAATTGCCCCCAAATTTGGATCAATTTTCACGAGGATTAAGGAAATTGCCCCCAATTGAAAGGACATTTCCTATAAGCATTGAAGGCAATTTACCAAAAATTGAAGAAAAAAAATTGCCCCAAAATGAAGGAAATTTACCGAAGATTACCTGAGAATGTAGGAAATTTCCAAAAGATTGAACCCAAAAATTGCATGAAATTTCCCAAAAATTGTAAAAAATGTACGTCAACCATGACTAAGAATTATCTCATGGTAAAAAAAGTACCATTGGAAAAATCTTAACACCCCCCTTTCCCCACTCCTCTGGCTATGGGCTATGCCCCTGGCAGCTACACACAAATTTGATTCAAATAAAGCTGTGCCAAATATGGCTCCATCAATGAAATATTGGGGTACTTCAACATAATAAGAAAGGAAGTGTGTCATAAAGGCTGCAGCATACACACCATCACTGACAGTGCGGGAAAATCTCCAGAAGAATTGTGGCACTTTGTAAAATGACCGATGAAATTGAATAACAAAAATGAAAAGATTCAATAAAATTGAAAATGTGCAGATAATCATTTGGAATAAAACTTGCTTTAACGACATGGTCACATGTTGTGTTGGGATAAATGATGGTCTGACACAATGAGTCATTGTTATGTTCATGAAAAGCAAACCCCTTATTGTAAAGAGATGACGAATTGGACATAGCAGATCCTCCAAAAACTGCCTCGGTGGATTGAATAGTGTAATTAAACCAAAAAATTAAAATACCATTGTTTTTACACCTCTCAGCAGTACTGAGATCTCCACAAGCAAAACAGTTCTGTTATTTTCTTAAAAGCAATACCTAATTCCAACAAAAATCAGTATGGAGTCATTTTTAAGCTATCATCCTGCGCTGTTGTAAAATGTAGAAAGAATGGCAACTTTTTACTCTTTAATTGTTCCAATAAGAAATTTAAGTTTAATACTTTTAAAGCAGAGTTAAGATATCCAAATTAATAAGTGCATCTATCTGTTGAAGACTTGGGAGTCATCATCAGTAATAAAGTAAATCCATTTTCAGTTGCATAATCTTGATAAAAGAAAAGATAAGTATCAACCAGAAATACTTTAAACAAACATCAAGCTGAGAGAAAATCCACATCAAATTTCCAAAAGAAAAAGCTGATGGCACTCACAATTTCAACCCATACTAATGTACGATAACCTTTCGGGAAGTTCAAAGTATTTGTTGCAATACGTTCATACAAAGTCAAATATTGTACACTCAATTCATAATTTGGATGGGTTTATTTTATTTTTGCTCCAAACTTTACGAAGCTATAAGAAAGATCCATGTCGATGTTGATAATGATAAAGATGAAATGCTAGAGTGATGATGAAGACAGATCTATTATGTCTCTTTTCAAAAGTATAATGAGGAGTTCAAAATCAATAAAGCAGTCAAAAACTGTAAAATTTATTCAAGGATTTTCATTGTTAATATGTTGTTTGTGTTTAACCAACAAAGATTAGTTTCAACTGTCATTGTAAAGATTTATTACAAAACGTCAAAATTCAAAGACATGAGAAGCAATAAGCTGAGTATGGCGATAAATCACAGAAGTGCTGAGGCTGACACTTTTAATAAAGTCTTTGGTGAAAAAAGATTCCATTATTAAAGGATAGAAAGTCCCAAAATTAAACACTACTGATGCAAAATTACTGACCTTTTTCAATTTTTAACTTGTATTATTCAAAAACGTTTTTTGTTTGTTTGTTGAGGAGAGGAAGGAGACATAGGGAGGAGGTGAGAGAGAGGGGGGAGGAGGAGAGAGAGAGAGAGATGAGGGGAAAGAGGGTAGAATGGGGGGAGTGGAGGAGAGGGGAGAGGGAGGGGAGAGAGAGAGAGGGAGAGAGAGAGAGAGAGGGGAGGAAGGGAGAGAGGAGGGGGAGGGGGGAGGAGGGAGAGAGAGAGAAAGGAGGGGAGGAGGAAATAGGGGGAGGATGGGAGAGATAAGGAGGAGAGAGAGAGGGAGGGAGAGAAAAGGGGAGAGGAGGGGAGAGAGAGAGAAAAGGGGAGAGAGAGAAGAGAGATAGGAAGGAGAAAAAGAGAGGGGGGGAGGGGGGGAGAGAGAAGGAGGGAGAGAGATGGAGGGGAGAGAGAGAGGGGAGAAAGGGGAGGAGAGGAGGGGAGAGAGAGGGAGAGAGGGGGAGGGAGGGAGAGAGAGGAGAGAGAGAGAGAGAGGGGGGAGGGAGAGGGGAGAGAGGGAGAGAGGAGGGAAGAGAGGGGAGGGAGAGAGAGGGAGGGGAGAGAGGGGAGAGGGGAGGGGAGAAAAGGAGAGAGGGGAGGATGGGGGAGAGGAGGAGAGGGGAGGAGAGAAAGAGGGGAGAGGGGAGAGAGAGAAAGGGGAGAGAGAGAAGAGAGAGAGGAAGGAGAGAGGGGAGGAGGGGGAGAGAGAGGGAGGGGAGAGAGAGGAGGGGAGGGAGAGAGAGGAGGGGAGAGAGGGGAGGGGAGAGAGAGGGGGGAGAGAGAGGGGAGAGAGAGAAGAGAGAGGAAGGAGAAAAGAGAGGGGGGAGAGGGGAGGGGAGAGGAAGGAGGGGAGAGAGAGGGAGGGGAGAGAGAGGGGAGAAAGAGGGAAGGAGAGGAGGGGGGAGAGAGGGGAGAGAGGGAGGGAGAGAGGAGGGGAGAGAGAGGGGGGAGAGAGAGGGAGGGAGGAGAGAGGGGAGAGAGGAGGGGAGAGAGAGGGAGGGGAAAGAGAGGAGGGGGAGAGAGAGGAAGGGGAGAGAGGGAGGGGGGAAAGGGAGGGGAGAGAGGAGGGGAGAGAGGGGGGGAGAGAGAGGGAGGGAGAGAGAGGGGGGGAGGGGAGGGGAGAGAGAGGGGGAGAGAGGGGAGGAGGAGAGAGAGGGAGGGGAGGGAGGGAGGAGGAGAGAGAGAGAGGAGAGAGAGGGAGGGGAGAGAGAGGGAGAGGAGAGAGAGGAGGGAGAGAGGGGAGGGGAGAGAGAGGGGAGAGAGGGGAGGAGGGGAGAGGGGGAGGGGGAGGGGAGGGAGAGAGAGAGGGAGAGGGGAGGGGAGAGATAGGGGAGAGGGGAGGGGAGAGATAGGGGAGGAGGGGAGAGATAGGGGAAAAGGAGAGATAGGGGAGAAAGGGAGAGATAGGGGAGAGGGAGAGATAGGGAAGTAAGGGAGAGATAGGAGAGAAGTAGAGAGATAGGGAAAGGAGGGAGAGATAGGGGAAGAGTGGAGAGATAGGGGAAGAGGGGGAGAGATAGGGGAGGGAAGAGAAAGGGGTGGAGGATAGGAGAGATATGGAGAATGGGAGAGAGAGGGGAGGAAGAGAGAGGGGGAGGAGGAGGTAAAGTGAGAAACAGAGATGAAATGAGATCAAGTGAAATAAGTTGCTGTTATGGAAGAAGCTAATGTATGAGGAGGAATTTTTCTTGAAAAATGTGGGAGAGAGATGAAAGGGATGAGAGCAAATCTGAAATAGGGGTATAAAATGTATACAACATGATTGTTTAAAAGTTTAGTATTGCAGGTGATGCAGAAAGGTTTGGGGGAGCCTGATAAGAGATAGGAGCGTGTGGTGTTGACAACGTCTTCTCTGCGGTAGTGACTGTGGAAGGGGGAATTGACACCAATTTTGGAGTTGATAGAGTGGAGTTTGTTGCTTGTCTCAAGATTCTAAGAGTTTTGCCAAGTTATCTTGAGGTAATTGGAAATGTTGAGGAGTAAATCAGAGTGTAGAATAGTGATAGAAGCTATTTGGTTTAACAAGGCATTATTGGCTGCAATAAATCTTAATTGGTTAAGGTTTGTAAGATAAGGGTGAAAACAAATATTGAGTCAGAGAAAATGACTTCTATGAAGTTAATAGCTAAAGAGAATAGCTTTTGCCTCAGTTGAATAGATTGTAGCTCCATCTAGGTGCGTAGCAAGCCCTCTCAATTTTTTTTCTCCGAAAACAAAAGGACCAAACTTTTCAAAAGAGTAGTCATTGACAGTGGTGATTGAATACAACATTAGATGTTTTAGGCACCCTCTAGTCCACCAAAATGCATAGCTTCCAGGGGCGGGCCCCTAGACCCCATGTATACAGCTGGCAGACCTGCCCCTTCCAAAATAAAAACCTGGATATACCTTTGGCTCCATCTAGCAATCTTAATGAAAGTGCAAGGCTGGGACAGACATCTGCAAAGGATCCTTCATGTGTGGAGCCGTCAGTAAAAACAAAGTCATGCTCAAAGGCAATAAACAAATCCCTTTCAATTTTACAAATGTGGTTTTCACCGAAGATTTACTTTTTAAATCAAATGAAGCGCTGACACAAGTCAATAGATATTAGTATTTCATTCTGGTAAAAACATTTGAAGAGTATAATCATCAATAATAACTTCCTTGAATTAATTGATCTGATAAATATTGATCACTTTCAGGGTATAGGCAAACAGGGGTCTCACACAAGTCACTTTTTTAACATCTTTCTTATATGTTGATTACTCCCCAAATTGATCAATTTGTGATTTCCAGGGCCAGAAATGGACCTTCATGATATGATATGGGTAACAGTTTCATCCAGAGAAGAAATTCTTCCATTTATCAGAACAAAATCTGCAGGATCTAGCAGTGCATGTACACCACATAACCTGCTTTTATTTCTAATACACTCCGACAGTTTTTTGATCATTATGAACAACTTACATTCACTCCCATCCCTAAGGATATGACACATAATTGTCAGACTTATCTGAATTGCCAGACTTTGATCCACATTAAATTTTTTATGACATTTCTCACACTAATCCAACAAAAATACTGCTGTTTTTGATAGTCACTTATACAACAAATTTCCATTACGTTTGGTACTCGCAATCTGTATACTGCAATTAAGTTTGCCAACTTCGCCAATTTCTGAACCGATATTCTAAACTTTCTTCTTAAATTTGATGATGATATTGAAGCACCGAAAATCATGCAATGTCCGCACTGTCATTGTAATGCTAAGCTGTATCAAGAGGGTTAATATTTTCTCAAAATATTTCTTGAAATCCCATCATTTCTCGATATCAGGGAGGCTAACTCTCTGAGCAAGAGGTTTTTTAAGGGGGGAAAACACTATTAATCATTTGATGTAAACAAACATGCAAAAGTCAACTTAGAAAAACTCAGACACGGGATAACAAAGACACGGATCTCCGCATAAAGGCAGAATTAAGTCTCCTATGTCTGCTTCCTCCTTATTCTTAATACTTCCCCCTTATAATGATTATTCTAAAATAAATCAATTGATTCAGTTGCATTTTCTGGGCCATGAACTTCTAACAATTTAGTCCCTTTCAAAATAAAAGCTTTGAACTTCACTGATGATTCAATTCATTAGATTTCAATGTATGAGGGAGTTACAATGTATGAGGGAGTTAGCACAGCTGGAATGTTGTCCACTATACAAACAAATTCTGAGAGGAATTTGTTTTCACTTTCTGTAACCACCCCTGTACATGTTCAAAGATTCCTGCAATACTACAAGAGAATGGAAATATTTACAGAAAATTCCAAAAGTAGTTTGGAATAGCAGAAAATTTTGAGTGAAGCAATCTTTTCAATTATTCAACTAGAAATTTGACTTGTTAGTAAGTCCGCCTGGCATATATTTTAGTTTTTCTCATTTACAATTAGTAACAAATTATGTTTTTACAAGTAACATAGATTATAAAAAAAAATAGACTTCTATAGCCATGTTTGGCAATTGTATGATCAATCCAGGTAATTAATAACACAATCACAACCCCCAACCATGGGTTAACCTTTCACAAAACTCTATTGTTATGCAAATAACAAAATTAATATTAACACAACTAAGTATAATCTGACCATATCCTCACTACTTTAAGAGACATACAAACAAGTATTTTAATTGTTATGCAAATATGCTATTTTAAATGAACACAGAACTCACAATACTCATTCCATCAGGTCCAATGCTCTCAATATCTGCAGCAGTAAGATCTGTGAATATACATGTACAGCATTCCTATCTTAGTAATGAGCAGAGGTCTTAGATTTTCATGGAATCTGTTATGTAAACAACCTGCTTATGCACACATCACCTTACCATTTAGCATAAACAATTGTTTTAATATACAGTATATCATTTGTGTAAACAACAACACCACACCCACCCAATTTTAAGAAATATCAGAGAAACATATATTTCCATTATAATGCAAATAGGGTAATTAGAATGCACCCCCACAAAAAATAATATATATATTTGTATGTATGTATGTATGTATGTATGTATGTATGTATGTATGTATGTATGTATGTATGTATATATATCATGCTCATCTATTCCTCTACCCCTGTGCCACATTACGTGAATGTACACCAAAAATATCAATATTGTTTAAGTTGATTGTACGAAAGTAGATTGCTATGCAAATGATAAAATTAATATGCAAATTCCACCTCACTATTAAGTACTTAACTGAACACTACCAATATCCTATACCTTTCTGCCAAGTTATGTGAATATACACCATTCATAACTTATGATCTCAGGTAAAACATTTTGTACAAAAGTCTATTGTTATGCAAAACACCTAATTAATATGCATGATACAACTTACCATTAAGTGTGAACAATGCTTTTTACATATATGATAATTTGTGTATGCAAAGAGATATCATAGATACAAATATTTTCATTGTTATGCAAATAAGCTAATTAGTATGCACACACATCCCCCAATCATGCTCAACCGAATAGTACCAATGCCCTCTACCACTGTGCCAAGTTACATGAATGTACACCATTCATAGCTTAAGATATGAAATCATAGTAAACATTTGTTGAAGCCAACGACAGGATGATTCCTGTCCCTTTCCAGCTTCGCAAGTGAGACAAAAGGCTTATCTAGTTTCCAGCGGTTAATACCGCGACAGTCGGAGAAGTAAGTAATAGGAGAAACACCAAAGCTGTTTCTAGGAAAAACACTCCAAACCTGTAAAACAGTAGTTTCTACCAATTTCATCCAATTTGATATACATTCATAATTTCCAATAGATCAATCAAACTAGCATATTTTGTCTCTAGGTGTACTGTATGTTGTCCTTTAATAAGAACTCCTTAATTGCTCCACTGTTCAGTGCTCATTTCTTTAGGATAATCTAATGCAATCTCACCAAAATTTCCTCTCTATTAATGTCAACAATGTTTATTCCTCTGGGAATGTGAAACTTTTTTTCTGTTTTTCTTTCTCTTCAAATAGTTGTAAGACAAAACAGTGTCCTAAGCACTACACATTCCATCCACTTTGCATCCACAGGTAAATAGCGTCAGACGTTTAAGACATATAAAGTCACTGAAAATGTTCCGACTTAAGCCCAAGTTCACCGACTCATCTGGCAGCCGAAGAAATTGACTGGTGGCAATTGGGTTCAGTGCTTTAGGTCCTGGCAAAAGGCACTACACAAATCGAATGTACTTATTTATAAAACCACAAATTTGTCTTCTAATAAGCTAAACTAACCAACTTTTGTTCCAACATTAAGAATTATTAGTATTAATATTACAAATATTTATACTGCACTGAATCTTACAAAAGATCTAAGAGCATATTACAGACTATAAATTTACATAAAATTGAAAACAATTACCAAAACTATTGATACAAAATATATAAATGTGGGCAAATTTACATACTGACTAAAAGAAAAACCTAATGCTGCAGAAAATCAAGTGAAGATAAAAATCACTGAGTCATCTTACTGAGGATTTAATGCATGTTTGATTAAAAAGCAGTTTGATGACTTAAAGTTAATACATTACAAATATTTGCACAATGTCCTATTACTGTCAATCCTTACATTTTACTGGACAATGAAAGGAAAAGTCAATGGCTTAACAAGAAGAGTAAATTCACAAAATGTTTTGTATCTATTAGGCCATATCTAAACAAATATGTAATAAAACTGTATCTGCAGTACGAAACAAGAGCCTTACAAATGGGCAGTCCATACTCGCGGGGACATGACTGACAAAAAATTCATTGTCCGTTATATTTCAAAACAAACAGATGGCTAAATCTGTTGTGGTAGAAATTGCAGTAATCTAAAATAAAATTATTATGTGTCAATCACTATTTTCCTTCCTTTTTGAATATAAAAAAACATGTCTGTGAAGATCTTTGACAGTTTTCACATAAAAAGGTGCTTAACAAAGCAGCTCCTTCTGCTCCACTTGAGCTTTATTATATAATTTCAGTTTCACTGCACTTATGAAGCCTAGGCAACATAGAATAACATTAAGAGAGTTAACAACATCCAATTTGATGCAGATCAAAGAAAATCGGATTTGGAAGTTAAGTATATACAATGTTGGTCACAAAAATTGTTTTTTTTTGGCGAGTAACTCAGAATTTAAAGGGAATCTAGGCCAGCATTTGAAATTCTCCTCCTTCTTGCTTTTTGCTTTGCTTTATTTATTTGGTTCTTCACAACATATATACATATAACAATATACAATATATACAGATATACAATTGAGTTTACAAATATTTGAATTGTTAAAATACAGTTATCAACATATAGAAATGTGGATAGGTGTAGGATATAATAATATACAATATGTATGTGAAAGGAAGTGTTGCAAAAAAACTCTGGAGAGCTTAACTAAGTACAACTCTCCCTGGTTACAAAGTAAGTTAATTTTAGCATAAACTACCCACCCCACCCCTTGAAGTTACTAGACCCCCCCCCAATTTACCAGCCCCCTACCAAAATTACCAGACCCTATTCTCCACCCATCCCCTACCCCTAAGGTTATGGATAGAATATAACAAGTAGTAATAGAGTATTTAGTAATTATTTATACAATTTTGTCTAATGATTTTCAGAAAAAGCTGGCAGGAGAATTACAAGTTTGTATGTCATTTAAAGGGATGGAATTCCAAAAATCAATGGTTTCTTAGAATATTTCTTGGAATTACAAGTATTAAATCTAATCAGATTAGTGCAACATGGAGGACAATGAATGTTATTTGATTGACGGGTATTATATGGATGAAAGTCATTGTTTGTCTTAAATAGAGTAACCAAAGGAAATGGGAGGTCATTATGTGTTGCACGATAAACGATAGTTGCAAGATTGATTTGGATGAGGTCAGGCAATTTCAGAAGATTAAAATGTTGTGTTTGTCAAGGAAAACTAGGATACGATTAAACATCAACCTTTCAATGATTTAAGATATACATGGTAAGATAGATATAGGGCGGTAGTTTTCATAAACATGGGGATCACCTTTCTTATAGATGGGGACAACTTTATAGCAATTTTTGGATTTCCAAGGACTAAGTAACCAAACACACCATCCCTTCTACTGTACTGTATGTGTAAAGATGAGATGAAAATGGTAATGTCAGTCACAAATGACCCCGGGTGATCAAGCATTTTACAGCTATACCTAAGATCCTTTAGCTACTTTATTTCTACAAAGGAACACCCAGAAGTGAGATACGAAAGATTAAACTTACAGGATTGAAACAAGTATGCTTCCCATTAAGTGTATATATGCTCAGTGGCATGCGTAGGATTTCATAGGTCGGGTAACCAGATCTTCCACTCCCCCGAATGACTTCTGAAACTGTGTCTTAACCAGAACCCATTGCGCTCCAAGGTCCATCTTAGAGCACACCGGCAAAAACTTTTTTTTCCCAAATCGATGTTGCTTGTCCAATATTTGTTCCAAAATTAAAGATTTTGACTCAAAATTTAAAATTTGTTATTCAAATTCTTAGATTTTTATGTTTTCCCAAGGTTTCTTGTCCAAAATCCAAGAAATTTTTGCCAAAATTAGCAGCACACTGCTATATGTCAGTCGCGTGCATGTCATTAACACTTTTTTACAAAGTTATTCCATATAGTAACTGTCATGTTTCACACTAATTTACTATCTTTATTAATAAAGTATTACATTATTTTATTTTAGATGATAAAACTGTTTACCCAACCTATGGTTTAAGGAGAATTTTCATTGATGTTTGATACATTTTTAGATGTACTTTTTTGTAACGTCAGTCACACCACCATTTTGTTTAGGTCTCTCAGTGACACTTCATTCTAGTCATATTCTATTTTGTGCAATCAGATACCTTCTAACACTACTACAAAAGTGCATGTACTTAAACATCGTGGCCTAAAAATATTTAGTTAATTACGTAATACATTTCACTTCAAAATGTAACGTCAGTCACCATGGAATTGTTCAAATGTAAGGTCAGTAAAATGTAAGGTCAGTCACCATGGAATTGTTCAAATGTAACGTCAGTCACCATGGAATTGTTCAAATGTAAGGTCAGTCACAGTGGAATAACCCAAATGTAATGTCAGTCACCATGGAATAGCTCAAAACATAATTTGCTACATGACAAAATGAGAATGGCAATCTCTGTGAGTAGCAAGGATACCTGTTATATTGACGTGATGATTATCAACAACAGATTAACACAATAATCATGAAAATGATTCAACAAAATGATATCATCAATTCTATTGTTTTCTTTGAAAATTGGGTTTGACAATTACAAAAGCTGTCAGATGGTTAATTTGTAACCCAAGTTGACCGGATTTATATTTGCATAATCTACAATATATTTAAAAATATCTAGCTAAGACTGCCATTGGATGGTAGTCACTATCAAATAAGAACAACTACAGTATATTGTAAATTTATTTGCAGTTATTACAACTTTGTATCCATGGTAATAGATCTATTTAAATTATCACTTTTTAATGGCCTCCTTTTACAACACATCTTTCCTTCCTTCAGAAGCACATTCCACCAATAAATTAATGGGTTCAAAGCAGTATTCAAAACTGTGACACTCCAAAATAATTGGTCAAAGCAACGGCGCATAAAGTTTGTTCCTGCAATAATCCGATACAAACTGATGACACGACCTGGTATGGCTGTCAAAATATTTGTAGCAAGAATAAGACCGAAGGCCAACATCACCTTTTGGTTCCTTTGATGTCTGATCGTGTCGTTGGATTTAATGGCTCTGGTAATCTTTTGTATGGAAATGTAAATCACCACATATAACACTGTTGTCACTACAAGCTGTACGATGTTAATTGCAGATTCATAAATCTGATGTATGTTACTGCTCGTATGAAAGAGGTAACGAGTAGACAGATTATATCCAAAGGAAATTGTAAAGATTGTTATCAAAACTAGTATGTACTTCTTCAAAGTTACCACTCTGGAGTATCTGAAAGGCATAGCACACATGGCAAGGTAGCGGTCATACGACACAGCTGCCACACAGAAGTTTGAAAGAAGAAGAGCGGTGCCAAAAAATGTGCCAAATATAAAGTGTGGCAGTTCATCAATGTAGAAATAGAAGGAATGTGTAAAAACCATCGCAGCATAAACAAAGTCACTAATAGTAAGAACAAAGGCCCAAAATGATTTTGTCTTTTCAAAAGATCGCCTACCACATTGAATCACTATCACAAACAAGTTCATCGCCATGGATATGATACAAATGATCAATCGAAGTAACACTGTTGCCTTTAACAGATTGTACTGCTCACAAGTTGTGTTTGCAAAAAGTGGAGTTTCACAAAATATGTCACTATCAGTTGAGATGTTCATTTTCAGATTACCTGTATGCATGTTTTTCAATTACTTTAGCAGAGAAATGAAATTCTTCGTACGGTGTGAAACAACTAATTTGTATCACATATTCTGGGCAAAAGAGAACACAAATGCAAAGCATATGATTTTTGTGTCTGTTGCAAAATACCAATGAAAACATTTAACAAATTCAACACAACTAAACAAGAAATGAAATTCACTTGATGGAAATAATGCAAACACTGGCCGGAAACAGACACAAATTTCAAAAACTTTGTTTCAAAATACAACAGAGCACTGATATTGCATCTCCACTATTCTATCTTTCAAGATATTCTGCTAGTAAAATACCGTCATCTTCATCATATACTCTAATATTACCGCAAAAATCCTTTAAAGGTTTATACTGCTTTCTTGGGTAAACTCAAATATGACAATAAAGTTTCAACCAATTATCCTGAGCCCTTTGCATTCTCTTAAGTACACTAAGACTCCTTACATCAAGAGCTCCTTTGAGCTAGAAAAGTAAATCAAACGATAAATTTCTTCTACAAAAAACTACCAGCAGTTTTATGTATTGCATTATTAAAACTTTTATAGCCTCGGCATTGAACATGTGCAAACACGATCTTTGTCCTTGAGATAAAAAGCAAACACAATTCATGCATAATTCATGGAGAATGAAATCCTAGCAGAGAAACTACTTATGGCAACAAGTTTTATTTTTAGAATAAAATTCACCTTCTTCCCATAATTGTAATAAAAGAAGTTATCTACTGTAATACAATAAGAAGAGGCTGACCACTTATCTAACCCATTGGTGGCTACACTGTAATCCCACAAGCCTCCAGCATGGTAAAGGTTATTCAGGATCGGAAGATGAGCAATGCAACCCCCTTCCCTATCATCAGTCATCTTCCTTTGCCAAAAGAGGCTAACATATATAAATGGCACTTCCTCAAATCCACTGCAAACACAATAACAGAGAATCATGAGAAGTCAATCAGAATAGATTCAAGACAGATTATAGGACAAAGAGGGAAAAATTCCAATTACATGTAGTAACTGCGAAGGCAGCGATGATTGCATTTGGCAGCGATGATTGCATTTGGCAGCGATGATTGCATTTGGCAGCGATGATTGCATTTGGCAGCGGTGATTGCACGGGCAGCAGTGATTGCACGGGCAGCAGTGATTGCACGGGCAGCAGTGATTGCACGGGCAGCAGTGATTGCACGGGCAGCAGTGATTGCACGGGCAGCAGTGATTGCACGGGCAGCAGTGATTGCACTGGCAGCAGTGATTGCACGGGCAGCAGTGATTGCATTGGCAGCGGTGATTGCATGGGAAGCGGTGATTGCATGTAACTGAACTACAGCAGTAACTTGCAGGAAATGAGGCGGTGCATATTTAATTGTAATATAACACAATATAAAGTGCTGGACACTCAAACAAGACTCTATGTTGAAGTCTTATTTATCATTCTACTAATGAATCAAATAAGGTACTGTAGGTAGATTTATTGGGTATTTCACATTCCTTTCTTAATAGCTAGGGTTATAGATGTCCATGGCTATTTGATAAACCAGTTGTGAAGCACTGGTGAATGAAAACCCACCAGGGATTGAACCCAGGACTTCTAGTATGCAAAGCTGATGATATGACCCCTAGACCTCAGAGGTCTCTAATCAAACGAAGAATGGATACCAAATGTATTATTGAATATTGCAAATTACTGTAACTTGTAAGTGAACTAAAATAGTTCTACCAACAAGAATCATGCTTATTGGCAGGGGCGGGATTTGCCTAAGAAAAGTGGGGGTAAATTTTTTAAAACATTTATGTACAAAATTTTACGACAGCCAAGTGGAAATCCCCCAAATAAAAGCCCAATTAATACAACAACAACCCCAACAAAAAAAAAAAAAAACCCTGTTCTTAAAGAAGTTAAAGTTATATGACAGGGACTAATTATTCTAAACGTGGCATAAGAAACAAGAATGCAATAAAAAATATGGGGGTCTCATGGCATACGTAATAACGTGCGCACATACTGTATATGTGTAGGTATGCCAATGGGGTTCGTCATTGGATAAAGTTAAAGAATGTGGATGGCTGTATTTGCACTCCTTGCCTCTTAATTACAAAAGATTGGCTGATTGAAGTTAATTGAGTTAACAACTAAAACAAGAAAGTGTGTGACACTATTTTGCAAGTGCCCCTTTTGACTCCTGTATTCCTACCCATAGGCCGAAATGCATATCTATGGTGAAAAAAGAGGGGCAAGTGCCCCCTTTTCCCCACCCCCCCTGTGAAAAAAGTAAGAGGCAAGTGCCCCCCCCCCCCTCGTAATCCCGCCTCTGCTTATTGGTATTTTTCTTTTAACAATTTATGGACATCTACTTTTCTTAACAAATTTACAACTTGGCCTTAAATTTGATTGAAAATGGAAAAAGCGTAATATTCTGCCATTTTAAAACAGGGTGCTTAGCTCCCATATTCTCCCTCAAGTTATCAATTTTTCTCGTGTATTAATGTAATTGGTTGTAAATCTAGTCTTGTGAAAAACGGAATAAGATATCAAAATGGTTTTTCCAGCAATTTGTTCCTTTAATAGTCCTATATGTATGTACATGTATGTATGTATGTATGTATGTACATGTATGCGTGTATGTATGTATGTATGTATGTATGTATGTATGTATGTATGTTTGCTTGCATGTTATGCATATATGTGTGGGTGTATGTACATGCGTTATGTATATATGTGTGGGTGTATGTATGCTCGCACGTTATGTATATATGTGTGGGTGTATGTATGCTCGCACGTTATGTATATATGTGTGGGTGTATGTATGCTCGCACGTTATGTATATATGTGTGGGTGTATGTATGCTCGCACGTTATGTATATATGTATGTATATGTATATATGTGTGTGTATGTATGCTCGCACGTTATGTATGTGTGGGTGTATGTATGCTCGCACGTTATGTATATATGTGTGGGTGTATGTATGCTCGCACGTTATGTATATATGTGTGGGTGTATAAAGGAGAGATCTCTAGGTGTACCTCTTCTAAAATTTCCCCCATCCGAAAGATAACAAAAAATATCCCAACTTTTTCACATGCTAGTTCGAAAGGCCCCCAAAGTGGACACTTCTATCATATGTTTCAATGAGGGTACATATTTAGTTTCGTGCTACCTTGCATGTCTAGTACGTAGGTAAAATTTCCCGACAGATAATTAGTAACCCCATAGATTCTGCCCAGATTATGACCCTCTGACGGGATTAGGAGGGGGTGATAGGGCTAGTCAGAGGGTTGCTAAGATGACAAAAAGTGTGATGAAGATCACATACCTTCGCTTAGATAGCTATGTCCCCTGTTCGCAGCTTTCTAGTTGGTATTTCACTAAATAGGCCTATCACGAGCTTCAGCCATTTGGGCAGGTTGGCTTTTTTGTATACAACAGATGTACACTACCTGATTGAGCAAACATCAATGCACAGTGTAAAGTCAGAAATAATGGTTTGTTTACGCCAGGCCAGTTAATCGCCTTCCACTAGAGAATGGGGATTATGCGACAGAACCAGTTCTAACTCGTCCTTTGGAGGAATGGGGGTGACGTAATGGGATGAAGATCACGCCTGGCCATGTGTATGTTGATTTGAGGTGATTGGTGTGTTGGTGAGAGTTGAAGGGGAGGAAATTAGGGAGAAAGAGGGTTGTGATCCTATGTTTTTTTCTAATACTAGAGGGTGCTGCGGAAAATGTCAAGTATGGGCAGAAAGAGGTTTGAAAACTGAAGATATCGTGCCATGTCCAGGAATCACAGGATGTGGAATGCTTAGTTAATTTTTTGTTGAAAAATGTTGCATGGGCTTGACGCATGAGAGACAATGACGAAATGTAGCCATGCACTCCACTAGTATGAATTAATCGGAGAGTGACATGTGAAGAAACATGTTGATCCCAAAATATTCATAGACCTATTCATCCTGCGCTAGTTCTTTGCAAGCTCAAGGCATCAGGCACCTCAAATTAAATGCTGAATATATTAAAAAATAATAGATTGATTAATATTTTTTACTTTTTTTGGTCTTTATGTATTGCCATCACATGACAATTCTGCATCTTTTATTATTTTCTAATTCTGTACATCATAAAAATAAGAAAACGTTTTCAGCGAGTCAACTGTCATCATGTGAAAATTGGGCATCTTTTAAGGTTTTTGAAACATTTTTGATTATTTTAGTCAAGTGAAATTGCTATAAACATCTCAGTTTTGAAAGGATATTTGGCTACAAATCAGTCTCCAATAGAAACCAGAAGAAAATTTCAAAAAGTTAATTAAATGATTTGTCTTTCTAGTGCAGATATTCTTCAGTTTAGAAATTGGTTTTTCAAGACATAGATTGTAATTTCTGCATATTTTGAATTTTAGAAATCTAAAAGGCAAGATATTCTGTTCACATGGCAGTAATGTACAATAAATGTCAGTGTTGCTGATTGGTCTTACACAATGACAACCAATCAATACCCGCCGCAGTAGTGACCATGCACACTGTACATGCACCCACTCACACACACATCCCCACGCAAACACACACACCATTACTTGTTTGAAGTCCCATTTGGGACATGCGTTTTGAATCACACAAAAGGGGACATCGACTAAAACGTTCGCTTAAGCCTGATTAGATGTTGATTGGTGCATAGATCACAATTCCACAACCCACTGTTAATAACACTCAACGTTGTCTTTTTATGGCCTGTAATATAGTACATACCAACTGGGGACACACAAGTGTCTTTTAATCGGGGACCACATCGACATATAAGATACCAATCGGGGCCATATATACATATCACGATTATTAAGCAATTTATGGTAAAAACAATAAAGAAACTTATCTCACATATTTCTTTATCAACTGTTACAACAAAACAACACGTTTTGAAAAGAATATAGTTTGTATCACAAATAGCCTATAGTGTATACTGAGGATTATGCAAGTATCTTCCAATCGGGGACATTATACACTAGTACATACTAACCAGGACAAACAAGTGTTTTTCTTTAATCAGAGACTACATACACATATAACATGCTAATTGGGGACTCCAATAATTTTTAGCTGTCCTCTCTCTTACAAATCAAGCTTTTACTGTTCAGAATTTAAAGTTACTTTCTGGTACATACATCTCTATCAGTCTCTTTATTCACTAAACATACATTTATAAGAAACATTATACAAAAAAAACAAGCAAATTTAAAATTGACATAAACATTATGCAAGATTAAAAACTAAAATTTGTGACAAATCAGTGTTACTAGCCTTGAGCACAAGATGTCATCTAGATCAATTGCTGCTTATCTTTTATCATTTTTTCGCAACTAAATATGACAATTGTTGAACAATAATGCACTGTGATGGATTCACACAAATTTTTGCTTTTTTGCATTTGAAAACAAATATTTCTTTTGACTCTGCTTCTTTATCATCCTGTTCACAATTAAGTCCGACTGAATTTTTTCTGCCTAGCTAATGTAAAAAAAAATGTTCAGAGCTTGCCTGAAGTTGCTTTGTTCCTTCAAACAATTAAACAGTACCATTATTGTAAGTCTTATTTATCTTATTTGTTACGCAAGTACAAAAACAAACCTTCATTGGTTTAAACATGAAACATGAAATGTTAAAATTCCTGCAAGGTGCATTTATAGTAATGTTTCCATTAAATATATTGTATTTTTTTTCAATACAGCTACATCATTTTTGTTGAGAAACAAATATCATTACCATGAATATTTCAGCTGAGATTGTTACCAAGTTAACGATTCCTAAACTGCTAAATCAATCATTTAGCTTTTAAAGAATGGTTATATATTCTGCTTGTGGTCTTCACTTTTGCAACATTGAAAATAGTATTAATGATTGTGTACTAATTATTTTGCTTAAATCTTAAAAGTTAAAAACTAAAACTTACAATAATATCAATTTATAGGTATAGTTTATGGACAGGTGGCAACACAATGAGCTTGTATGGTTTAAAACATACTTAATCTGTCTTTTCAAAGTATTTTAATGAGAGAAGTTGCCTACAGTGAACAGGAAATAGAATATTATTATAACTTTGACCCAGATTTAACAGTATAGAACCCAATTTAAAACCTTTGCTATTTGAAATTTGGGAAAGAAACAAAAAGAATTACATGAAAGAATTTTAGCTGATCCTTTTCATACATCATCACTTATACAAATTTTTGATTTGCAATAATGCAAAAAAAAATTGTGCTATTCTGACCATTTATTGACTGATCGGTTAAAAATGCATCTCTCTTTCATCTAAGGGAAAACAATACATGTCCACATACAGTACCCTTAAGGAAAAGTCAACATGGAATCTCTTTCTACAGATCTTTGCCCCTGGCCTTCTTTACAATATGATTTTAAATATAATCTTTCACATTAGTCCACTTTCTACCCTTTAAACATTTGTTAGTCTTCAGGACCTCCATAATAGCTGCCTTTCCAGGCAACCTGTTCAGTGCGATGTCTCGTTGAAATGCTCTCTTTATCACATCAGTTTCTTCATCCAGCCATGTCTTCCTTTTATACGTTCTTTCTACAATGGAATAATAAAGAAAATAATAGACATATCACTCACAGTTTTATCCTTAAACGCACACACGTTCTTCAAATTCAGGGAACATGGGCCAACCAAATTGCAAACCAAATTTTTGCCTGACTATGGGTCAATGCTATTTGTGGAGGTAGTAATTTTGGATTCATAGATCTAGATCTGATAAAAGAATACAGTACTGCATAGCAGATTAATACAAATTGGCCGATTCGTATGTGTATACTACTAGGCAAAACTATCACAGCAATTTGTTTGATGCTCTTTGAACTAATAATAAGACTTCTGGAAGGGGCAATGAGCCACTTCTATGGGTTTTCATCTAAAGTGGACTTGGGGAGGTAGAATTGTCAAAAAGACAAGCAAATTCAGCCAAAAATTGTGATTTTGGTGGGAGCCCAGGGCTTACCTACATAGGAACTCATCTGGCATGTGAGTCAATGACACAATTAGTCTTCTAGATTGGTGGATGAATGGTATAAGCCGAATAATTAGCATAATAATGGTGCTCTAGAAGCATTGATTAACGCTTAAGTTGCTAATGGTGTGGTAAACAGTAACTTTAACAGCATAAAGTCAAAGTTATTCTATACACATTGTAAAATAGTCAAAAAAAGTCATAAGTATATGGTTGGCTTTGATGAAACGATTGACATTAGAGGTATTTGTTGTCATATGATCAATATGACAACACAGTAAAGGAGTGCCCATCTAACAACTCTTCACTGCTGGAAGGTAGCAATTATCCATTGATTTATTGCCTAACCTCAGTGGTGTGCAAGGGGGTAAGCAGCCCTAAGAAAGGGCTAACTCTAAACAAAAGGATAACAGGTATCCCTTAAGACACAACATTTAGACATGCCAAAAACAAATAGAAATCACTAGGTGATCAGGTATTTTCAGATGTACTTTTTTGTAAAGCCCTGCTTGTTACTTCCTGTAGTGAGCGCACTGCAAATGTTAAAAAAAAAAAAAAAAATAAGAGAGTCATCCTCACTTTTAACTCTCTTTTTTCTGCTCTTGAGTAATTTTGAGAACGAAATACTTCTGGAAATGCAGCACTGGTGCTTGGCCATCTGTCCTGATCTTGAGTGTCATCATGCACATTTTGGTAGACTTCTTCATCATCACTAAATGCATCAACATCCCCTGAACCTCTGAAATGAATATACATATATTATGTTTTTGATATTCCAGTCTGTTTCCTCTTAAAGTAATTTGAAATTTTAATCAATTTGATAATCCCAAAGAAAAATAGGTGTTGTGTAATCACAGGTCAGATTGCGCCATTATAATTTCCAGATACAGGTGGGGTGGACCAACTATCATGCAGTGTCGTTTTGCACGTGGTGGCATATTATGGTTTAGCATTTTTGAAGAAGTAGTACCAGTGGAAAAACATTTATTCAGAAATTACATAATCACTGGAATGTACTTCTGCGGGTTAAGTTCAAATAAACTTTTATACAATATATGACTGTAAACAGTGGAATATACCAAAACATTGATAAACATTATTCCTAAAAAGTGTCCAGGAATTGAGTATCAGTTTAGAAGCAACTTTACCAGGTTCAGAACTTTTTAAACCACCTTCATCTTTTTCCATTTCAATCTCATCAAGGCTTTTTCCAGCTAAGACTCGATATTGACCCAACTTCTAGGGACAAAAGCAGTTTTGAGATTTTGCAACTTGCAGAGTTGCATCAGGTAAGCGATAAAACTCCTGATGTACTTTTACGTCATGACCCATGACTTTGCCAAAATGTCAAATTTATTATCCTTGAGATTCAATATTTGACTCAATGTTGTAATGTGCTTTCTTAGGGATGTAGAATGGAGGTTGGAAGGATTTTTTACACAGCATAATGAGGTATGATTCCTGACACTGTCAGCCCCACGCATATGACCTTCAGAGTCATAAGTCCCATATGGGAACACAAAATTGTTCTTTTCATTCACAGCGACCACCCTCCTTTTACTCAGAAGCAGGTTTACAGATTTTTCCATTTCATTGGTAAACAGGACAGGGACAGTATTGCCCTTTTTTACCCACAATTTCCACCCTCTTAAATGTTTTGCATAGTTCCCACTCAAAGTTAGTTAAAGCATCCAAAACACAATCTACATATTGGGAGGTGAAGAGCTTGTTATAATCGTCGAGAGTCATTTTTGAAATTTCTCTTTGCCGTTTTCTGTTAAACAGCATAACCTGTGCATGGGTTATTTCATTAAGATTCTTCCATGATAAGAGGATTTCAGAATCATTTTCAGGATCTCTTATTCTTTCTTTTTCTTCCTGAGCGATTTTCTTCAAGTCGTTAGACACAGAACATCTTTAGTCAGTGGGAGATATTTTTAGTTGTTTCGCTTCCATTCTTTAATTGTGCGATAGGCATGACCATAAATGTCTTCATTACATTTCAATTAAAAAAGTTCAACGAACCTCGCCCATTGGGTCACAACGTTTTCTTTTTCATTTTTCAGTGCATCACCTTTCACATTCAAAGCACAAATCTTTCAGGTCTGGCTGGCCAATCTTCAATGCTAATGAAAGTATTTTGAACAAGTGTGTGTCATTATCAAAGCCTGGTACGTTCTTTACAGCTATTACCACATCATCATAGTGCTTCAGATGCAGCAAGTCTGCTAATGTCATGCTTGGCTCATTACACACCAGTAAAGCTTCATTCAAGAGTCTTCCCATTTCTCTCAGCTTTGCTCTCATATGGGTCTGCTGCTCTCTGTCATGACGTAACTTCATAAAGAGCTTATCAGCAAGCTTAATAATCATCCTATCACTCTTTATTCAACGTGGCACCTTATCACCCCTTAGCTTGCTCAAAACTTCTTCAACCTCTTTGTTTGGTCCAGTAGTAGGTAAAAGCATACATCCATTTCTTACCATTTGTTTTCTTCTGTTGTTCTTGACCATCATCAGCAAATTCACTGAAAGGCATCAATAGATGGAGAGATGCACAAGCATTCAAATTGGAATCATCTGATTGTAGCATCCTGAGATGAGGATATGCAGGAGTGTCCAGATTGAAAGGATCTAATGGTGGCACAATGTCTAGTTCCATTAAGTCATAACTACTGTACTGGCTGTCCTCTTACTTCTCATCGCACTCCTCATCTGACTTCTGACTCCTCATCTGACTACAAAATAGCAAAAATAGATGAAAGAAAGCAAGTCTGTAATGAACATGCATGTATAAAGGACCAACAGCATATCTAAAAAGCTGGATATTTAATCCTTTTCTAACCAGAAAGTGGTCAAAAAGATATTGAAAGTAGTACTCAGATCAAATAAAATAAAACAGTTCATTTGCTACATATGATGAATTTGTGAACAGATAATGTTGATAAAAGAGGATGAGGATTACAAATTTCAAAGGCTGTGGCTAAGTTCATATGGATGAAAAGAGTGATGGCTGATTAAATGTTTAGATTGTTTCCATTCATTTTAAATTAGTGATGCAGAAAGTTGAAGAAAACCTAAAATCTTTTAATTTCGTTCTTCAAATGATATCACTGCTGATTTAAGATTGCCTTTTAGAAGTACCATTTTAATGGCGATATGGCTATGTTCAAAATGTTGGTAGAGATAAAACATATGAAACCAATCATACACCAACTGGGGACACAAAATGCTACAAGATACTTTAGGAAGATTACACATACAAAACAGATCATACACCAACTGGGGACACTGTGTTCTAGAACCTACTTCAGGAAGATAACACCCATGAAAGTAATCATACACCAACTGGAGATACTACTGTATGTGCTAGAACTTATTTTAGGAAGATAACACATATGGAACTGATAATACACCAACTGGGGACACTATGTGCTAGAACTTATTTTAAGAAGATAACACATGAAACCAATCATACACCAAGTGGGGACACAAAATGCTACAAGATACTTTAGGAAGATTACACATACAAAACAGATCATACACCAACTGGGGATACTGTGTTCTAGAACCTACTTTAGGAAGATAACACCCATGAAAGTAATCATACACCAGTTGGGGACACTATGTGCTAGAACTTATTTTAGGATGATAACACATATGAAACCAATTACACACCTACTGGGGGAACTTATTTTAGGAAGATAACACACATGAAACCAATGCATGTGCTAGAACCTACGCTAGGAAGATAACACACATGAAACAGTCAATCATACTATAACCTACTTTAGGAAGATAACACCCATGAAAGTAATCATACACCAGCTGGGGCTAGAACCTATGTTAGGAAGATAACACATATGAAATCAATCACACACCTACTGGGGACACTATGTGCTAGATCCTACTTAATGAAGATAACACATATAAAACCAATCATACATCTACTGGGGGACACTATGTGCTGGAACCTACTTTAGTAAGATAGCACATATGAAACCAATCATACACCAACTGGGGACACTATGTGCTAGAACCTATTTCAGGAAGATAATGCATACAGTATGAAACCAATCATACACCTAATGGGGACACTATGTGCTAGAACCTACTTAATGAAGATAACACATATAAAACCAATCATACATCTACTGGGGGACACTATGTGCTGGAACCTATACTTTAGTAAGATAACACATATGAAACCAAGCATACACCAACTATGCACACTATGTGCTAGAACCTATTTCAGGAAGATAATGCATACAGTATGAAACCAATCATACACCAACTGGGGACACTATGTGCTAGAATCTACTTTAGGAAGATTACACATGAAACCAATCATACACCAGCTGGGGGACACTGTGTGCTAGAACCTACTTGAGAAAGATACTGTACATGTAACACATATGAAACCAAGCATACACCAACTGGGGACACTATGTGCTAAAACCTACTTTAGAAAGATAACACATATGAAACCAACCATACTAAGATATGTTATAAATTTATAATGAATTAATCACACACCAAATTAATGGGAACACTAAAATCTAAACACATGTAGGACAGATGTACCACATACCAACTGTGGACACTTTGTGCTAGTACTTAAATATGTTATACATGTAAATATAGAATCGATTGATGAACTACCAAATTGGGACACAATGAGGAGTACCTTCGGTACAAGCTGACACATTTGGGTAAATGTATCACCTACAAACTGTGGATACTATATGTTACTACTGCCTAACAGCTTCAAACATTAAGGGATTGTTAACACACAAAATGGAGAAAGTAAAAAAACCTAATAATCACAAGGCCGAAATATAATATGCAGTAGTGTGTTAATACTACCATAGAAAAATAATACATTTAATACAGAAATATTACAAACCAACAGTAGACCCTATATGCTGCTACATAAATCTTTCACAAATATTGTTTGTTTGTTCGATGAGGTCTTAACTGCACCAAAACAACGAGGGTCAAATTGTGCCTTAGAGGTCAGATCATTCTAGAGGTAGGAAGGAAAGAAACCAGGGGGAGAATGAGAGAAATTCAAGAACAAAAGTCAGAAAGCTGTGATCGAGAGAGGAGTTGCATGAGTGAAATAAAAACAAAGTAGCGAGGGGGTGGAAGAGGAGAATTAAATATGGTTGTAGAGGGAAGCATTATGAAGGAAATAGATAATTTTATCCGGAGGATTTTTCTGGAAGAACTCAGCAATTACGTTGTGGGGAGCAAAGGGAAGCTCTGGGAAGGTTGTACATGGGGCAAGCAAGGAGAACTTGATGGATTGTGAGGGTGCAGTGGTAATTGTCACAGAGGAGTTGGGGGGAACCAATAAGGAGGTGGGAGTGAGTGAGGTGGGTGTGACCAATTCTAAGACGGGTAATATGAACGTTGTCAATACGAGAGAGGTTGTTGATGGTGGGTTTGATCACAATTGTGGGCTGGATGACATGGAGTTTGTTAACAATTTAAGAGTTCCATGAGGTTTGCCAGCAGTCATGAACAAGGAAAGCGATAAGCGGCTTGATGTCAGAGAGGGTTTTGGGAAAAGGGGTAGGGAGGAGGTTGAGGGCAAGCTAGCGGCTACATCAGCCCTGTTATTACCTGGGATGCCAACATGGCTGGGTATCCAGAAGAAAAGAACCCTTTTTCTGCAGAGGGTGGAAAAAGGAGCTTCCGGAGGAGGAGGTGGCAGGTGAGGTTATCCCATTTAAGACTGAGTAAAGAAGTAAGAACAGCCTTTGAGTCGGAGAAAATAGCAAAGTGGCTGAGAGGAGAGTACTCAATAAAGTTGAGGGATATACCATAAACAAATCACTTACCAACTGTGGGCACTATGTAATAGAACCTACTGTAGAAGCATTACACATATGAACCCAATCATACACCCAATGGAGACACTATTGGTTGATTGGTTGATTGATCGGGGCTTAACGGTACCACGACAACAAAGGTCAAATTGTGCCTGAGAGGTCAGATCATTCTAGAGGTAGGAAAGAAAGAAAACAAGGGGGATAGAGAAAAACAAGAGTACTGAAAGTCAGAAAGCTGGGATTGAGAGAGGAGGTGCATGGGTGAAGGTGGAGAGGAGGAATAAATATGGGTGTAGAGGGAAGCATGATGAAGGAAGGAGATAATTTTATCTGGAGGTTTTTTTTTTGAAGAACTCGGCAATTGAGTTGTGGGGAGCGAGGGAAGCTCTAGGAAGGTTGTACAGGAAGCAAGCAAGGAGGAACGTGGACTGTGAGGTTGCAATGACAATTGTTGCAGAGCGGTTGGGGGAGCCAATAAGGAGGTGGGAGTGAGTGAGGTGGTTGTGACCTATTCTAAGACGGGTAATCTGAACGTTATCGACACGAGAGAGGATGTGGATGGTGGATTTGATTGGAATGGTGCGCTGGATGACGTGACGTTTGTTATCAATTTGGGAGTCCCATGAGGTTTGCCAGCGATAGGAGGTTTTGATGTCAGAAAGGGTTATGGGCAAGCTTCGACACTATTGGGAAGATAGTACCCAGAATCAGCACTCGCACCAAATGTAGAAATGATGAATAACGAACCAAATGAGGACAATAAAACAGCCCCAAATATCTTCTAATTTCATCCACTTTAACTTTTACAATTGAAATTTGACCATTCTAAAAATATGTTTTGCCTACATGCTATGTAGTGATTTGAATATTGATGATGTCCACAACAAGCCGAATGAAGATCTACAGTACCTTGGCAAAATTTGTATTTCTCAGATCTAAAACTGAAAATTGACCCCTGAAATTTGCAGTGAAAGATGCATGCGCTTATGTGAATGCAACATATAAAGCATTATGTTTAACATTTCTTGTTGATTTTTTCAAGTAGCATCATTTTGTCAGATTTTTTCTTCAGATTTTGTCTTACCTGCTCCAAGTTCTTTGTCTCCAGCTCTCACTTCTTCTTGGACTTCTCCCTCTCCCAGTTCTTTCTCATCTCCTACTTGGACTTCTCTTCCCATATCTGCTTTTTCACATATTTTCATTTGCATTAGGTCTTCTGCTGCAGGTTCTTACTCATATTCTTCTTGGACATCTGCTACTTCTGTTTCTCTTACTTGGTTTGGATCTATGCCTGATACTAGTGCTGTTTCTCCTGCTACATTGTATTTGTCTTCTTCATTAGAACCATAAATGTATGAAAAATCAATGACAGAAGATTTAAACATACAGTATTATTAAAGGAATCTTAATGTCTACAAAAGTACAAAAACATTTCAGCTTTTCCTGACTTCAAAACTGGAACAAAAGTGAAAACTATTTAGAGAGGCCCGCATACAAATAAATCACATTTTAACTATAGACACTGCCTGTTAAGTACCTACTCTATAAATAAACACAATGGGATAAATGTATCAAACACAAACTGTAGACAGAATGTGCTTCTAATTAGATATTTCATACATATAGAATAGCTAATTACACAACAACTGGGGATACTACATGTATGTGCTGATGCAGTGGTGTAGCTAGGATTTCAATATTAAGAGGGCACCGCAAGTAAAATCGACAAAATAACTGAACTGCACAAGTACAAATCTGAACCGAAAAGTACAAATCAGAACCAACAAGTACAAATCTGAATCAATGGAATTGAAATATTGGGGGCATCGTCCCTCATTCCTCCCCGTCTCCTTCTTTTTCTGGTTATGCCATCGTGCTGATGCCTACTGTAGAAACTAAGTTGAACACATTCAGGATAAATGAGACAACTGTGGTATTACTTAGATATTCAGAACACATTTATTGCATACCAAGTGGAGACACTATGTGCTAGTACCTACTAAATAAATCAAGACGTTTAGGATAAATGTGTCACATACTGAGGCTACATGTATGTGCCACAACTTAGATACTTCACACATTGTGAGTGGATTAATTGCATACGAAATGGGGGCACAAATTGCTGCTACCTTCTTTAGGAGCTAAGGCATCAGAATTAATGCTTCACATACATTACCAATCATGGACACTATGCGTTATTAATTTCATATTTCCAACATTTGCAATATGCTTATCATATGCCACCTCAGGACACCATGTGTTGCTACATAGTATAAAGGCTACCGCATTTAACTCTGGAAATTATACTAGTACTTAAAAAATAATTTAGAATTGCCTTTTTTTACATACTTTCAAGTATTCCATGTACCAAATAGGGAAAATGAACCTTACAATTAAGAGAGCCACTATGTACAAACTGGAAATAAAATATACAAGTAGTTTGCTAGTACCAACGTTTGCTAGTGGCAACTGTAGAAATGTAATACATTGAAAGAGATTTCCAACTGTGGACACTGTACACTGTGGACACTGTACACTGCTACTAAAAAAACACTTAAAGAATAATGTTGAGACAGAGTGTTTATATGCGTATTTAATGCACCGTTCACAGGATTTTATCACGAGTAGAAAGACTCACTTTAGGAGGGCCATGCATGAGTGCAAAATCCTGTTAAATACGCATATAAACATGAAGCCAAAACATGAATCTTTTTATACAATTTTTGTGTTAGATTGTATAAAATGCATACAAAAATGTTTAAAAGAGTGAAAAACGAGAAGAATTTACAAAATTTTTTTTCATTAAGAAACTCACCTGTTTTGAAAATGGAACAAAATATTTAATATTTAAAGTTTAATCGGAACCCAACATTTCTCAAAATAGGTATTGAAAAAAGAAAATAACATTTTAAATGTAAACCCTAAATTGATAAATGGTCATTTAAAACAGGATTTTAAAGTTAAATTTATACATTTTCCATAGCATTTGATCTTTTCTTAAATGTGCTGTTTATCATTTTGCATCAAAAAAACTCTCAAATCTTTTAAAAACTGGCCTTGGATTTAAAACATGATTATTCATCACTTTGTGAACTAACTAACAAATCAAAAGGGAATAGAAATAAATGACCAATCAACAAAGTTGTGTGAATTCATCACGTAAGAATAATAAGAGTAATAAGAGCAATATCTGACAAAAACACCCGGAAAAGAATGTCTTATCATATACAAATGAATAGTTTCACTGTCAAATCAAGTATACATAAGCAATACATAGAAAATTAAACCATGAATGTCACCGAGAATGTCCACCAGATAAAAGTAAATAATAACTTGAGCTTTCAGTGAAATTAGACAAACAGCCTAAGGCAAGCCAAAAACATTAACCAACCAGCTAAGGTACAGTAAGTTAAACTATAGGGCTCACCACAAATACATAGGGGCTCTATCATTACAGTCAATAGGGGAAAACATGTTTTTTCATAATTTCGACAAAAAAAAAGTGCATACCTCAACTGAAATCTCCCAGAAATTTAATCATTGTCCGATTTGTCAGGATATTACAGGATAGTACAAAACACATGATAGGGGAATCACCGAAACTTATCCCACGGAATATGACCTTGAAAATAGCCAGATCCCCTTTACCTAATTATATTTGTTTAAAGTCTCATGTACTGTAGTTACATCACATACAAGCCTATTCATGAAGTAAACAAAAAAAATTACCCAAAAGGAGAGATCTTGCACCAAAAATTACCACACTGTTTATCTCTCTGAAACCCACGATGAAGAGATAGATCATACCCGATCATAAACTGAGATCTGCACATAACTGCCCACAGCATAAAGTAGCAATATTATCTCCCCAAAATATGCAAAGTAGTGCCTAATTTCCAAGGGGCCAAATATCCCTCATCAATCAATGCTTAAGTAAATCAGCACAGTATTAGGAAATAAATAAATGGCCTCCATGCCCTAAAACGAGGGTGCAGATTCGAGGGACTATCTTATGTCGCCCATCACTCCAGTATTCAATCAGAGTCTTCAACTAGTAAGAGGTTTAACACACGCCCTCAAAATATCCATTCCTGATAGCAATTAAAACAATTTTTTACTATGAGTCATACAATTTTATTGATGATGTTGATCAATACAGTACCTTTTCCTGGGGAATTCTTTATAAGAAAACCTGGATGGTCATATTCTAAGTTTTGCTCAAAGTCAAAATCCGCTTTTCATTTTCTTCTTCTTCTTTGCACATCTGAATTTTGATACAAAAATCAAAGGACCTTTACAATCCTGCAAAGATATTTGTGAATGATACCAAAATATGCAATGAGTGGGACTAATACAGTGTACTTGTCAATTGTGTGACTCACCTCTAAACCCCTGGACAAGGTGAGTCATTGCACCAAGGTGGTTGAACAAAACATGTACATTCGGTCACTTGGGTGATTGACATTTCTGTTGACCAAAATAGTAATTACCTCTGTACAAATTGAATAAGTATTTTTAAAGTAAATTGACTCACCCTAGAGTTACTCTGTTTACTGACAATTTTCTACAATGATGCACGTACATGTGAGTCACTATTTCATAAGTCACTGAATCACATTTGACTAACACAGCCAGGGGTAGTAAAGGTGATTCAAGCAACCGACAAGAGCATAACATGGACTTAAGCTGAGAACTGTCAAAATTTAGATCTGACTCGCACACTTGAACATAGCCTATATTAGTACAACTACTAATATATCTTAAAACTTTGACAATGACTTAGGCCTACCCTTACATGAATGATGTAGCATGGCTTTCCTCGGATTGTATTATTTCCCTCAAATTCTACTCCTCAAATATGTACATATTCGCATTCAAGCTGCTTACATGTAACAAACAACCAAATTGCAATAAAATCTTGATCTTCATAAACACATAGGCCTATGTACCATAGGCCTACCAGGTATTCAGGAATTCACAATAACAACAGGATATTATTATAGTTCCAAAGCGAAAACAAAATGAAACAATCATATGGTAAACTGAACTTGAACTAAAGTTTGAAGCTATATAAAGTGCCCCAAAACAGCATCAAATGCAACATTAACGTGAGACATTATGTTAAAGAGATGACATAGCTAAACTTGAATAGCCTAATCGGGTTGACATTGATAAGGAAGGCCCATGCTTGGCGTAAGCCTGAATAGGATACGTGTGTGAGAGTGACTTAGGCCCAACATTAACTTAAGCCTATCTGAAAGGGCACGTCCCCATTTGATGACAAGTTTGCTTGAAACTAATGTAAAAATGCAAGATTACTCACTTCTTGTCGTTCAAATACTCAAGACTTGCCCGAAGTTGCCTCAAAATACCCTTCAGGCTTCAAGTGATAAGTTGTAGCGCACGTCAAAACTTGTCGAACCGTATTCACAAACAAATTACAACTTCAACTTCAAGCGTGAATGTCTTTCGCGGCATCCTCTAACTCGTGATCTGATTTCTCACTATGCAAACATGGACCACAACTTCCAGATACAAAGGACAATGACATTAAAACAGGTTGGGAAATAATCTACAAACAAGGTATGCAGACTACTTAAAAGTACCATTAATGATATGAAGGGATTTACAGTTTAAATTTTTTTTTTTTTAATAGTCACGACATTAAAGGTAGAAACATAACTAAATTGCACATTTTAATACAGGCTTTCGCAATAAGATTTTCTCGACTGTTGTGAAAATATTTACAGACCAAACAATGAAAATGAGCAATTTCCCGTGACTGTGTGCTTATGGGCTGATCCGGACGAGGTGGCAGCTCATTATTTACGAACCAACCGGTATTGTTTGCAATGTGTTCACTTTGCCCGGATGAAATCCAGCAAAATCAACAATATACAGACCAAATCTACCCAGTTTAGGAATAATTTCTACGAGTTTAGTGTAACACGTGGTGCAGGCATATATAAACAGTAGAAAATAACTGGAAGTGTTTAGCAAAACCAATTAAAAAAAGCAAAAATTAAGTTTGCTTGATCTCACCCTGGAATCACAGCATGTGGGCTACAGTCGTTGTTAGGCTTACCCAGAAAACACAATGTCCAGAAAACATTTTGGATAGGTTTTAAATTGGTCTTTATGTGTTCACCCTAAAAAAAACGTTCTAATAACGGATTTTGGACGTTTGTCATTTTAATAATAACCAGCAGTTTCAGGTTCGTTTTGGGAAGGCATACAGACACGTTTTTAAACCCTACACAAAAAGTAAAATGTTTTTATAACCGTCAAATTGTTTGCTGGGTAATTATATCTTATTATATTCTTCATGCCATTACTTTTTGCTTATTTAATGCTGTATTGTTGGTGATACATGCTTTGGTAAGGTTGGATAATTGTAGGCTCACATTTGTAAAGTTAATTTCGATCCATTTTAAAATCCCAGTAATGTTTGGCCTACTTGAGGGTGAGTATGGCCTATACTCCTTTGACTGAATTGGTCTGAGAGTCCTTTATACTAGCAAGTTTACTTGTGATGGATGTTCTTGTTATCATTCATTGATCGTATATTTATCATATATGGTTTTGTTTTTCTTGGAGGTGCACTGTCAAAACAATTAAATAACACAGGCCTAATGTATGTAAAGAAATGCAGAAAATAAGTTTTCTGGCAATAACAAGAAAAAATCATGGTACTCTTCCATTACTATCTATATCTAACTAGGGTCTAACAATTATTACGGCTGGGATATGATTTTTCCCCCTTGGAACCAAATAACCCATATTTATGTTTATGACAGTTTAAACATTATAAATGTAAGTTTAGATGTAGGAAATGTTTCTTTCATAGCAAGTTAATCAAAACTAAGTTATAGGTTAACTTTTTCAAAGAAGACTTTTGTCTCATATGAAGACTCTTTTGTGCGACGAAATATTAAACACAATCAGGGCGGGGTCAATGATATTTCTGAGCTTTGATTTCAATGTCAGGTTATACAATCTGAATTGCACAACCGGGGACAAATGATGTGTTAGATTTCTTTGGCCCAGCTAAGGACAGTATCACGAGATGCAATTTAAATCACATAAGCGGGGACATCGATGCTAGATCTTCTTTCTCTGTGTATAGACCCAAAGACACACATTTTGACACACAGCCTGCGCAGAACCCACTAAATGGGAACAGCAATGAAAATGCATAATATTTTAGGTGGCATATTGTTTTACCCTGGAGATTCCAAAGCTGCATAAAAACCAA
>JAIGNY010002171.1:2202500-2520000 GCA_020152595.1 Chiridota heheva
CTGATCATCACATGGATCAGTCTGATCATCACATGGATCAGTCTGATCATCACAGGGATCAGTCTGATCATCACATGGATCAGTCTGATCATCACTTGGATCATTTGCATCAAGAACAGTTTCATATTCATCAGTCACACCATTCTGAGTTGTGCATTCCTCTCCATTCTCCTTCAGAGACATCCACTCATTATACCACCCATAATAATACCAGTAAATCTCCTCTGTATGCTCTGTCCACAATGCTACCCACTCCTCGGTCCAAATGACAGAATTATGAATATTCTTGTCACTTTTCTGCTTTTGACATCCTCTGAATCTTTACTTGCAACGACTCCCATGTCTCTATAATCTGTAATTTCCCCCTCTATTTTCCCTTCACACCCCATAGCACCTGAAGGGTTACATTCAGAAATGTTAATCTGAGTTTTCCCAGGGTCTAAATTAAGTTTAACACTCTCATGCTGAACATCTTGACATACATGTTGTTCCAAACAAGTAGATATTATTAATAGTCTTTCAAATTCTGCATCTACATTTTCTGGAA
Source organism: Chiridota heheva (assembly GCA_020152595.1). Taxonomy (NCBI): domain Eukaryota; kingdom Metazoa; phylum Echinodermata; class Holothuroidea; order Apodida; family Chiridotidae; genus Chiridota; species Chiridota heheva. The sequence continues at coordinate 2,203,048 of JAIGNY010002171.1, forward strand.
TGTCAGCTATTTCCTTTGAAGCACTGTGACGACTGTCTGTACAATTACTCATTTCTGTATCGTAGGATTCCCCCACACCCTCCTTCAACATGCCAGCCTCTTGTTGTGACTCATGGGAAGGTAACTGAAATTCTGAGTTCATCTGCTGATTACATGATTCTTCATCTTTGCCTGGCAGGTGACAGGCGTTATAATTTTCATCTGAAGCGGAGCTATCAAGAAATTGTGGATACTTCTCCACCCACCCATTCCAAGCTAATTCCTCTCCATATATTGCCCAGTAATCTTCCCAACTGCTTATTTCTCCTGTGGTCTGTTTTTGTTGGCTTTCTCTTCCTTCAATGTCTGAGTCTACTTCCTTTTGATGTTTAGTCCGAGTGTTTTTTTTGTTTTTTTTCGTCTTTATTTTCTTTTGCTTACTCTTTGGTTCATACAAAACGTCATCTTTCTGATGATATAAAGAATAGGTAAAAAGATATAATTAGGTGAAGATATTTCATCATGCTTTTTACTTCCTTTCATTAAATCTGAGATCATTTCAAAATCTTACAGCTTTCGACAAATCATATGCTTGGCTGCACGGGTGAATCACTTAAACCTATACAATTTATAAGAAACATTTTACAATAACTGCTTCAATTTCATCAATTATTACCGATTTAAATCACCATCACCAGCATCATAATACATTTATCATTCTTTAGTATCTATGGTATTGATGATATTCTGACGACTACAAACTTTTTAGAATTGTACCTGTTAAAAAGTCGGTTGAAATTTTAAGTAGATCAGTCCGCAAATTTTGCAAATACCTTCTTTAATTTACAGGGTATATATAGTTTATGATTTATAGTTGATTTAAGCAAACACTGACAATATCTGTACCATCTTAATGTTGATCAGGGATGCAGATACAATCCTAAAACTTTGTTATAATTTAGTAAAAAAAAGGAAAGCGGTCTATCCATTCCTATATAACAAACTTCCATAAAAAAATAAAAAAATAATAACAGCTGAAATTCACAAACTTATAAAATGGCCAATTTTCAACAACTTTGGATGGAGAGTTTTGCTAGTTTCATGATTTTTATAGCAACTAAAAGGATATTTCATGGAGCAAAGCTCAAGCCATATCACAAGACAGAATGAGATGGCAGAATATTGCTACTCCAGTCGAAGTGAAGAGGATACGTATGGGAGGGAGGGACTTCTTGCATTTTATTTTTTAAGTCTACTGGATAAAACAAAATACCACAATTTCCTATAAGAGACTTCATTTTTATATTTTCATTTGTTTGGGATACAAGGCTGTAAAATATGTCATTTACCTTTTCTCATCACATAAAATAAACAAAACTAATTTAAGCATGCATCATCTGTAAACTCTTGTAAATTTCTCCTGCAACTGATTGGTTAAATACATGATACTATTTGTACCAGTGTTTTAAACTTGTTACTTTACTAGGAGGCTTAAGTTGCAAGAACTTACAATGTATGCTTATCATTCCTTTTGCATTCCTGACACATACTCTTTCAACTATGATTTAATACAGTTCTCACCTCAATGTTTTCCATGGGGGAATTTACAAAGCTTAGAGGTAACCCCATACTTTTCATAATTTCCACCTCTGAAGCAAACTCTTCATCAAAGGGAACCAAGGGCTCATTGCATGGTCCTTCTGAAGGTTGTACACAAGCATTATATCTGTCATCTGAGAAAGAATCGTTCCCTTCAGGATTATGTTCTGTCTTTCCTTCTTTGAGGAGATTCAGATGAAATAATTTGTGGCAACTCTCCTGCAAATCTTCAGTGATATGCTGGTGTTGTATATGGCAAAGTGGTCTCTCTACATCCTTCTTTGCAAATTCTTCTTCTTTACCTTCTTTGTCATCTTTGTCTTGACTTGCATCCTCCTTTATCGCATCTGAGCCATACAATCCTTTATCATACAGATGTTCATCACTAGGAAAGAGAATATCAAATTCAGATTTGAAGAAATAATCCTGTAATTTGTTCAAATGTATGATAGGTGACTATTAGAGAAACAAAAAAGCAAACAACAATAATATCATATCCACGTAGGAGTAATTGCATTCCAAAGATTTCACCAAGGTGTGTTAAATAAGATATCGTCATGGTTTTTCACCACTTGATTTTTCTATATATTTTTTTTAAGTCCTGTATCATATACATGAAAATGAAAATTCATGGGAATATTCCTTTAAGAATCTCAGCGATCTCCAAAATCCACCACCCACACTACACCAAATCTTGAATCAATATAGTACTTTGACAAAAATCACCAATTCAGACATGATTTTTCTCAACATTTTATAATCTCTGTTCCGTTTATTTTCCGACAAGATCATTACTGCTCTGTGCAAGGTCTCAGTACAAAAGAAGTCAAGTAAAAATTGTTGTATAAATTAACAGAAATTATTGCGTAAACCAGGACCAAAAGGTTTTGTGGTTCCGATGCTTTTTTTACATAAACAGATTGATTTGCAAAATTTGTATTAATTATCATGTTATTGCATATCATGAAATATTTGTTCCATGATATTTATTCATAAGCCACACCCACCATACAGATCAATAAAAATGTTTACAACATTAGCATGTGCACAATAATCTACAACATTATCATAGCAAGTATGACGTAAAAACGGTTGCTCATTTATTCTCAGACAGTTTTCAACACACTGAAAAAGTCGCTTTGTTTCTTCTTTACGTATTCCACCCACTCAATATCATGAATATATAATGAGCTCAAACAAGCCATTTTCCAACAAAGATTACGAGTTTGTTATTCAATAAATCGTTATTAATGAATGTTATTTAAATAAAAAAAGGGTTTGAAATACTATTCACAAAAATTTAAAGAAATAAAATAAAAACACAATTTTTGAAATTTCAAGGTTAGACAAGGTCAAAAAAAGAGACAAAAAGGCTAAACAGTCACACCAAATTGAAAGAACTTTGAGCTTGGCACATAGATAAAAGGAACTGCTACGTTGATGTTAGTTCAAATGAATGCTCTTCACTGGAGCTAATCATCCCAATCATACACTGGTGGATACATTTATGAAAAAGTACCTGTCATCATGTCTGATGTACTGAAGCACCACATCCATGATTTTCCATTTCCTTCAACTATTTTGAGTCAATATAAAGTAGATAACAGCATAGTATAACATTAATACTAAGATAACTTTCAATTTGAAGTTAAAAATATAATTGAATTAAAAAATTAATGAAGTGGTGTTTAAAACTTTGAAATTCAGTGAGTGAAGTTAATTAATATTAAGATTTAGTGATTAAAGCATGTCAACAGGGGATGAAAATTCAGTCATCATAATTTGTATTCTACAGAAATGAATAACATTAAATGTATCATATATATTATATATTAATTATATATATTAATCAAATCATCAAAAACAAAGCGGAGGATTGCGGTGTGATTGATCTTACAAACTTATAACCATTGACTACTATGTACTTTTTCATGAGGACTCTGTGGACTTCATGAGCTCTTCACCACCTGCAAACTTGAACAATTTTGCTTTTTCAAGGGATTTGGGTAAGTAACCCTTTTTTATTAAATGATATTTTTTGTGACCAGGACTAAAACCTTTCACATGATGATAATGATATTTCACCCATTAATCTTAATTCAACTTTATATTCAGATGTAAGTGATTTGAAAGATTTCTTTGACAATTCACTAAGTACTTTTTCTATGCTACATATAAATGCTCGTAGTTTATTAAGGAATTTTGATGCCATAAATGAATTTTTGATTTCTTCTTCATGTAATTTTACTGCCTTAGCTATTACAGAAACCTGGCTTCATACTAATTCAAATCTTTGCTCAATTCAAATTGCAAATTATACCTTCATTCACAGGGACAGGGGTGTCAAACGAGGTGGGGGAGTTGGATTTTATATTAATAAATTAGTACCATTTGCAATTAGAAATGATCCTTTGTCAAATCCTCTTTTATTTCAATCTATGTTTGTTGAGGTGAAACTCAATAATAAAACTCTTATCTTAGGAGTCATTTATAAACCTCCTTATGTCCCAACCTCTACTTTCAATGATGAATTATCTGGTATTTTGCAAAACATACAAAACGAAAAATAAACTTGCTATCTTACCGGTGATTTCAATATTGATCTTTTGAAGCATGACCATTTGCCTCATATTTCACATTTTCTCGATTTAATGTATTCTCATTCTTATTTACCATTGATATCAAACCAACAGAGATTACATCCTCATCACTCATTGATAATATTTTTTCTAATGATTCTACTCTTAATTCAAGATCTGGCGTTCTATTATCTGACATAAGTGACCATTTACTAATTTTTTGTTGTAGGGATTTTGGTTTTAGTTTATCTGTTATTAACACAAATAAGTTTGTTTACCATAGGAGAGATACTAATACTAAAGCGCTACACAATGTCAAACTTAAGCTTTTCTCTTTTGACTGGGGACCTCTATTTAATGAAACTGATGCAGATCTTGCATATAATTTATTTGTTGATAATTTTCATCACATTATATCTAAGCATTGTATTGTTAAAGAATTTAAGGTTAATTCTTAAAAGCTCCAATCTCCATGGATAACACAAGGTATTGTAAGATCTATTACCAAAAAGAATAAGCTTTATAAGAAATATTTTTCTCATCCCTCTATTAAAATTAAGTGCAAGTACACACAGTATAAAAATAAGTTTACTAACTTTATCAGAATGGCTAAAAAGATACATTTTGAAAAATGTTTTGATGACAATAAAAACAACTAAAGAAAACTTGGAATATCATTAATAAAATTCTTGGTCGTACTTCAGCCAAAACTCCTATTGATAAAATTAAAGATAATGATAATTATATAATCGATAAACATGTAATGGCTGACACATTCAATGATTATTTTGTTAATATAGGTAAAAATCTTGCTAATACAATCTCACATGTAAATCAAATTTTCGTTATTTTCTTCCTGATGCAATCCCAACATCTTTGTTTCTATCACCAACTAACTGCTCAGAAATTATTGACTTAATTATAAAAATGAAAGAAGGTGCTTGTGGTATTGATAATATTTCTGTTCATTTTCTCCAAGATAATCGTTTCGCTTTAGCAGCTCCTCTGATGTTTATCTTTAATTGATCAATTTCCATTGGTATTGTACCACTTCGTACTAAAGAAGCTTAAGTAACTCCGATATTCAAAAGGTGGTAATTGTTTATGTGTTTCTAACTATAGACCCATCTCAGTACTTTCATCATTATCTACACGTACTATTTACAACCGTACTACTAATTTCATTGATAAGAATAAGACACTTAGCAACAGACAGTTTGGTTTTCGTAAAGGCCGTTCTACTGCTATGGCAGCTTTAGATGTCACTCAATATATCATAAATGATTTTAACAATAGGGAGTACTCATTAGGTGTATTTTTGGACTTATCAAAAGCTTTCGACACTGTCAATCATAACATTCTTTTTGCTAAATTGTATCATGACGTTATTAGAGGAGTGGCCAACAATTGGTTTTTTAGTTACTTATCAAACAGACATCAGCTTGTATCCATTGATAACACTTATTATTCATCTTATCGTAATTTAAATTGTGGTGTGCCCCAAGGATCAATCCTTGGGCCTTTGTTATTTTTGCTATATGTAAATGATATTACCTATTCTTTACATCTTTTACGCTTTACACTTTTTGCTGATAAGGCTTGTATTTTGTATAAGCATAACAATTTTGATAATGTCATTTCAGTCATCAACTCTGAATTAAAAAATGTTGCCAATTGGTTTAAGGTTAATAAGCTATTTTTAAATATCAGCAAAACTCATTTCATGGTTTTTCATCCCCATCATAAGAATATAAATAATATTGATATATCGATTGATTATTCCCAAATCAAACGTGTTGATACCATCAAATTTTTAGGTTTATACATAGACCCTTTATTAAAATGGTCTTCTCATATTAATAAGATTACGACATATATTTCTAAAATAATTGGGGTTTTCTATGAAATTAAAGAGTTTGTACCTAGTTACATCCCTAAAAATGTATATAATACTCTTATTCTTCCTCATTTAAGCTATTGCAATGTAGTATGGGGTAATGCTCACCCTTCTTATCTAAATCAATTATTCATACTTTAGAACAAGACTGTTCGTATTATCACCCAATCAAGTTTTCGAGCACATACATCCCCTCTTTTTACCAGACTATGTTTTTTTTAAAATATTTTTGATATCCACAGACACCACTGCGCTGTATTTATTTTTGAATTTGTTAATCAACAATTACCAGATATTTTCAAGGATTACTTTTTTTTAATCATAATATACATTCCCACAACACCAGGTTCTCCCATCATTTATTTTCTTTTCCCACAAATTCTGATCTTTCCAAATACTCCATTGTATCTAATGGTATTAAGTTCTGGAATCAAACATGCGATTCTTTAAAAAATATAAAAACTGTAAAATTATTTTTTGATAACTTAAAAAAGACACTTATATCTAAATATGACTAACTCTAGTTTACCTTCATGTATTTTCATCTCCACTTAGTTTATGATTATATTTGACCTCTTATCTATTTTTACCCAACCACTGAATTCATTTCCCCCTAGGTCTCTTTATGTTACCGGGTTGAGGGGGTGTCCTCTTTTCCTTCTATTTTCACAATTTCACTTTTCTATACAATTCCTTTGTGATTAATTATTAAATTTGATTTACGGTGGGCTTCTTGTAAAAGCTCCGGCTTTTAAGCCCTTTCACCATTTTCTCATCAATTGTTTGTGTTTTCATTATGAATATTGTAATATATGCGTGAAAATGGAAAATAAATAAATCAAATCAAAATCAAACAAAATCAAAAATATATATACCCAGCTGAAAATTCCAGTTGATACCTGTTGAAAATATATCAACGGGTTTGGAAATGGGAACAGGTATCAACCGGTCAACAAGGATTAACAGGTATCAATGGTGTTTAACAAGAGCACCTGTTGAACCTTCATTGATACCTGTTGAACCTCATTGATACCTGTTGAACCCTCATTGACACCTTTGAAACCCTCATTGATACCTGTTGAACCCTCATTGATACCTGTTGAACCCTCATTGATACCTGTTGAACCCTCATTGATACCTGTTGAACCCTCAATGATACAGACAGACAAGACCTCCATGGTGTAGTGGTTAGTCCTCTCACCCGCACATCCCGGGTTCATATCCCAGTGGGTCTGCAACCAGTGAGTTCACAACTGATTATCAAAGGATGTGGCCGTCTTGATATAATGTCTAGCACTGGATGCTTTCAGGACGTTAAATCTTGTTATGCTATCCTAAACCTGTTGAACCCTCATTGACACCTGTTGAAGCATCATTGATACCTGTTAAACTCTCATTGATACCTGTTGAAGCATCATTGATACCTGTTGAACCCTAATTGATACCTGTTGAACCCTCATTGATACCTATTGAACCCTCATTGATACCTGTTGAAACTTCATTGATACCTGTAAGATTTTCAACAGGTATCAATTGAAATTTTCAGCTGGGATACAGCTTAGGTTTTCAAATAAAATCCTCTATATCAAAATCAATCTAACCCTTTTTCCTTCAAAATAGTAGAGAAACCATCACAAAGTTAAGCCAAGGATTTTCTTCAGTCATGTGGACATATTCAAAAGTTCCCTGGCTTATACAACTTAATTTCTCAGCAGTCTCTTCTAGTCTCCCAACACCAATAAAGTGCAATCATATTTCATCTTCTCACTGCAGCTGTCACCCTAATAACTTTCTTGGGTTAGGGACAGCCGATAATTTTACATCATATGATTACCTCTAATTTTATTTCACTTATATACAACTTGTAAAAAGGACAAAATGTTAGGGAGAAAACTGAAAAGTACACTTCATTTATTAATCATTATTCCTTTATTCATTATTTTAACAAATGAAGTACTTTATGTAAATGGAGTTATTACACTGTAGAATAATAACAGCTAACAACTCGTCATAGCCCACTCCTAATCATTTGTCATATACTACAATACACTTTTTGACAAACTGGTGGTATGTATAGTGGGCTTTGCAGCTCTACGGTGGTACTGAGAAAATTATATGTAAAAAGAACATGGCACAACTACAGTAACTGAAGTCATTTCAAGTGAGAGCTGGTTCCAAAGTGCTTTAATTAGTTGTCTGGTATATGCCGATGTGAAAAAAGATTTAACGCCCTTGAACTACTAGCTTAACAAAAAGCCACATACTTTTCAATTTCATCCTTCACCTGTTTCAATAATCTTGCTACAATATCTTTCAATGGTGTGGGCATAGATACCATTTCTACAGATTAAGCACTTACTGCAATCCACAAGCACTAACTGATGGCTCAGCCTGGTAACATAATGAATCTGTTATAAAATGATTATGAAAATAATCCTTTTCATTATAAATCAATTTAAGTAGAAATACATAGTTAGCAAGCCTTATTACTGGTATTTATAAGTCTCTTGACACTTTGATAATGCACTATGCGATTCAGTACATAAAACCGAAAAAAGCCAAATATTGAAAAATCAGACTAACTACAACTTAAACATTCTAGCAATTTCCATTACCGGCCCAACACAAAGTTAGTATTGACAGAAAGCTTATTGCTTTATCTTTAAATCTATGTCTTAATTACATCATTTGTTTTTGTGGAAGCGGGTCAGGAGCTCGGCAAATACCTGGCTTAAAATTTATCCCATATCTCAATAAGCAAATTTAAAACTCATTTTTCAATAATTTTTGCAAATAAAATGGTGTAAAATTTGGCATCTATTGACAGAGAAAACTTTTGACTTCCACCTGACTTGTTGTTTACTTGCTGCAAAGTTGTCAGATGACACCCACGTGATACAAAACTTTACTTCTCCAGTGATTAGTTTCGCAAAAAATTAAAAATGCTTAAAGTGGACGGAGTCACATGCGAAGAAAGAGATGTTACATCACCTCATAAACGATGCTGGGATCTGGCTGTTCTATTTCAAACATTTGTCAGTAATCCCTGCCCACTCATCAATATTCATGAAATCACTACCACAACATTAGAACAACTACTGTATGTACCCATCTGTATACCTGATATAGCATAAATCTGATATATTGTTCATGAAATATGGTGTTTACATCATTTAGCACTTTCACATTAAGCCATGCCCACCATGCATACTAATGACATCTGCTGATAACATAAGCATGTGCACAATAACCAACAACATTACCATGCCAATATGACGCAAAACGGATATACCGTTGCTCATTTATCACTTTCCAAAGATTTCACTGTAAGCCCTGCCCACCTATTAACATGTATGATATCACCACCAAAACACAATAGAGTGCGTTTACAGACCATGCGCTATCTGTGTGCTAAATATAACATGAATCCAGTTTACCATTCTTGAGATACTGTTTTTACCAGGTCTTTTAAGCAAAAGCATATTAAACCCACTATGCACATTAATGAAATTCAATGTTTTAACATCATGAACATGTTCACACCAGCTAACATCATAATTATCCCAAATATGAAACAAAACAGACATGCGGTTGTTAAAATATGAAAATTTCATGATTTTTATATTAAGCCCCGCCTACTCATTAATATTCATGATATCATAACAAAAAACCTTAGGGCACATCTACAGATTACGACCTATCTGTATACCAAATATGGCATGAATCCAGTTGACCATTCTAAGAATACCTATTTCGAGGTCTTTTCAGCAACCCCGCCCACTATGCATATTGAAGAAATTCAATGTTTTTTACATCACGAATATGTACACAGCAGCTAAGATCATAATTATACCACATATGAAAAAGAAAAAAAAATTGCTGTTGTTAAAATATGAACATTTCAAGATTTTTAACTTCCATCCATTGTGTGCTGAATACAATAGCCCCTTTTCACTGCGAGATCACAGAGAATGTTACATGTAAATGAGTGAATTTGAAGTTTAATAATGTTCCTATCACATACAATATTTTTGGTTATAACTGTTACCTGTAGCGGGTATGAAACTGGGCACCATTGTGATTAGAATTCAATGTAATAGTGGTCCAAATACTCCCGAAATTCTTCCCAAAATATCGTAGTTCATTAAAATTTTGAAATTAGTGGAATTTCTGGTCAACTGAACAAGGCAAGCGATGAAGGCCGTTACTTCAATACTTATAACAGATACAAGTTATTTTAGATATAAAAGTGACATTTCCCTGATTATAGACATAAAATTATGTAAAATTGTATGCAATTAACGGAACATGTTTTAGTTTATTCTAGTCCTGTTGTTGTAATGGAGCAGAGGGATGAACAGCTAATCTAATTCTTGGAGGACTCCCGGGCTTTAGACTAACAATATCCATCTTTATGTTCTAAACTAAATTCCCATAAAAACTTGTTTGTACTCTTCTCTATATTATCTAAATAAATTAAATTCATTATGCTTTTTGTTGTTCTTTTGAAACTAATTTCGTTCAGATTTGTTGTATGCCGTACGCACATCGTTTAGCATCATGGAAATTTCCAGGGCGGGAAATATCCTCCATTTAGAGGCCTATCACAGAGATTTGCGTTCATTATTTAGATTCAACTAAGCTTCCAACAAAAAAAATTACTACTTGAAAAATTAGAAACCATGGCCCCTGCTGTAATCACGGGCGCGGCCCAAAACAAAACGCAAACCAAACAAATAAAAAGAAAAGCAAAGGATCAACAAAATAAATATAAACAAAATTAACTTACTCACATTTCATGTTTTATATTCCAAAATATATATCTAGTCCAAAAAATTAGGTAAAATTAACTCCTGAAATCTCTCCTCTAAATATTAGGAAAGTTATTAACATGATAAGAAACGAAAACATAAATTGTGGTTTTATTCCATTAACAAATAAAGTGAAATACGAAAGAAAAACGCCCAAAAATAATAAAATAACAATAAATGAAATTTTTGGCGAAAAAATCTTTGCTCCGTCTTTTAAAAATACACGCGACTTCCATTTTTGAAAAGTATGAATAAAATCCGAATATTCATCAAATTCTATTTCCAGAACTACAGAACTGTAACAAAACCATGCAAACGCAACTGAGTTGAGCGGATGTGTCCCAAATTTTAGAGCAGGAATTTGTTATTCATTCTCTATGATCGTGTGAAAATATCCTTAACATGGCTTCTTTGAAAGTGCCGAATCATATCACCAAAATATTTGAATTCCATACACATACCGCAAAAATAAAATGGCAAACTTCTAAGTAATCATAAATAATGCCTCAGCCCCTACCCAAGCACTCGAACAGTTTTGTTTACAAAATCAAGTGTGATCCAGTTAATTAAGATTGACATATTTTAGGGGAAACACTTACAGAGGTTTAATGGTCTGCCCCCTCCTCATTTTCATGCATTTGGATATGTTTGTCTTCCAGATATTTAAAGCCTAACTGCATCAACTTAAGTGGTAATGGTGGGAGGAGGATTGGTTTTTTGTTATGGGGGCAGGAGTGCATGGCTATAGGTGGGTGGGAGGTTTGGTTTTTTGTTATGATACCCCTTGAGGAAGTTTGAAGGGGCAAATTGGGATTGCTAATAATAAAATCTAATCTGGGATGGGGGCATTCTCATTAATGAAAACATAAATTGTTAAATGAACTTTTATTTTCTTGAAAAATGAAGTCTAGCCCCCAACACCCCTCTCCCATGCTCAGTAAATTTCTTCACCATTTTTACACTTCACAAAATGCTAGATGTCTATTCCCCATCCCGTATGTCTTATATGGTTTTACCTATATTTACATAAAAGTGTCAATCTAACATGATATATATCAACAACCTGCCCCATGGAAATTAGTTGTACAAACCTTGCACCAGGTTCTAAAATGGCCTTCCATGGTTATAAACCACCCAGAAAAAAAATTGCTTTGTTTTGAAAACAATTCTGTGAGATTGAAGCAGATAAAAGAAGAAAAAATTTACTTGCAAATTTTACACATTTAAGTTAGATTAAAGATTTGAGATTTATATTCCCCATGCAGCTCTGATTTGTCATTGTGTTCCAAATATTCATGACACATTTACCAAGATTCCTTGTGATCTGGTTATCAAACCAAAACAAAATGGTAAGTTTTGTATGCAAATGCACATCCCCATCTCACTAAACACATGGAGCTAGGTACAGAAAGTGCCTGGAGATCCAGGGACTATTGAGCGAATGTGTATATTGTTCAAAGGATATAATAGCATAATTGGTAGATGGTCTTTCCCCTCCCAAGTTTCTAAAATTTATCCACAAAACTGAATTTTACGAAAGCAACAAGGGGGTGGGGGAGTACTAATATTGGGGTGGGGGCATACTTCAATATATATGCAAATTTGGTGGATTATTTCCCCTTCCCCATGTTTTTTTTTTTAATTATCCACAATAAATGATAGCATTGAGTTGCGTGAGGAGTGGATGGGGAAGAGGGGATGGGGAGGGTAGGGGGTGGGGAGGGAAGAGGGGATGAGGAGGGGTAGGGGATGGGGAGGGAGGGGAGAGGAGGGGATGGGGAGGGAAGAGGGGATGGGGAGGGAAGAGGGGATGGGGGGAGGGAAGGGAAGGGGATGGGGAGGGGATGGAAAGGGAAGAGGGGATGGGGAGGGGAGGGGATGGAAAGGGAAGAGGGGAGGGGAGGGAAAAGGGAGGGAGGAGGGGCTATTTTTCATGTGAGATTTTTTCTGTGAGACATTTTAGAATATCAGATTATTGAAAATGGGGTGGGGAATACTCTTTTATATATGAATAAGTTGGTCAATGGGTGGGCGGAAGAGGTGAGAGGCAGGTTTTTTCTCATGAGAGATCTTTTTTTTTGCATGTTTGCATGCATAAAAAGACCTTTTAGAATATCAGATTATTGTAAATTGAGGTGGGGGAATACTCCTTTATTTGTGCATATTTTGGTTGATATATAGGATGGGGCTAGTTCTCATGTGAGAACTCCTCATTTGCATGCTTGATATTTTTAGAATATTTTAGAATATCAGATTACTGAAAATTGGAGTGGGCATGCATCCCTTTGTTTATGCACAAATTGGTCTTCCCCTCCCCATTTTCTGGATTTTTCAGAATCCCTGAAAATTTGAGCACCTGTTAATCTCTTTGTCATTTATACATCTTGTTTGTTTGTTTGATGAGGGCTTAAGGCACCACGACAACGAGGGTCAAATTGTGCCTGAAAGGTCAGATCATTCTAGAGGTAGGAAGGAAAGGAAACAGGGGGAGAATGAGAAAAATTCAAGAACAAAAAGTCAGAAAGCTGTGACTGAGAGAGGAGGTGCATGCTTGAAACAAAAACAAAGTAGAGAGAGGGGGTGGGAGAGGAGAATGTATAGCTAGGTATCTCCATCCCCTCCCTTATTGGAATGTGTCTTTTGTTTTGGTTTTCGGTAATTGAATGTTTACATAATCTTTCAACAAACCTTGCCACCCAGTCAGAATTGGGTTTTGAAAGTTTACATCAAATGTCAATGAAATATGATATATTTGTAAACAACACTGTCAACAAAAATTATGCAGTACTGGGGCCAGTTCCCAAGAAAACTGGATTTTGTTTAAAAACTTTCATTTTATGTTCATGTAGATAACAGAAAACAGTGAGTGCAAAGTTTGCAGAAACGCTAGTGAATTGAGAAAGTTGCCACCTGAGTTTATTTCCATTCAACCTTTCTATGGTGCATACCAGTCTGCATATCACTTCATAATCTTCATCTTTTTTATCAACAATTTTTTTTTACCAAATGAAACAAAGACTGGGGGAGAGCTGTTTCCACAAGTACATTTTTAAAAGTGTAGGGGTATTTCATTTACATGCCAAGACCATATGAATTTTGTCAAGTTTGGACCATTATCCTGAAGGGAATTTCACAATTGATATTACTGATATTTATCATTATTTTTGAAGGAACATCCAATTTAAGTGCATGTATATTGGATCAAATAGGGAATCAAATTGGCAAAATTGAGTAAGTTAATTATTCCTTTTTCAGTCACTTTTGTTTCATTCTGTTCAGTAAAGTTTCAGTGCACAAATAAGTATAGGCTTAAAATGAACTAAAGTTTTACATTCCCGTTTTGAATAAAACATTGAACAGTCAGCAATCCATGAAGATTTAACAAACACGTAGGCCTAACATAAGAAAAACATACACAAAATTAAAAAAAGAAAACATTATTTGGCCATGATTTCTCGATTCTTGAAATGTCCCCATTATGAAAGATAAGAAAGAAGAAGACTTAAAAATTGAACTTGTTAAAAGATATTTTAAAATTGTTTTTTTTTTTTTGATGAAAGATCAATATCATTATCACCGGAAAATCAAAGCCAGGAGACATTTATTTTCAGTTTTTCCCAAGTTTAAAAACTGACACATTTTGGTCCGATGCAACTATCAACTGAGACAGTACTGCAGCAGGAGTTGGTCAGTTAAATCGCAATATTATTTGTAACTTGTTTTAAACATTAATTTTCGCGGAACACATTACCAGCAATAACAGGGTTTGTCAAATAACCACCCACTTATGCTTAAAAAATGTTCTTTACATGGTTTCTTTCTCAATAGATCAAGCACAGAAACACTGAAAAAGCTTAGGCCTCAGCAAAAGATTTTAATTTTTTCTTTTAGTATCAATGCCTGTTTAGCAGTCTATAGATTGTGTCTTATTGAAAAACAAAATATTGATATATCGATATGACCCTTGAACTCAATATTGACCATATTGATATGGGTCAATATCAAAATATATCAAAATATTGATATTCTGCTCAAGCTTCATTAGCAACAAACTTTAATGTCTTTATAACTCATGATCTTCATATGATATGACCAGCTAGTTTGTTTGTTTGTTTGTTTGATGAGGGCTTAAGGACACCATGACAATGAGGGTCAAATTGTGCCTGAGAGGTTAGATCATTCTAGAAAACAGGGGAAGAATGAGAGAAATACAAGAAGTAAAAGTCAGAAAGCTGGAATCGAGAGAAAGGGTGCATGGGTAAAAAAAAAAAAAAGTAGAGAGATGGGGGGTGGGAGAGGACTAAATATGGTTGTAGAGGGAAGCATGGTGAAGGAAGGAGTTCATCTTATCCGGAGGGGTTTCTCTGGAAGAACTCGGCAATTGAGTTGTGGGGAGCGAGGGAAACTCTAGGAAGGTTGTACAGGGGGTAGGCAAGGAGAACATGATGGACTGTGAAGGTGCAATGGCAATAGTTGCAGAGGGGTTGGGGGAGCCAATAAGGAGGTGGGAGTGAGTAAGGTCGGTGTGACGTATTCTAAGACGTGTAATATGAATGTTGTCGACACAAGAGAGGTTGTTGATGGTGGGTTTGATCGGAATGGTGGGCTGTATGACTAGAGTTTGTTATCAATTTGGGAGTCCCATGAGGTTTGCTAGTGGTCACGAACAAGGGAAGCGATAAGCGGTTTGATGTCAGAAAGGGTTTTAGGAAATAGGGTAGGGAGGAGGTTGAGGGCAAGCTTAGCGGCTGCATCAGCCCTGTCATTGCCAGGGATGCCAACATGGTTAAGTATCCAGAAGAAAAGAAGAACCCTTTTCCTGCACAGGGTGGGTGAAAGGAGTTTCCGGAGGAGGCTGGATGTGAAGTTATCCCATTTAACATTGAATAAAGAAGTAAGGACAGCCTTGGAGTTGGAGAAGATTGCAAAGTGGCTTGGCAAAGTGTACTCAATAAAGTTGAGGGCGAGGAGGATGGCCTTTGCCTCGGCTGAAAAGATGGACAAGTGGTCAGGAGGCCTGCTACTGAGGGTGATGTCTTGGATGACGGCAGCAGCAGCTGTCTGGTCACCTTCCTTGGAGCCATCAGTATAGATACAGTAAAGATGTAGTTTGAGAGTTGGTCTTTGATTTGATTGTGCAGATTGATGAAGAGGTTAGGGTGGGTTTGGTTTTTGTGATGAGTGGAGAGGCCCAGGTGGATAGAAGGGAGGGGGTGGCCCAAGAAGGGAAAGTGAGCCAGAAAAAGGTACCAAGAGTGGCTAGGTTAATGCTGAGATGGGGGTCTGATTTAATGTGCAAGCTAAAGGGAGAGAATAAGGTTTTAGTCCTATCGAAGAAGGTGTAGAAATCGGGGAACCTAATGAGGTTGTAAACAGGGTTCTGGGTGTTGGTGAGGACTCTAAAAGCATAGGAGAGGCTAAGCTTTCTACACCTTGGCAGAAATGGGGGTTCGTTGGCTTCAACATGAAGGCTGGTGATTGGGACCCTGTAGGAACCCACACAAAACCTGAGGGCTTCATTTAGAATGGTGTTGATGTGGTTGAGGTATTAGTTGTGAGCAGCACAATAGACAATTTTGCCATAGTCAAGCTTGGCATGAATGGTGAGCCTGAAGATTTTGAGGAGAGCATGGCGGTTCGTACACCCAATGGTGTTGGAGAAGAGGGGGAGAATGTTGAGGGAGCTGTTGCATTTCTGTTTCAGGTTGGTGATGTGTTGCTTGTAGGAGAGCTTGGGTTCTAGAGTTAAGCCCAGGAACTAAGTGTGTTCAACTTTAGGGATGGGTTGGGGTAGAGCTTGTTGAAATGACAGAAGTGCATGCAGACTGTCTTGTCTTTAAAGAATTTAAAACCGTTATTGTTTTATTCTTACACTAGACTTGCAGCTGGTTAAGGCCGAGTTGGAGCCTATTTTCGACAAGAGGGAAGCTAGGGGAGGAGCAGAAGATGGTGAAGTCATCCAGTAGAAGGCACGTTTGATGTTGGGGCCAAGGTTGTTCGCGATGTCGTTAATGCACAGGTTGAAGAGAGTGGGGGAGAGGATCATGCCCTGGGGGATGCCCTCTTCTTAGGGGTAGAGGTTGGAGAGGGTGTGGCCAATACAAACTTGGAACTGCCCGGGTGAAAGGAAGTTTTAAATAAAGATGGGGAGGTGGCCTCTGAGGCCGATGGTGTAAAGTTTGCGGATAATGCTGTATTTCCAAGTTGTGTCGAAAGCTTTCTCGAGGTCAAAAAAATGGCAATGAGGTGTTCCTTTTTTGCAAAGGAATCGCGGATAGCAGTGTCGAGTGTAATTAATTAATCTAGGGTATTGCGACATTTCCGGAAGCTGCTTTGGTGAGGGAAGAGGATTCTGTTGGTCTCAAGAAACCAGTAATTAAATTAGGGACCTGTCATTAGACATCTCGTTGAATTACCTACCAAAATCTTACATTTTTATATCAAGAACAGTCTTAAAAGAATTCTTAAGTTTTGGCATATGACTAATCAAAATTTGAAGGTTTTTACTTTAAGCGAATTGTGTTATATGACAGGATATAAATACAGCTTAAAATCTTTTGAATCTCTTTCCTGAGTTAAACCACTGAAAATAATGAGAAGTCTGTTTGTTGGACCCAAGATTGAAAACTTACATGTAAAAGACCCCTCCCACAAAATCAGACGTAGTGTGATTAATACCAAATTCTAGTGGTGCTGTGTTTATTTATCTTTTTACATGTTAATGCTCATTTTCTTATCTCAATATGCAAATAAATGATGACATAGAATTTCATAATTATCATTTCAGCTATTGCACCCTATAAGGTGAGAAATAACTTCGGTCACAAAATGTTGTCCATATGTCCATATTTATTCATCAAATTAATTTTGTTCAAGATTAAAGGTTTGTTTGTTTGTTTGTTTGATAAGGTCTTAACGGCACCACGACAACGAGGGTCAAATTGTGCCTGAGAGGTCAGATCATTTTAGAGGTAGGAAGAAAAGAAAACAGGGAGAGAATGAGAGAATTTCAAGAACAAAAGTCAGAAAGCTGTGATCGAGAGAGGAGGTGCATGGGTGAAACAAAACAAAGTAGGGAGGGGGTGGAAGAGGAGAATTAAATATGGTTGTAGAGGGAAGCATGATGAAGGAAAGAGATAATTCTATCCGAAAGATTCTTTTGAGAGAACTCAGCAATTGAGTTGTGGGGAGCGAGGGAAGGTCTGGGAAGGTTGTACAGGGGGCAAGCAAGGAGAACGTGATGGATAGTGAGGGTGCAGTGGCAATTGTTACAGAGGGGTTGGGGGAACTAATAAGGAGGTGGGAGTGAGTAAGGTGGGTGTGACCAATTCTAAGACGGGTAATATGAACGTAGTCATTACGAGAGAGCTTGTTGATGGTGGCTTTGATCACAATTGTGGGCTGGATGACATAGAGTTTGTTATCAATTTGGGAGTTCCATGAGGTTTGCCAGCAGTCACGAACAAGGGAAGCGATAAGCGGTTTGATGTCAGAGAGAGTTTTGGGAAAAGGGGTAGAGAGGAGGTTGAGGGCAAGCTTGGCGGCTGCATCAGCCCTGTCATTGCCAGGGATGCCAACATGGCTGGGTATCCAGAAGATAAGAACTTTTTTCCTGCAGAGGGTGGGAGAAAGGAGTTTCCGGAGGAGGAGGTGGCAAGTGGGGTTATCCCATTTAAGATTAAGTAAAGAAGTACGAACAGCCTTTGAGTCAGAGAAAATGGCAAAGTGGCTGAGAGGAGAGCACTCAATAAAGTTTAGGGCGAGGAGAATGGCCTTAGCCTCGGCAGAAAAGATGGATGAGTAGTCAGGAAGTCTGCTACTGAGGGTGATGTCTTGGATGATGGCAGCAGCAGCTGTCTTGTTGCCTTCCTTGGAGCCATCAGTATAGATGGAGGTGTAATTTGAGAGTTGGTCTTTAATTTGGTTGTGGAAATTGATGAAGAGGTTAGGGTGGGTTTGAGTTTTGTGATAAGTGGAGAGGCCCAGGTGGACAGAGGGGAGGGGGTGGCCCAAGGAGGAAAAGTGGGCCAGGAGTAGGTGCCGAGAGTGGCGGGGTTGATGCTGAGATGGAAGAGGTCTGATTTAATGCATAAGCTGAAGGGAGGAGATAGGGTTTTAGTCCTATCAAAGAGGGAGGAGAAATTGGGGTACCTAATGAGGTTGTAAACAGGATTCTGGGTGTTGGTGAGGACTCTAAAAGCATAGGAGATGTTAAGCTTTCTACATCTAAGTAGAAAGGGGAGTTCATTGGCTTCAACATGAAGGCTGGTGATTGGGGAGGTCCTGTAGGCTCCTAGACAAAGCCTGAGGGCTTCATTTTGGATGGTGTTGATGTGGTTGAGGTATGAATTGTGAGCGACACAGTAGACAATATTGCCATAGTCAAGCTTGGCACGAATGGTAAGCCTGAAAATTTTGAGGAGAGTATAGCGGTCCGCTACCCAAGTGGTGTTGGAGAGGAGTCGGAGAATTTTGAGAGAGCTGTTGCATTTTAGTTTCAGGTTGGTGATGTGTTGCTTGTAGGTGAGCTTGGGGTCTAGAGTTAGACCCAGGAACCTTGTGTGTTCAACTTTAGGGATGCAATTCCTATTGAGCACAAAGTTCGGCTTGGGGTGGAGGTTGTTGAAATGACAAAAAGGCATGCAGACTGTCTTGTCTTTGGAGAATTTAAAACCTTTATTGTTGCTCCAGACTTGCAGCTGGTTGAGGCTGATTTGGAGCCTATTTTCAACAATAGAACAGCTAGGGGAGGAGTAGAAGATGGTGAAATCATCCACGTAGAGGGTACTTAAACAAAGTTTAACATAGAAAGATACAAACCTACTGTGTTCTCTGCATGGGTGCCTATTATTTTTAACTAAACCATTTTTTGGAAAAACAGTACTGTACTGTAACAGTATTAAATCTAATCAGTGTAAAACACATCTCATTTGTGTAACATATCTAACATTAATGGCAGCAACACTACTGAACTAACTACAATATTAGCACACTGTAGAATACATAACTCTGCCCCAGTTCATTCCCCATCCCCAATATAATCTACTTCAGAAATCCAAGTCCCACCAAATTTCATCCCCAAAAAATCTCTTTCTCACTTTTGATCTGTATTGCTATTTGCATTCTAAACACTTCAGGATTATCTACCTTTGGATTGATTTCTTCCAAGGTCATATCATTTTTTTCAGTTTTATTGAGGCTAATCATTCATTGTTTGAGTTCCATCCAGGCAAGAATCATATTCCGCCACTTTCCTTTAATACAATAAAACAATTGTTCTTATTTCCTTTGATACCAGAAACCACTTGATTTGATTTTCTTATTAGAGTCCAGAAAATTGATTGTTTGAACTTTCTTTCAGGGCATGAATTTATTGTTCAGCACATTCCATTGAAAAACTTGTTTCAACTACAGTAAATCTTGACCCATTTCACCCTAAAACATCCCCACCCCTCAATTTTGTCCTTCCCTTATTTCAATATGTCCCATGGGTGTAATCACTTCTTCCCTAGGCAGTTACATACACTACAACAATTTTAATCAAATCCAATCATCAGTTCTTGAGATATGTTGATGACAAACAAACAAAGAGAAAAATGCAGGCTAAAACATAACCTCTGTCCATATTAATACACACAGGTAAAAAATACATACATACAATTAACGTACTTGCAAAATACTCTTGAGCAACGAACAAAGATGCTCTTTGTCCCTTGGATCCTCCGTTTTCACCACAACAAGAATGTTCTAGAATCAGCTCCAACTCAGCTAGACACATTATTCTGTTTCTCATCATAATCCAGTGCCTGGATAAGAATTAAAGACAATGTACATAAATCTTTCAACTTCAACATACTGTATACAAAATTAAGAAACATAAAAATTCTAGAAAGGTACAGTACATACAAAGACTGATATCAAATCTTATATGTCCAATCTGCAAATTTACCATTTCTTAAATTCTACACAGCTTTACAATTACAAGTGCCCCTAAAGAAAGTTATGGTAAACCATAATGACTCATGACAGAAAAAAAAAAAAACTCTGCTTAGTTTTGTTTTGCACACGATTCTCCCTTACAGGAACTCTGCAAGACTCCTATATGGAGTATAGACATCTGCATAGCAGATGCAGATATCTCGTGCGACCGGGAAGGAAGTGGATGAGCACCAGGTTTTCACCCTATTCTTTTCAAGAAGTGCTTAGAGAACCAGGTAGGGTGTGACTGTCCTACTTTCAGGACTGTAGCTTAACGTCCTCTCCAAAGAACCATTGCCACTTCTCTAAACAGGAGCTGCAAATGACATACTTCCATTTGATGATCGGCGTATCTGTCTGCATAGCTGTGGAAAAACTGGTTAGATCTGTCTGAGGCTTGAACCGGGTACCTCCAGCATCTCAGTCGTGCGCTCCACCAACTGAGCTACCCAACTAATAGGATTGACAAGGTAATTCTTTTTAGGATCATCTGACATGATTAGGGGCACTACTGTATTTTTATATTGTAATGGGCCGAGCAATTACAAAAAGAGCTTCCAGTAAAGAAATGAAACTTTATTGCTAAATATTAGGCTTGGGCGGTATATCAATATTTCGATATATTTCGATATTGACCTATATTAATATGGCCAATATTGAGATCAAGGGTCGTATCAATATATCGATATTATGTTTTTTTTTTCAATAATACTCAATACATGAACTATTAAAAAGCTAAACATGACTATCAAACATCCAAGTATTTTTTATTAAACAGCCACAAAAAGTTAATTAATTTCATTTATATCAAAGTTTCAGGCAGTCAGTTATGATAAAACTTATTAAAACATTAATATTGTGATAACAATTACCCAAAAATCCTTCCATGAACAAAAAACCACTTGACTCGCGGAGTACAGAGGCATTGCGCAATACTTCAACTTTATATCTGATGGCTTACAATGTTCAGACAACAAAAATCATAAGATGTTGAATCTCAAACATCGTGTTCAGTTTCCTCAAAAGGAATACTGAATCTGAATTTTTATTTCAAACAGTCATTAATTGACAAATTACTGACAAAACTATAAAGGTTTTTCTCACTCTTTTGTTCGTTCAGAAAGTCTAAAGTAAAAGTGACAGACTGGTCTTGCCAGATCGATCAGATAATGTACAGTGCAGTATTAACTACACACACAGAGTATCACTACTGTACAGTACTTTACTGTGTACACACATACCATCTACCACTGTTTCTTCTGAGTGACAACACTCGTGTGATGATTGAAGCAGACTAGAAATTGGATAATATGCATTATATATGGACTTCTGAATGTCTAAAAGTCCATATAATGCTACCAAAATAATGCCTTTTCAGTACAACTTTCATAAGAAGTAAGTGAGTTATAAAATTTTAAGAAGACTTGGAGCCGATTTTTGTAAGACATACAGTGTAGGCCTAATTCCAGTTCCACAACATTTTTTTTAAAGAATATGCAGAGGCCTAAACTTTTTCAATGTTTCTGTGATTGATCTTTTGAGATAGAAACCATGTAAAGAACATTTTTAAACATAATGGGTGTTTATTTGAAATGATATAATATATATATATATATTTTGCAGTGATATCTGTTAATTTGTACAAAAAGTTTTACTTGACGTTTTTTGAGCCGAGATGAGGTTACCTTGCCCAGAACAGTACATACGACTTATGTATGACGTCCTATAATTTGCACATCGATATTTTAATATCATCGATATTTTTCAGGCGATATATCGATATTGCATAATGCTCAATATCGCCCAAGCTTACTAAATATCCACAAATAAAAACTGATAGCTTTACAAACAGATTTAAAGAAAAACAGAATGGTTCTCAGACCATTTGCATGAAATGTGCAGGCCTACAGACTATTGTCTAAGTCCCAGCCACATACCAATGGTTCCATGTGGTTAGGCTTTCTGCTGGACTTAGCTGTCAACCTACACAACTCAGGCTGATAGGTCTGTTGCCTTTGAGCTCAATACATCAACTAAACTTTGAATTACAAGAACTCAGCAATCAACTTAAACAGTTGTTGGGCAACGCCCTATAGGCTAGATCACATGACCAGCCTCAGCCAATCAAGAAGAAATAAGTATGACTCTTACGGCAATTTGCATTAATCCATACTGCTTCATGAAATACCAGCCAAATTAGCATAACTGAGGGGTCAAGGTAAACACTTGAGATAGAGGAGAACAATAGAATTACAGGCTAAGAATTGTATCTTGTCCAACCAGTGACAATAGACCTGGTCAGTTTAGGAAATTTTAACTCAGGAAAAGCAGGGTAACAAGCTGCAAGAGTCAAAAACATGTGGCAATAACATGCTGCCTAAACAGGGGTAAAATTTCACACAAAATCAAAGTAGAAACAATACGAATGAAAACAATGACCTTTACAATATATAAAATAATTTAATCCTCTGCCGAAATTCTTCTTTGGAGAGAAGTTACTGTTAAGTGTGATGCAACTTTTGTTATTTCGATAACCAACCCAACAATATATTTTCATTGACTGAAATTAAAATATCGCATATTTTGTAAGAAAGTTATTTAAATTATAAAAAAATATATGTTTTGTATTTCTATTTTCTCCCCTGCACTTCCCACTGACACCAAGTTCCTCAAACTGGATGGAGGGGGGAGGGGGGTTTGGATATATTATAGAACTTCCCATTTCATGGCACAAGCACATATCCCAGGGAGACCCCAAGTGTCTGGCTAATCTATAATCCTTTACATGTTTGGATGACAGCAGAATGGGGGTAACTATAGAATGCTGGTTCACTCTCGAAAAATACCCCCCCCCCCTCCCTCCCGACTCACGTCATGAATGATTTAATCTTACAAATATAAAGAAGTTCAAATAACAACTCCCTGGTTTTTGGCTCTAATACAGTATCTCTGGCTGGGCAGCGCAGATTGTTAGCCTTTTATCTTAATTAAAAAACGATGCATATTCATGTTGAAAGAATTTTTACATATTTTAAGTCAAAACTATGGCATATTCCAAATGGGCAGCAAACCTGTATTCTATAGTTACTTGTAACGCGGAATGGACCAGTTATTCAGTTTTAATTGCGGAATGGGCCCATGCCTGTGGGTATGGTAAATTCATCAACGTTAAACACAAGGTCATTCGCAACAACTTATATCATGATATACTTTGAGGGTAAAGACATAACAAAGTAAACAATCAGCGTATTTTCAAATCATACTGAAATTGAAAAAAACCTCACCTGTTCTTGTTTAAAAAGCGTAAATCTTCTTAAATAAGCAAAGCATGCCGTCGTTGTCTCTTTTAGGTAGCACCGTAGCAGTACATTACGATTATATACATACCTGATTTCACTTTATATGATTGTTTATTGTGTCTGAAACGAAGTCTTGAAGTGAAGTATGCATGTATGCTGTAAATTTCGATATCTATGTCTTGTACTTTCCCTTTTCCTGGAAAACAGGTAAACGAATGTTTTAATCAGTTTGGGCTTGGTAAATGGGCTTTCAAAGTACATATAAATCGGAGCCCCAATACAAAGTCCCCCAAACTGAATCAAATATATATTTGAATAAAATTCAAAAGAAAAGATACAACTTTCAGAGCGAGATGTCATTTATTTTTCATATCCTTCAAAAATTAAAAGTGTAACAAAACAAATGACTGTAAGTGATATACACTCCGAGTATAACAGTAACAGCCTTTGAATTTTTGAAATATAAATGAACCGGTTTTTTTTTAGTAACTTGTTCAATGTTTCACATATAGTCCTATGCAAAGTTTCCTTAAGTTTAAAAGCCTCTTATTAGAATGAGTATACAATTTTGAGCAGAACAGCTTTTTATTTCCTCTCATAATATGAACTGAAATTAGATAATTATATAAGTCCGTGAGTTTCATTTTTATTCATGTAAGAGGGGACGATTAAAGAAACAAGTTGGTGTAAATACCATGTTGATATCTTATTCTGCGAGTGCTTTGGATTTGTTACATTTTAAAGATTTCATCATGTGACCTCGCAGTGTACATTGTTGTAATGTAATGAATTCATAATTTTGTTTATAATTTACAATATCACTTTAGAAAAAAATCTTTTACCAGAGTGTGCGAACCATCCAGAAGTTCAAAACTGAGTTAATTTGATTTTAAATTCCCTTGCATTAAGATGAACATAAAGTCTGGCTCAGTTCATCTATCATCATATTTTAATTGTCGGACTAACCATGTCCATGTTCCTGGAGCTGACTCCAACACTGTAAATCTTGAATATGGGACCCCACAAGGCTCTGTTTTAGGACCTTTGTCATTCACACGTTATACTATCCCAATAGGTGACATATTGCGGAAGCACAAGATCGAGTATCACATATATGCTGATGATATACAGATTTTCTTAGCCTTTAACCCTAAAGTTCCACTCGATGCTGAATGTGCTTTATTCAAACTGACCTCCTGTGTGCAAGATATCCAACAGTGGATGATTGCAAACAAACTTAAACTTAATGAGGACAAAACAGAGTGTATCATAATCTCTTCATCAAATGCTAGTACTGTAGTAAAGCCCTTGAGAACCTCAAGTTTGTATTTGGCAATACTTGCATCTCACCAGTCACTTCACTTAAAAATCTGGGAGTTGCTTTCGATAATAGAATGTCAATGGACAACCATGTGACACAACTTAGTAAAACAATTAATTATCACATTAGAAACATTGGCAAGATTCGTCGGTACATTGACGTTGAAAACTGTCATTATGTTGTTCGATCACTCATCCTATCACGTTTGGACTACTGTAATTCCCTTTTGAATGGTATTACCATGAAAAATGTAAATCGCCTACAGAAACTCCAAAATAAAGCTGCTAAGCTTATCTTCAGGAAACGTCGTAGTGATCATGCCTCACCCTTGCTCAACAAATTGCATTGGCTCTCTGTGTCACAGCGAATTTTATACAAAACATGTCTTATTGTCTACAAATCCCTGATACATCAATCACCTGAATACATATCCAACAGTCTGAAACTTTATACACCAGCACGATCCCTTCGCTCCTCTTCTGAAAACTTCCTGACTGAACCCAGAACTAACACTAAAGCTGGTTCTAGGGCTTTTTCAGCTGCAGCACCCCATGTTTGGAACTCTTTGCCTTCACACATTCGCCATGCCAGTTCACTTGGACAGTTCAAAACACGTCTCAAGACTTTTCTTTTTTAATCATGTATTACTTACTGAACTTTGGGGCAGCATTCTGGGCGCTTTGTATCCTATGGAAAAGGCGCCTACTACAAATGAACATGGATGGATGGATCTATATCTATATCGAATTTCATTATTTTTAGGCCAGGAACTTTTCTTATAAACGTATCTGAGGACCTCATTTGCAAGGTCCTATACTGATCCGAGGGCGGCTCTCTATAGGGCGGGCACAAGTGGGGATTTTGGGGCATTTACTGGACCAGTGGCGTAGCCAGACGGGGCGAGGGGGTAATTGCCCCCCCTCCTAATCTTTTAATCCGTCGGTTCAGATTATATTTCGTTGGTTCAACAAGCTTTGACATTCTAGGAGCTTATTATGTTTTTAAATTTTAAAAGGGCACTTTCTCAGAAAAATTGATTCGTTGGTAATAATCTATTCAAAATGTATGCAATTTTTTTTTTAAATACATCAATTAATTCACAGAGGAAGAGAGGGGAGAGAGAGACAGAGAAGGGGAAAGAGGGGGAGGTGGGTGTCGGAGTGCACGTGATACACAACAAGCAGTTTGATAACATTTACACAAGTTTATAGTAAATTATTGAAACCTTTCTTTTAGACAACCCATATTTTTCAAAGAGTGACGATGTACCAACGTAAACAATAAAACATCATATTTCCACATTATGCGTTTTCATGATTTTGTATTTTGTATATGGTGTGTTATAGCTCACTTTGACGTGGATTTTGACTTATACACCTTCTTACTATGCGTTTTGACATATGTTTTTACCCTTGAAATGTCAATTTTGCGAGAGCTTCTGGGTACTTTACCACCTGGACTCCTGCCAGGGCTTTGCCCCTCCATCAGGGCCCGTGAGCAGGCCCTTGATCCCACGCCAACAAGTAGAGCGCTTTGCGCTTTGATATTGTGTTTTGTATATGGTTATTACAGCTCTCTTTGACATGAATTTTGACTTGTATAATAGACTTTCTTACTATGCGTTGTGACATACTTTTTTACCCTTGAAATGTAAATTTTCCGAGAGCCTCCGGAGGCTTCGCCCCCTAGACTCCTACCGGAGCTTTGCCTTCTAGACTCCTACCGGAGCTTCGCCCCTGGACCTCACTGGGGCCCTTGAGCGGGGCCCTGGACCCCACTCCGAAAATGACACCTGCGCTGTCACCTTAACTACACCACTAAATATTGTGCCGGTTCAATTCAATCCCCCCCCCCTCCTATATGAAATTTCTGGTGGCTGCAGCCCCCCTTTCCCTCATTCGGGCAGTATATAGAAACTTTTTCGGGCAATTTTTTTAAATTTTTTGATAAATAGATAAACGTAGAAATCAATAAGATTAATTCATTATAAACGGGAGAATTTAATATTCAGATTTCAACTCTGCGTTTTTGATTCCATTTTTAAAATAGTATAAAAAAAATCTTGTTGGACAGATGTGTCCGTGTTTATCATCATCGACAAGTTTTACTTCATGGTATATGCACATGGCGGGAATACTAAATTGTAAACAAAATTCGTTACTGACAGCATGCATTGGCCATTTCAGTGATACGTGCGAATTATCTGGTAAGGAAGTAATGCACTGGAACCACATTATGTGGAAGCACGGCGAGCTGGCAGGTAGTATGTACCATATAATTTCATAAAGCATCGAGCAGTCGAGCAGTGGCGTAACTAAATGGAAGAAGGGACGGTTGCTCCGACCACCCCCGCCCCTTCGGCCGGAAATATCCAAAAAGTCGGAAAATTTGCCCAATAGAAAATTCAGAATGTTGGATAAAGGTGCGTGTCTAGCTTTTCTTTTTTGAGGCCCTCTACTGAGAATCACATATTCATGATGCCCCCCCCCCTTCCCCTCCCCTCGAGAATGGTTCATATTTCCCGATTGCTTTCTTTCTCCCCGGCTATGAGGAACATTTATAAATTATAAACATAAAACTGAAGGAAAATGCCCAAATTTTTCCTCAAAATTTTCCCCTCCACTGAAAAAAAGTCTCGCTACGCCACTGCAGTCGAGTAACCATTTATGGGAATTTTTGGGCAAAAGTGCTCAGTCCCCTCCCCCCATTGAAAATAGTATCCCGTGCGCCTATGCATGTAACAGGTGGATAAGATGTAAACTAATTAAAATGATTGCAAAATTTACTTAATAAATATTTGATACTGATATGAATTTAATTTATAGATCATAGTCAAGTAGTATATATCTAACTTGATCTGATGATAGCAAACTTTATTGAACCAATATAATACGGATATACCAATTCTGGAAATTTGTAAAGGGCAGTGATGGGTTGTCATTTGATAAATACTAGAACAATTTTACAAGGAGAAAATATGTTGAAAATTTGAAAGCTACAGCAATATAGACTTTAGCATTGACCTTGCCATGAGACAAGTAGAAAACGATTTATTCAACATTATATGACGTCACTTTTGGTGCCTTCTTTTAATGTTCCCCTTTCCTCTAAACAAAAATATGACTTTGTATGTAGGCTTTACAAGTCATACCACAAATCTAGCAAAGTTTTCTGGAATTGCAGCAATAATACTTATTATCTTTTTACTTTATTTACTTTGCAGCCATTTCAGCGGTCATGCATCTGCCCTGCAAAATACTTTACCCCATGCTTCCAGGGCAGAGTTGTTTGTCCTGAGTAATGAGGGTTTTTGGGGTCAGGTCAGTTTTTCCTGCTACTGGTACCATTTAATCCAGTGCAATCTGTCTTATGGTCGAGTAGTCGGCGACTAAACCTGACTCCCCCACCCCTTTTGGGTGTGGTGGGTGGCTAGCAACCCGGTAGGATTAAGTACAATACCTGCAAAGGGCGGATGAGCTCCTTTTGAGCGAATGGCCAGCTAGCTCGAGTTGATGCCTTGATAAAACGCACCCAGAGGTGAGGATTAGCGCCCCTCTGTCCTTTAGCTGATAAACACTCCTATATGTTATAAATCACAATAATGTCAATATGTTATATCATGGTGGTTTGAGACCCCCGAGCAACCACTCCGTCTGCAATGCTACTCGGGAAGAAGAAGTTGTTGATGCGCATCCATTGTCTAATGACGCGTCATATCTAAAGCCTGCAAAGGAGGGTATGAAGCCGAGGCGACATGGTTACTGTGGTCGACAACGTCTTGATTTTACTATCGGCAGTTGGAATGTAACAACACTCAATACCTCATCGGCTGCTGAACATTTAGAAGCCACTCTTAAAACATATAGTTACAATCTTATTGCGCTTGCTGAGACCCACAACATTGGACAAGAGACCAGACTTGATGGTCGACTTATTTTATCTGGTGGACAAACCCACTATGCTGGTGTTGGTGTTCTACTTTCTCGCAGAGCGCTGAAAGCCGTGGTTTCAGTGGAATGCATCTCTGACAGAACTTATGGCACTTCCTGTCAAACTGAGAAAAGGTTGTCTCCTCTTTGTAGCAGTTAATGCCCCTACATCTACAGCAGCTGATGACATGGTGGATACTTTCTATGAGCAACTAGAGTCCTTCATCCACTCAAAATCATCAAAAGATGATATCCTGATTATTGCTGGTGATTTCAATGTTAAACTTGGATCCAGTCGAGACGATCTTGATGTGATTGGTCCCCACACACTTGGAGTGCGTTACACGCGCGGTCCTCGTCTGTTGGATTTCTGTACATCTTACAAGCTCACAGCTGTTAATATTTGGTCCTGTAAAAGACCTCTTCAAAAAATTACTTGGATAAGTAGAGCAGGCAACGCCAAAAATGTGATTGATTTCATCCTTGTCCCACAATCCATTCGCAACTGCATAATTGATTGCCGCACCTTCTCTGCTTCTTTTGACACTGACCACCTTCTCCTTTTGTGCAATATTAAGCAAAAATTTCAGCTCTCCTTCTAGGAAAACGCTTGTGGCCAGACCTAATATTAGTGCTTTATGTAATCCTGATGTCGCTCGTTGTTTCCGTGAGAATGTTGCAATGCATATTGGTGCTCATTCTGACTTATCTGAAATTACAACCACAGTTAAAAGAGTCAGCAACTACAACGTGTGGCCACACAAAGACCATAAAGAAGAAGCCTTTTCTCACAGAAGACACTCTCAATCCCATCAGCCGCAAGCACAAAGTTTCAAAACGGGCTCAGAAGACTACAATCAGCTCTGTAATGCCACAAGAAGAGCTTGTAAAAGAGATCTCCAACAACTGGCTGAAAACACAGTCTGATTGCATGAATGAAGCTTTTCACCGTAATGACAGCAAATCCTTGTTTGAAATAACCAGACGTATTACTCTCACCAATGCTTCACCCACCCCCGCCATTAAAAGTGCTATTGGTCACTCACTCAAATCTACAAAGGAAGAAGTTGCCCGTTGGCATGATTACTCTCGGCTACTGTTTAGATCCAACCTTCCAGCAGTTTCTACAACTCCATACACTGCCTGCGAAATTTCTCTCCCATCACTATCCGACAAAGTGCAGGCTATAAAGATGCTCAAGAGTAATAAAGCTCCTGGATGTGATGAACTTCAAGCTGATTTCCTTAAGGAAGCCTACAAGAATACATCAGTTTTAACAGCTATTCATGTAGCAGTTAAAGAGATTTGGAAAACTGGTATCTGGCCAGAGGAAGCTACAATATCAACCTACGTGGCACTCTTCAAAAAGGGTGATTCAGGGACATGCTCGAACTACCGCACACTAGCTTTGATCAGTCACTCCAGTAAAATAGTTTTGTATCTCCTCCTCAATAAACTCCAAGCTATTGCCAACGTTGAAGTCAGCCTCAACCAATGCGGTTTCATTTCTGGAAGATCTACAATTGATGCCATATTTTGCTTTAAACTTATGGCTCAAGCTCATATCGCAGTGAAGAAGCCCCTCCACGTCACATTTGTTGATTTTAAAAAAAGCACTTGACAGTGTCATCCACACAAAGATGTTGGACGTACTCCAAGACTTCAATGCCCATGCTGATGTGCTTCGCCTTATTGCTAACCATTACTCCAGAGCTAAGGGCACCCTGACATGGAAAGGTTTAAGTACACCAATTTTCAAGACACCAGTTGGAGTGCGGCAAGGATGTCCTCTCTTGTCAACTATTTTCAACCTTTACGCAGAGGCAGTGATGCGTGAATGGACTCAGGCAACTGAACATCTTGTACCTCCAGATGTTGAAGGCTTTACTACCAATGAACTACGATATGCAGATGATATTGCACTCCTGGCATTAAGTGCTAATGATGCAGAAATCCAGCTCCAGTCGCTTGGTGTCATTGATTCGCAATATGGTCTTCAAGTACACCCTGATAAAACTGAGTACATGGTAATACAGCCCACACTGGATAACCTCTCAATTTCATACAGTGGCACTGCAATCAAACGTGTCACTTCATTCCGCTACCTTGGCTCAGTCCTGTCCTACAACACTAATCATTCTGCAGAAATACGAAGCCGCATTGCAATGGCAAAGCAGAGCATTAACCAGTGTAGTTACATAAAATCCACTCACATTGACTTAGAGGTGAAGATGCTTCTCATTAAGTCCCTTGTCATGGCCAGACTTACATATGGTGCATCAACCTGGACTATGAAGAAAACTGACCTGGCAGCTCTTGATGCATTTGGAAGAATTATCTGGCGGCGCCTGCTTGGACTAACATGGTCTGACAAAATTCCCAATGACCACCTACAGCATCTGATTGGAGATAGATGGCTTTTTTCATCTGAAATAATCCTTGAGCAGCAAGCTAAGTGGCATGGACATTGTATTCGTAGGGGCCTTGCCCCCATGATGTCAGGCCTTCCCTCTGGGACTAGAAGATATGCTGGGCGCCCTCGTGCCAGGCGGATGGATGGCCTGAAAAGTTGGAGTGGATTGTCTGCATCTGATCTGGCTACTGCAGTGTGGTCCCGAATTCTACTCTAAAAACTTCAGCCAGACACATCCTATTTAATGACCCTGAGGAGTGCGTCAACGAGCCGCTAGGCTTATGGCGATTGATTGATTGATTGATTTGTGAGCAAAAGTACGTTCGGTGGCCGTTATTCCTGGGTTACATGACACATCACATCCATTACATAATTTCCGAATAAACTTTTTGCGTTTTGAATATTTATGCCTTCAAATGCTTGGGGTTATAATGTGTATCTCAATTAAAACGTTGTTTCAATCTGAGTCAAAGGCGGCCTAACTGGAGGAGGAGGGTGAAGGGCGGAGAGGGGGGGGGGGGACCCGGTACAGGGCCAGTGGCGTCAGTAGACCCTTTTAATTGGGGGGAGGTAAAATTACAAATTTACCGACGAAAGAGTTCGACGCTACTGACAAAATTATAATCCACATTCAGGGCCCGCATAACGTCGAAAATTTTGAAAAGCAAAATAAAAAGAAAAGAAAAAAGTTCATCGGTCCAAAATCGCAGAACGAGTGCCATAATATTTATTTTTTCAATCTGTTTGGTCAAGTTTTCATCGTCTTTGATGGAAGTTTTAGCAAAGTGGACCTTGAATTACCGACAGGTCTTCAATTTTACCGACAGCTTTACCGAAAGTAGTGTTCTCGGACCCCTACTTTTGTGAAAAGTTTAAAAAGTGCCGCGCCTTTTTCAGCGAGGAAAAGGCCCTTCTAAAAGTGAACAATTGCCCATTTTCAGAGAAGGACTTGTTTCCTTTCGAACATTGAAAAACGATTTCCTTTTAAGATTATATATATATATATATATATATATATATATATATATATATATATATATATATATATATATATATATATATATATATATATATATATATATATATATATATATATATATATATATATATATATATATATATATATATATATATATATATATATATATATATATATATATATATATATATATATATATATATATATATATATATATATATATATATATATATATATGTATATATATATATATATATATATATATATATATATATATATATATATATATATATATATATATATATAAATATATATATATATATATATATATATATATATATATATATATATATATACATATATATATATATATATATATATATATATATATATATATATATATATATATATATATATATACATATATATATATATATATATATATATATATATATATATATATATATATATATATATATATACATATATATATATACATATATATATATACATATATATATATATATATACATATATATATATACATATATATATATATATATATATATATATATATATATATATACATATATATATATATACATATATACATATACATATATATATATATATATATATACATATATATATATATATATATATATATATATATATACATATATATATATACATACATATATATATATATACATATATATACATATATATACCTCCTTGCTAATGTCTCTGCAAATTTAAAAAAGTTTACCAGATAAACTTAAGTTTTCTTTCACTGAGAAAAGTCACTTTACTGACCTTTTTAATGGCAGATTGAAGGAAGTATAGCAGAAACATTTTATATGTGCTAGCAATCCAAATGTAAATAGTGAGACACCTTTAACTTGGGGATTCGGGTTTGAAGAAAGATAAATGGGGGCGCTAACCTCTATCTGACTCGTTAAAGACCAATTAAGAATTTGAGGTAGAATACTGATATTCCGAGTTTTATTGAATTTAGCAACTAAGAAAATTATGAAAATCCTTCTGAAGCATTATAAGACCCCAAGTAATTGCTTTCCACATAGTTTGGGACATTCAATATTCCAAATGATCCTCAGTACAATTGACTAAACATAATCAAAATATTTCCGATTTTGAGACTTCCCAATTTTTTGTCGAATATATGTTGATATAGCTAATTAAAAAAATGGAAGAAAAAAAAGTAACTAGTAAATTTCGAACCGATATAAATTTCCAGTGGCGGAGAGGGCAAGTGGTGGGGTTGCAACATGGTAAAAGTAAGTGTAAAAACACTTATAATTTTAGGTTTGCAACGGGACTTCGATATCTTTAGAATGCCAAAAATGATTAAGAATAGAAAATAGTACAGATTTGTGTGACTTTTCTTCTCTAATTTCAGTGAAATGAAATGCATTTTCCAGTTAGTTGTTGGGGGATTATCCTCATTTGAAGA
This sequence comes from Chiridota heheva, assembly GCA_020152595.1. Classification (NCBI taxonomy): domain Eukaryota; kingdom Metazoa; phylum Echinodermata; class Holothuroidea; order Apodida; family Chiridotidae; genus Chiridota; species Chiridota heheva. The sequence goes on from JAIGNY010002171.1 coordinate 2,237,306, forward strand.
TACAAAATTATGTCACACTCAACTACTCCCCAGCATACAAGTATTTTGGCAGATGATTGATTAAAAAAACATATATATAAAATCATGTCAGATGATCCTAAAAAGAATGATACCTATTATAATAAGGGAATTGTATTTACTGTAGCCACCCACTATAGTGCCTACTTCAAAGTGGCCCAGTAAACAATTGTAAACAGGTATCAAAACCCACTGCCCATTTTGAATGTTTCCAAACTTGCATGTAATAATGTTTTTAAATGTTCAGCATACAAACTGCAATTATATCTTGGGGAAGCTATTTTTTTGAGGGGGTGGGGATGGGGATGGATGGGGATGGGGATAAGGATGGGGGTGGGATGGGGGTGGGATGGGGTGAGATGGGGTGGGATGGGGGTGGGATGGGGTGGGATGGGGATGGGGGTAGGGATGGGGGTAAGGATGGGGGTTGGGGTAGGGATGGGGGTAGGAATGGGGATGGGGTAGGAATGGGGATGGGGTAGGAATGGGGATGGGGTAGGAATGGGGATAGGGATGGGAATGGGGGTAGGGATGGGGATGGGGTAGGGATGGGGTAGGGATGGGGGGTAGGGATGGGGTGGGATGGGGTAGGGATGGGGTAGGGATGGGGGTAGGGATGGGGGTTGGGGTAGGGATGGGGGTAGGAATGGGGATGGGGTAGGATGGGGATAGGGATGGGAATGGGGGTAGGGATGGGGTAGGAATGGGGATGGGGTAAGGATGGGGATAGGGATGGGAATGGGGGTAGAGATGGGGTAGGGATGGGGGTAGGGATGGGGGGTGGGATGGGGATGGGATGGGGGGTAGGGATGGGGATAAGGGTAGGGGTGGGGAAGGGATGGGGGGTAGGGATGGGGTAGGGGTAGGGATGGGGTGGGGTAGGGGTGGGGTGGGGTAGGGATGTGGGTAGGGATGGGGATGGGGGTAGGGAGGGGTGGGGATGGGAATGGGGGTCAGGGTGGACTAGGGATGAGGATGGGGGTAGGGTGGGGATTGGTGATGATGATGGTGATGATGATGGTGGTGATGGGTGGTGGTGATGGGTGGTGGTGATGGGTGGTGGTGATGGGTGGTGGTGATGGGTGGTGGTGATGGGTGGTGGGATGGGTGGTGGTGATGGGTGGTGGTGAATGGGTGGTGGTGATGGGTGGTGATGATGGGTATGGTGGTGATGGGTGGTGGGAATGGGTGGTGGGGATGGGTGGTGGTGATGGGTGGTGATGGGTGGTGGTGATGGGTGGTGATGGGTGGTAGTGATGGGTGGTGGGGATGGGTGGTAGCGATGAGTGGTGGGGATGGGTGGTGGGGATGGGTGGTGGTGATGGGTGGTGGTGATGGGTGGTGGGAATGGGTGGTGGGGATGGGTGGTGGTGATGGGTGGTGGTGATGGGTGGTGGTGATGGGTGGTGGTGATGGGTGGTGGTGATGGGTGGTGGTGATGGGTGGTGGTGATGGGTGGTGGTGATGGGTGGTGGTGATGGGTGGTGGGGATGGGTGGTGGTGATGGGTGGTGGGGATGGGTGGTGGTGATGGGTGGTGGGGATGGGTGGTGGTGATGGGTGGTGGGGATGAGTGGTGGTGATGGGTGGTGGGGATGGGTGGTGGTGATGGGTATGGTGGTGATGGGTGGTGGGGATGGGTGGTGGTGATGGGTGGTGGGGATGGGTGGTGGGGATGAGTGGTGGGGATGGGTGGTGGGATGGGTGGTGGTGATGGGTGGTGGGGATGGGTGGTGGTGATGGGTGGTGGTGATGGGTGGTGGTGATGGGTGGTGGTGATGGGTGGTGGTGATGGGTATGGTGGTGATGGGTGGTGGGAATGGGTGGTGGGGATGGGTGATGGGTGGTGGTGATGGGTGGTGCATGGTGATGGGTGGTGGTGATGGGTGGTGGTGATGGGTGGTGGGATGGGTGGTGAAGATGGGTGGTGAAGATGGGTGGTGGGGATGGTTGGTGGGATGGGTGGTGGGGATGGTTAATGGGGATGGTTAATGGGGATGGTTAATGGGGATGGTTAATGGGGATGGTTGGTGGGGATGGTTGGTGGGGATGGTGGGTGGTGGGGATGGGTGGTGGGGATGGGTGGTGGGGATGGGTAGTGGGGATGGGTGGTGGGGGTAAGGGTATGGATGGGGGTGTGGGACGTGTGGTGGGGATGGGGATGGGCATGGGGATGGGGGAGTATCTCCAAACAGCATCAAGTTTTATTGAAAATTAGGCCATTGCAGGGATTGTGATTGTAATTCCATTTCCCCCTACAATTGGGCAAACATGCAACAATTTGATCAAATTTCAAAATTTGATAATATTGTTCTAGTTTTTCAGAAATTTTCTCAAGCAAAAGTTGGTTGTAATTCATATTTCTGCTCGAGACTTGGCTAGATGACTTGGTAAACCAGCAAACATCAATGGCAGTGTTTTTGGCAAAGCAAGGTTTGATTCCTATTGTCAAAATTTGTAAATACTTTTTCCTGGCAAAACTTGTTAAATACTTTTGTCAACTATGTAGTCCATGAGAGCCCTTCCCAGTGGTGTAGCCAGGTTTACATTGTTTGGGGGAACAATCCTCTCTAGGGAGAAAATTATAAAGGTAGAAATATTAAATCAAACAATGAATTATTGCAGGTACCCCAGAGGCATAGGAAGGGTTGTCTTCCGACAGGAAAGAACACCCACAATTCCCCAGTTACAAGTGGGAAAATCGTACTGGGAAATTATGTTTCTATCAAACGTTGCTTCTAATCGGGAATCAGAAATCTTGTTAAATTTTCTTTGTGTTCAGGAATGTTTTTTCGTGTTCAGGAAGTTTCCTTCCTTTTCAGATTTTCTTCAATTTGCGGGAAATTTCCGTCAATTTTCAGGAAATGCTGCCAAATGTTTCTAATTTTACCCTGTTTCCCCCCAACTTCCTACACCTCTGCCCCTCCTTTCAAGTCAATTGCAGTGTTGAATGCAGCACTGTACCATCATATGATCGAAGAACACTGAATTAGCAGATTAGAATATGATAATTATTTAAAATGAGGCTGTATCTTTGGGGGCATGGAGCCAAATTTAAATGTTTAATATATTCTTGTGAGGTATGGGCCCTAGGGATCAAACAATATATTTCCTACCTATGTAGGAATCATCAGTTTGAATATATATATCACTGAGAATTAGGGGGAAAGAATATGTAAGTGGAGGACATTGTCCCACCTGGCTCACCTCTGGCTAAGCCACTGACCCTTTTGGCAAATAAATAACCTGCAACCAGGACCTGTTGCCCATTAAAATTGAAAATACAAATCCTAAATCATGGGTATGTACTTAAACTAAACACCAGAAATAAAATAAACAGAAAAATTCCTTTTATGAAATTTAATTATTTTATTTTAATTATTTAAAATTTTCAAAGCATCATATAGAGCAAACTTTAATCATACAAATATTGTACATTATAAAATTAACTTTCTAATCTAAAATGCACAGATTAAAATTCAGTTTTTTTTGAGCTGCAATATAACATACCCGAGAAGAAACATGGTATGCAAAGATCGAAAAGTATAAAAAACATTGCATATTGGAAAAACACACATTTGATAAGACTTTTTTCTTGGCTTATCTCAAAAAACTCATTTTCACCTACTGAAACAAAACTTTATAACTAAAACTAAGGACAGATAAAACCATTTTTTAACTCTTGAAAGTTTCTCACTACAACATCATACGTACATTATCTAACAGCAAACTACTTATCCATCAATATATCATCTATAAGTTTCTAGTAACAGGAAAATATCTAACTACAGTTTAATTATGGATACTGTTTTACTTTGATTCTATACTTTGAAAGACTTGTAAATAGATGGAAGTAAACACAAGGCATGAACATTATATTTCTTTTGAAAGACTTCAGAGTATATAATTATGGAATCATACAATTTTAGTTGTTGAAAACAGCTGAGATTTTTTAAGTGCTCATAGTTCAAATGAATCTTCTCTCACAATGTTTTTTTAATTTTTGAATCGTGTATAACTGCATAAGAGTCATGGACACGACTATGACATCAATATTGTAAAATGTAACTTACTATATCAGTATACCATAATCATAATAAGCAATAGAGTACAAAATAAGTAAAGAATAATGATTAAATAAGCCCCACTCACACAAATGTACTAAACAAGAGTTTGTGGCACTTCTATAGCATACTATGACCAAATAGTACACAAACTATGACTTCAGTACTATCAAATTCAAGAACATTTAATTAAATAAAAATGTAAAAATTAAATAGAAAATTGTCATACTAAAATAACAAAGTTACTCCAATGTTAACAAAAGCCTCTGAAAAAATTCCAACCTCTTTCAGATAAAATTTGATAGTATCTTGCAATTTGGCTTAAAATTCCAACCTCTAACTTAATAGTATTTTGCAATTTGGCTTAACAATTCAACCTCTAACTTAATATATCTTGCAATTTGGCTTAACATTTCAACCTCTAACTTAATATATCTTGCAATTTGGCTTAACATTTCAATCTCTAACTTGATAGTATCTTGCAATTTGGCTTAACATTCCAATCTCTAAGTTGATAGTATCTTGCAATTTGGCTTAACATTCCAACCTCTAACTTGATAGCGTATCTTGCAATTTTGCTTAACATTCCAACCTCTAACTTGATAGTATCTTGCAATTTGGCTTAACATTCCAATCTCTAAGTTGATAGTATCTTGCAATTTGGCTTAACATTCCAATCTCTAACTTGATAGTATCTTGCAATTTGGCTTAACATTCCAATCTCTAAGTTGATAGTATCTTGCAATTTGGCTTAACATTCCAATCTCTAACTTGATAGTATCTTGCAATTTGCTTAACATTCCAACCTCTAACTTGATAGTATCTTGCAATTTGGCTTAACATTCCAATCTCTAAGTTGATAGTATCTTGCAATTTGGCTTAACATTCCAACCTCTAACTTGATAGTATCTTGCAATTTGGCATAACATTCCAACCTCTAACTTGATAGTATCTTGCAATTTGGCTTAACATTCCAATCTCTAAGTTGATAGTATCTTGCAATTTGGCTTAACATTCCAATCTCTAACTTGATAGTATCTTGCAATTTGGCTTAACATTCCAATCTCTAAGTTGATAGTATCTTGCAATTTGGCTTAACATTCCAACCTCTAACTTGATAGTATCTTGCAATTTGGCTTAACATTCCAACCTCTAACTTGATAGTATCTTGCAATTTGGCATAACATTCCAATCTCTAACTTGATAGTATCTTGCAATTTGGCTTAACATTCCAACCTATAACTTGATAGCCATATCTTGCAATTTGGCTTAACATTCCAATCTCTAACTTGATAGTATCTTGCAATTTGGCTTAACATTCCAACCTCTAACTTGATAGTATCTTGCAATTTGGCTTAACATTCCAACCTATAACTTGATAGCCATATCTTGCAATTTGGCATAACATTCCAATCTCTAACTTGATAGTATCTTGCAATTTGGCTTAACATTCCAACCTCTAACTTGATAGTATCTTGCAATTTGGCTTAACATTCCAACCTCTAACTTGATAGTATCTTGCAATTTGGCTTAACATTCCAACCTATAACTTGATAGCCATATCTTGCAATTTGGCATAACATTCCAATCTCTAACTTGATAGTATCTTGCAATTTGGCTTAACATTCCAACCTCTAACTTGATAGTATCTTGCAATTTGGCATAACATTCCAACCTATAACTTGATAGCCATATCTTGCAATTTGGCATAACATTCCAATCTCTAAGTTGATAGTATCTTGCAATTTGGCTTAACATTCCAACCTCTAACTTGATAGTATCTTGCAATTTGGCTTAACATTCCAACCTATAACTTGATAGCCATATCTTGCAATTTGGCATAACATTCCAATCTCTAACTTGATAGTATCTTGCAATTTGGCTTAACATTCCAACCTCTAACTTGATAGTATCTTGCAATTTGGCATAACATTCCAACCTATAACTTGATAGCCATATCTTGCAATTTGGCTTAACATTCCAATCTCTAAGTTGATAGTATCTTGCAATTTGGCTTAACATTCCAATCTCTAACTTGATAGTATCTTGCAATTTGGCTTAACATTCCAACCTATAACTTGATAGCCATATCTTGCAATTTGGCATAACATTCCAACCTCTAACTTGATAGTATCTTGCAATTTGGCTTAACATTCCAACCTCTAACTTGATATATCTTGCAATCTGGCTAGTGTACATCAATTCTATAAAGTAGATTTATGGAGCACCCATTAAAGATTATATGCTAAAACCTCTCTGCAACCATTGTTCTGGACACCTCAAGCATGTTTGTTTAGTAAACAACTGTGAAAATAATACAGACATCATCAAAATTTATATTTGAGTACAAAGACAAACATAATAAAAATAACAATACGAGAATGGCTTGTACCAGAGCTAGCAATCTAAGAAACAGGTTAGGTTATATATAGTTGATTGTGCTTCCGTGTGGGGAGGGTCACTGTGGGCTTGGTTACCATTATAACAATGTATTTTGACAATGTTATAAAATGCTGAGCCACTAAAATGTCTCACTAAAATTTCATAATAATTCCTATAAACTATTAAAGTACTGGGTAATAGTGGCATAGCCAAAGGGTGGGCAGAGGGGGCAATTACCCTACCAATATTTCTCAATATTCCATTTTTATCGGTTTAAAATTAGTACCATTCGTCGGCAGGGGCTACTTTCTTAAAACCTGGCAGTTTATTTCTGTTACTTGCCCCACCAATATGAAAATCCTGGCTACGCCACTGCTGGGTAAAATACTTATGTCAAATACCATTTTTCAAGCTCTAATAAGATGAAATAAGATAACTCTGTGTCAAAGCATGTTTGCTGACAACTCTTACTTTGATTTGTAATGTTAGTTCTTCTTTATTCTTCTAAAATTTCTTTAATGGAGTTTGAGGTTTGATGTGACTATTTTATATACAGCTATAAAAACCTGTTTTGCTGTCTTGAGGCAGAATTTTACTTCTATAAGTGTAACAATTGAATTAATCTCAAAACTCCTACTTGATGTTCAACTTCAAATGCAATCTACAGAACTGTTCAAATGTTTGGACACCAAAAACAAAACAGAGACAATTTTACATGACACAATTTACATAGTACTTTCTTTAGAATTTTAAAAGATAATGAAGAAAGAAAAAAAATTATATCTTTGATCACAGTATTTTGCACACCAAAAAAACAAAAACATTCTATACTAATTTTGGTCTTGATTTTTGTTCTGAACTTTTATAAATGGTTGTCCTTTGTCCAATAAAACAAAGAACAACTAATACAGAATGTATAATGGAAAAATTGTGAGTCATTTTCTGACTTCATATAATTATAAGCTTAGTATTCAACAATCTTTCAAGCTAGTCACAAAATCTTCGAGTAAATGTAGTCTACAAAACAAAATACCATTACGTAATGTTCTGAAAAATAATTTTCAAGCAACAACCGATAATTGTCTTACTCACTGGCCAATCCTAAGACCTTATGTTTTAAATCATGTTTCATAACTCATTTTGAATAAACTCACTATTCACCAGCAATTTCATACTAAAAATTTTCAAAATATATAGATATCTCCTTTCTTCCCTATCAGTTGCTTAATAAACAAGGCTCCTGTATGCCACGAAGACCTAAAATTTCAATTGTTTCAAAGCACCATCATAGCTTCAGTCTTGTAGTCATAGGCTGGGTTGGAATACACAGCAACCTCCAAACTCTCTGCATTGCTTACATTATCAGTCCCATCTGTTTGCTGTTTGGCAAAATTCACAAAAACCTGGAACAAAAAGAACACATTAAGTTTTATCCATTCATTGATCACAATTTTCCAAAATCGCATTCCTTCCGAGTTCCTTTAAGAAGTTTTTGGCATGTAAATAGGCTTCAAGATCTTATTACAAACAATGAGTGAATGTCCCTTGACATGTCAATTCTGACAGCAGGTTATGTATACTACATATCTGACAGCTACAATTCATTGAGGGAATGTAAACATCTAAAAATTGCTTTTATCACCCAAATGAAGACTATCAAGTCTGAAAGTACTGTGTTGCTTAGATCATAGTGGATATTATCCGGTTTTTATTTGCAATAAAGGTCAGAATTATCAAGTCTGAAAGTAATGTGTTGCTTCCATCATAGTGGATATTATCTGGTTCTTATTTGCAATAAAGGTCAGAATAATCAAGTCTGAAAGTAATGTGTTGCTTCCATTATAGTAGATATTATCCGGTTCTTATTTGCAATAAAGGTCAGAATGATCAAGTCTGAAAGTAATGTGTTGCTTCCATCATAGTGGATATCATCCGGTTCTCATTTGCAATAAAGGTCAGAATAATCAAGTCTGAAAGTAATATGTTGCTTCCATCATAGTGGATATTATCCGGTTCTTATTTGCAATAAAGGTCAGAATTATCAAGTCTGAAAGTAATGTGTTGCTTCCATCATAGTGGATATTATCCGGTTCTTATTTGCAATAAAGGTCAGAACTTTCAAGTCTAAAAGTACTGTGTTGCTTAGGTCATAGTGGATATCATCCGGTTCTCATTTGCAATAAAGGTCAGAATAATCAAGTCTGAAAGTAATGTGTTGCTTCCATTATAGTGGATATCATCCGGTTCTCATTTGCAATAAAGGTCAGAATAATCAAGTCTGAAAGTAATGTGTTGCTTCCATTATAGTAGATATTATCCGGTTCTTATTTGCAATAAAGGTCAGAATTATCAAGTCTGAAAGTACTGTGTTGCTTCCATTATAGTGGATATCATCCGGTTCTCATTTGCAATAAAGGTCAGAATAATCAAGTCTGAAAGTAATGTGTTGCTTCCATCATAGTGGATATTATCCAGGTTTTATTTGCAATAAAGGTCAGAATTATCAAGTCTGAAAGTAATGTGTTGCTTAGGTCATAGTGGATATCATCCGGTTCTCATTTGCAATAAAGGTCAGAATAATCAAGTCTGAAAGTAATGTGTTGCTTCCATTATAGTAGATATTATCCGGTTCTTATTTGCAATAAAGGTCAGAATTATCAAGTCTGAAAGTACTGTGTTGCTTCCATTATAGTGGATATCATCCGGTTCTCATTTGCAATAAAGGTCAGAATAATCAAGTCTGAAAGTAATGTGTTGCTTCCATTATAGTAGATATTATCCAGTTCTTATTTGCAATAAAGGTCAGAATGATCAAGTCTGAAAGTAATGTGTTGCTTCCATCATAGTGGATATTATCCGGTTCTTATTTGCAATAAAGGTCAGAATAATCAAGTCTGAAAGTAATGTGTTGCTTCCATCATAGTGGATATTATCCGGTTCTTATTTGCAATAAAGGTCAGAATGATCAAGTCTGAAAGTAATGTGTTGCTTCCATCATAGTGGATATTATCCAGGTTTTTTTTGCAATAAGGGTCAGAATTATCAAGTCTGAAAGTAATGTGTTGCTTAGGTCATAGTGGATATTATTATTTGCAATAAAGTCAGACGTGGTTGAAGAGGGAAATCATGTTCCTCCATTTACAGCAAGTAAAACTTTCCAACATTTTCCTTTGGCTTGTTCAACATCATTTTCCCATCTAGACATCAAAATTTGGAATTCAATTCAGAAATCCAAAAAAATTGCTGAACCAATCATGAGCAACCTTTGGACCTTTCCTAATAGTACTTTCATGTTTGAATGTGATTTGACTGAGCGAATGACCACTGAACTATACTCCTTTAATACTACATAAAATGATTCATCTTCATGTCCATAGACAAGCTTGGTCTTCTCTTGACGTTTTGCTTAATAAAGTTTTGCTTAATAAAGCTTTAGAGAAAGACCATAATCAATTTTGAATACCATTATTTGTTTGTTCACGGTTTGATGAGGGCTTAAAGGCACCACGACAACAAAGGTCAAATTGTGCCTAAGAGGTCAGATCAATCTAGAGGAATACCAATAATTGAATCTTCAAGAGAAAGCTTACCTGATCCAGTGTGGTCTGTGTTACTGAGTAATTCTTTAATGACAGTAATGATTTTCATTTTCTATGATTTCAAAGATGTCGGCTATGGCTACACCTGTGGAGGAAAGCTGGAATCTGTACATTGTACGATGAAACTCCTGAAAGGTGAAAGATGAAGACAACTGAAGATTAGTATGCCTAAAACATATGGGAAGAGGGCAACACAAAAATTGAAGCTGGACACAGAGAATGGAGTGATGATTGAAAGTTTGTCACAACATGTCATGTCACAAAATTTTAAATTTGTCACATAGATTTTGCATAATTTTCAGGGCACCTTTTAGCACCTTTTGCACAGAATGTCACATACATTTTAGTTTTGCCTTTGTCACATATGATTGGCATACATTCACACACCATGACCAGTTGACCAGTGATACTCATACAAAGGATCATTTGGTTATGTCTGTTTCATGATAAATGAAATCCACCACTAAAATGCAACATCAAACTACCAATGAGTGCGAGTGAAGGGTAAAACATGTCACAAAATGTCAGACAAATTTTAACACATCTGTTTATGTTCATTTTGTCACAAAATTTTCAAAATGTCAGACTTTTGGACAATGAAATTTTGTCACAATATGTCACTATGTCATGGATGCTCCATTCTCTGCTGTACAGGGCATAAAATAAGGATCCTACCTTGTTTTATACATATTTTATCTCAACAAAATATATCAGAAAAAAGAACAATGATACATTTAATTTGTAAGCTGAGAAAGTTTTAAATGGAAGAAAACCATCCTCAAGTATATCAAAAGATTATGATTTGTACCCATACATATCCAATCTCTTCAATAGAGAAATGAGAAACGGACAACTTACATGTAAACATCTTTTTTCTTTTCTAAAGGACTGGAGCAGAAAGCCTTCTTTACAATGGCAATGTCACATAAACACTATTTGATTTTATAGTCAATGTATATTAATGGAAATCAATTTAATTACATTTACTACTTGAAAATAGGTTTTCAATTCTTTTCAGATAGTAAATTACAATCGCTTATCATACCAAGTTGCTGTAAGCCACCAAAGTTTCTAGAATTTTTTTAAGAAATAGAATTCATGATTTTTGAGAAATGTGTGGATTTGATGTCATTTCTACACAACCATTCCCCCACTATTTTCTTCCCTTGTTCTTTAAGGAAAATAATGTTAATTGTTTATGATCTAATACAAAAATGAACACATAACCAGAAAATAGAAGCATTGGTGTGGTTAAGTGAACTAAACCTTTGGCCTGGATTCAATTTCATTGCAAAGCTGTTGTTACTATTTTGACACTGATTTTGCAAAAATCCTCTGCTGAATAAGTGACAGTATGGCTTCCCAAGACAACTTATGTCATTAAACGCTCACCTTAAGAACATTTCCAGGAAATTTCACATCCATGAATTCTCTTATTCTGTTGATATCAACCTTGTCACCTGACTGGGTATGAAGTATTACTGTGTAGCCATCACCATGGCGATGTTTGACATGTTGAGGGCTCCCCATACAGCAGAACTTTCCATTCACCATAATGGCCAGTCTTGTGCATAGTGATTCACACTCATCCATACTGCAAAATTGAACACATAAGATTGTCAAGAAAGCAACACGAAATGGCAATATTAGAAAATATGGTGTTAAGAGCAAAATTTGGTTTAGAATTAAGGCCAAGAAGATTTTTTTTTAAAAAGGCAACAAATAAAGAAATGATCAAGAGAGAAAGAAATTGTCCATAAGGTACAAAATGATCAACATTTGTGGCCAAAGTGCTTGGGGCAATTTTTGTTTTTGGTATTCTCCACTCCTCCCCGCCCCCATTAAAATGAGACAGTGCAAAAGAAGAGTGAAACATGTATCAACTGGAGAAGGGAAAGAAATGGTCAAAGTATTATACAGAAGACATGCTATGGCCATGCATGGAAGAGAGAAAGAAATGGTCAAAGTATTATACAGGAGAGATGATATGGTCATGCATGCAAGAGAGAAAGAAATGGTCAAAGTATTATACAGGATACATGATATGGCCATGCATGGAAGAAAGAAAGAAATGGTCAAAGTATTATACAAAGACATGCTATCATGGCCTTGCATGGAAAAGCATTTGAGTTTCTTTGTATGAAGCAAATATTCATATTAAAACTTATCTTACTATACATGTACATTAAGTCAAACAAAATATTGCTAAAGAAATGGTACTGGATAAATCCACAGCATTGATGGATAGATGTCACTATTTGACATGAAATGAAAACTAGCATTATGCCCAATCCCCACTACAAATTTTCAGTCTTTCACCTGCAAGAACTTCCATTTTAGTGGGTATGACTTTTAGACTGCTAGAAGCAATTAAGAAACCCACCACAGATAGTTCAGTGATTTTACGCATCAGTATAATTACACTCCTAATAATCAATTTGCACACAATGGAACTTATTGTGAAGAGCCAGGTATTGTGGATTTGGTTACTGCAAGGCCAAGTCATACGTGTACTGTGGGGCTGAGGATTCATTTGGACTTTTAAGAGGATGTTTTTATCAGTGAGTTTTAAACACTGGTGAGTTTGGATGCATTTGTTTGAAAATTTATAGCCAGAGTTATTCATCATGAGAATGGTAAATACCATTATGGTTCGAAAGCCCTTGCAAATTGACACCCATATCATATGACCCAACCAATTATAAAAATGGTATCTAACACTAAGTTCCACATGGCATCCCATGCCCCATTTGGCATCTCCCCATGTCCCACATGACATCCCATCCCATCCCTTGTCCCACATGGCATTTCACCATATGTCCAATGTGGCATTCTAGCATATGTCCCACATGGCATCCCATCCTATGACCCACATAGCATCCCAACCTATGTTCAACATGGATCCCATCCCATGTCCAAAATGGCATCCAACCCCATGTCCCACATGACATCCCATCCCTTTGTCCCACATGGCATTCCACCATATCTCCCACATGGCATTCCACCATACAGTATGTCCCACATGGCATTCTACCATACAGTATGTCCCACATGGCATTCCACCATATGTCCCACATGGCATTCCACCCTATTACCCACATGACATCCCACCTTATGTTCCACATTAATCCAATCATATGTTTCACATGGCATTCCTCCCTGTCCCACACGGCATCCCTTCTGTGTCCCACATGGCATCCCTCCCTATGTCCCCCATAGCATCCCACCTTATGTCCTGCATCAGTAGCTTTCCACCTGATGTCCCACATGACATCCCATTTTATATCCCTCCCAATGACGTCCTACTTTATGCCTGACATGGCATCACATCCCATGTCCCCATGGCCTCCTCCCCTATGCCACACATGGCATCACATCCCATGTCCCACATGACATCCCATCCCATAGCACTCCACTCTATGTCCCGCATGGCATTCCACCATATATCCTACATGGCATCCCACCCTGTTCCACATGGCATCCCACTCCAAGTCCCACATGGCATCTCACACAATATCCCACATGACATTCCATAGGCTCCATAAGAAGTCTCGTCTCAGCTATCACAGTCCCTGATTGAGCACACTATGTATGAAAGTCTTTCAGTCCATATAATAGCTTACATGCAAATGACTTGTTGAATAAGAAAACAAAAAGGCAGAGTCAAATAATCATGCCTGATATAGCCTTTGGTGCATACCACATGGTATATATTCTATCCTATGTCCCCCCATCCATTTCCCATATGGCACCCCCCCCCCCCCCCATGTCCATATGCAGTCACATCCTATCACATTCTCTGACTGAGCATACTAAGTAAAAGTCTTGCAGTTCATAGTACTGTAGCAACTTTATGCAAATGACCACAATAATAAAGACAGTCTAATAATCATGCCTGATACAGCCGTTGGTGCACAAATATTTTAAAGAAGTTTAAGGGTATTAAATCTCCAGTGTTATGAGAGACACTTGAGGATCTCTGAAGAATTTTGGGAAATTATATCATCTGACATTTATCTTTGAAGGAAATACTAAATGTTTTGTAGACCTTTTAAGGACAAAAGTCTTCAATCTGTCTTAAGAGTCTGAAAAACTTGTAACTTTTAGTAAGGAAATTCCAGCCTTCCATGAGGCTATCTGAAGAAACTGTTAACTTTTTCTGAGGAACTCTGAAGAAACTTTAACATTTTCTGAGGAATTCTCAAAAAATGTTAACATTCTGAGGAAATCTCAGGCAAAACTGTGGACAGCTGGATGAAATCGCCATTACATAAGTTCGCATTATGTTTCGCATGCTGACCAAAAATTACTAAACCTTTCGGAATACAAAATTTTGGCCTATGAAATTTTACATACAGCTATGATTTCAAAAACTTTTCTTGAAAATAAGTTACACTTGAAAATGTCCTTTCACACTCTTTTATCATCAGCAAATAGGTGAGAAAAGTTTCTAACCTGTGTGAAGTCATAATGACTGATCTGCCATCTTTGATGGTTGCTAGGATACCAGCCCAGACTGCCTGTTTGGTGACTGGGTCCATTCCAGATGTAGGCTCATCCTGTAAAATTACAAAACACATGCAAACAAATTCATATGATAGATAATACAAGTTCTAGTTATCCAAGAATCCATGCAAAATTTGTCCCACAAAATCATGTACCTTCTTCCAATTTCTTTATGGATGCATTGAAGGGAATACTGGCACTTACTAATCAAATTATTGTGGATGCATTGAAGGGAATACGGGCACTTACTAATCAAATTATTGTGGATGCATTGAAGGGAATACGGGCACTTACTAATCAAATTATTGTGGATGCATTGAAGGAAATCAAGCACTTACTAATCAAATTATTGTGGATGCATTGAAGGGAATACGGGCACTTACTAATCAAATTATTGTGGATGCATTGAAGGGAATACGGGCACTTACTAATGAAATTATTTTGGATGCATTGAAGGGAATACGGGCACTTACTAATCAAATTATTGTGGATGCATTGAAGGGAATACGGGCACTTACTAATCAAATTATTGTGGATGCATTGAAGGGAATACGGGCACTTACTAATCAAATTATTGTGGATGCATTGAGGGGAATACAGGCACTTACTAATCAAATTATTGTGGATGCATTGAAGGGAATACGGGCACTTACTAATCAAATTATTGTGGATGCATTGAAGGGAATACGAGCACTTACTAATCAAATTATTGTGGATGCATTGAGGGAAGGGCACTTACTAATCAAATTATTGTGGATGCATTGAAGGGAATACGGGCACTTACTAATCAAATTATTGTGGATGCATTGAAGGGAAACGGGCACTTACTAATCAAATTATTGTGGATGCATTAAAGGGAATACGGGCACTTACTAATCAAATTATTGTGGATGCATTGAAGGGAATACGGGCACTTACTAATCAAATTATTGTGGATGCATTGAAGGGAATACGGGCACTTACTAATCAAATTATTGTGGATGCATTGAAGGGAATAGGGCACTTACTAATCAAATTATTGTGGATGCATTGAAGGGAATAAACTAATCAAAATAATGTCACTAATCAAATTATTGTGATTTTTGACATAAAATTAAAAGATATGGCAAAACTGTGATATTTCAAAAAATACATGTTATGTAGAAAAGGGAAGCATTTAAAACATAGTATCAATTCATCCAATGTCTTTGTCAATGGTTGTTAAGCTAAATAAGAAATGAGACTTGAGTCCAGTTTGGAAACTATTCATTCTCTTATTGTGCTATAACCAATAAACTTGTCCATTGTGAACAAATAGCCCTAAGTACACCTGCACCAATGTTATGCTACATTTCTTGTACTACCAAGACCATAGCCCTATTACACCTGCACCTGTTACATTTCTTTTACTACCAAGACCCTTTCATGCATTTGGTGAACTTTTCTCCTTCATAAAGCTTGCATCTGCTTACCATTAAGACTAATTCAGGTTTTCCAAGTAGAGCGATTGCTACAGACAACGTTCTCTTCATTCCTCCACTGTAAGTTCCAATCACCCGATCGACGAACGGCTGCATTCCCATACATGCTACAATGTCCTCCACAGCAGCGGAGATATACTTCCGTTTGATTCCTTTAATTCTTGCATAACATCTCAAGACCTCATCTCCGGTCAGCTGGTTGTACACAGCGTCCATTTGTGGACAATAACCGACACTGTGTGAGTAAGAAAAGAGATCAACAAGTGTCTCATTGAGAGATATTTCAGTCAGTGATTCTTGTAATATATGATTATTCTGGTGGCCATTATTAACCTCATCAGGTGGGGGCATTTATTGCAGCCCCCATAAGCCTCCAGCATGATAATGCTTAATGTACATACTCACACCATTATAGGAAGCTGAGAGGTAAGGATTATTCATCAACCTTTAAACAAGAACAAAACCCTGTCCTTTGAGTTAGCTCTCTTCCAAAATTTTGACTGAACTTTTCCAACAAAGGATTTTTGTAAAGCAAAATAATTTCACTAACTTTTTGAACCAACTTGTCTAAATATTGTGGGGAAGGGGCTTAGACTCCACTTCCTGGATTTCTATTCGAATGTGCATTTTAGATGGAAAAATTTGACATATACTACACGATTCACATGAACAATTAGAATAAATCTTTTTATATGCTAATATACAAAAGCTCACCTCTTTGCACTGATTTTAATGATTCCATTTGACAATGTGATTTCACCAGTGATAGCCTTAAACAAGGTGGTTTTTCCAGCTCCATTAACTCCCAGAAGACCAAAGCACTAAAGAATAAAGAAATGGTTCATCAGACATTTTCAGATCACATTTGTGGATTATGATCATTGGTCAAAGCTTATACCGCTTTGAATGCTTCTGCAAGATTTGTAATCACTTCCGTACAATCTGAATTAAGAAATCTGGAAAGGTATTTGTTTGTTTGTTTGATGAGAGTTTAATGGCACCACAACAGCAAAGGTAAAATTGTGCCTGAGAAGTTAGATCATTTCAAAGGTAGGAAGGTAATTAACAGGAGGAGATTGAGAGAAACATGAGAACTTAAAGCCAGAAAGACAATAATGGGACTAAAATTGATCAGCAACAGCAAGGTATTTCTCTCTTGTGATCACTGGGCTTAGTTGCAGGTGGGAGGGGAAGGGGTGGGGCTTTATTATACATGCCCAAGGTATCTGTGGACATGATATACTTGTGAGTTTAATCATTTAATACGTGTAACACCAAGCATATATCAAACCCTTGGCCATATTATTCCAGATGAGTTGCAAGTTGTAGGCTGCATAGGTGGTACAGGCATATACAACTTAGCATTATTACAGATGAATTTCATATATTTTGTTCCAATGACTTCTTTCCTCCTTTCTAAAGAACAAACTTGTTTGAAAAGAAGCATAGATGCTCACAAAAGTGAAATAAAAATAGAAATGAAAAGAATAATCAATTAAGCTTTTCCAAAGGTCCCACTCATCCCCCAGCTTTCAACCTGTTTATCCCTTAAATGTTGATGCAACAATTACCTCTCCCTGTTGCACGCCAAGACACACATCTTTTACAGCAAGGATTTTACTCCGTCCAGAAGAATAAACCTACAAAAGAAAATAAAAGCATTTTGTGCATTTGATCTCATAGCTATTGAATAATCCAAATCAACATTTGATGTCCACAATCATATGGTGCCAGAGAGGTATAAACAAATGGTGGAATTTTAGAGGAGGTAAACTAAAATGATAAAAACAAAGCAGGTTGGGAGGAAGTAGTGATGAAGGAGTTACCGGTTGTAGATGTGAAGAGACCTATTCAATCACATCTTGTTGTTTTTCTTGTACTTTTTCAGTTCCCTGAACAATCAAACTGTGAGAATACTATAACCAGAATTTTATTTGAAATATAGACTCTTAACTCTATTTGTAAACCTAAGACCCTACAAAACTAGCAAATCTAAAGTGTCGTTACCTCAAGTGTGATATCACTTTATCCTCAAGTTAAAAACATTACAAAAGTTCAATTTGGTGGGTTTTATGGCACAACCACAGGGAGGTCAAATGTGCTAGAGAGATTTACGTCATTAAAAAGTAACTTTATGAAAAAGAAAACTCTGAAATGACTGTTGCAATGAAGAAAGGAAATGGGTATTTTAAAATAAACTACCTTTGAGACGGCCTTGAGGTTGACGATGTCATCACTACTTGCACCAGATAGCACTCTCTGTCTCTCCTCCATGACGTCATCATCTTTCACTCCATGTTCAACCTGCACACTGCAAAAGATTATTATAAAAGGATTTAATGATCATGCAGTGATCCTGGTATCATATGAAAAAGCTCAAATACTTCTTGCAATGAATTAACATTTTTGATAAGGGTTATATTGAGAATATTTGGGTAAAATTCGCTTGAAAATGGGTAAAGAATCAAATTTTAAAACATTTCATCAAATTTCATTTTTTTTCTTCTTCAAAACTTATTTGCCATACTTCCAGACCTTGCTTTTGCCTGAAAACCCATGAGAAACTGTCAAAGACATCAATGCATCCAATTTTGAATTTTGACTGCCCCTATCATCAATATCTTTTTAATCTTCCTGATCGCAATATAACTGCCCGATGCAAAATATATTGTTAGCATCGGAATTTCTTATATTTTCAATTGAAATCAAAAAGAGGATGAAACCGAAATATAAGTATTAAAACAAACCCACATTCTACTTATAGGCAGTGTGGTGTAGCGGTTAGCGTGCATGACTGCACATGAGCAAGCCGGGTTCCGAAACCGAATCGAATGTGTGGCTTTGTTTTTCGTGAGTAATTACAGGGGTGATTATTACATATTTTGTCATTGTTCTTGCATGTTTTGCTTTGAGAAAAAAATTACACTGGTATAAATGGAAAGGAAATTTTACAATCTAAATATGTAGAAAAAATCCTCAGTTCTCATCATTCAAAAGAAATAATACAAGCTCAAAGATATTGACCTAATTTTGCTTGAACGAAACTTGCTTGAAAAGAAGTATAGATGCTCACAAAAGTATAAGAAAAGCAAGAATGAAAACAATGATCAACTGACCAAATTTGCATATTTATGTAAATATTTTCTTTATTTTGATTTTTTTATTGAAAAGTTTATTGTCTCAGCATTCACATAAACCACACTTGTAGTGATAGAAACCGATAGGAAAGTTGTGAAAATTAATTTGAGAAAAAAAACAAATTCCAAAAACTTGCAGTCACCTTTTGTACACACTCGTTGTTTACGGATTAATACAATTTTGATGCCAGATTGAAGTGAGAATGTTAAGTATGAGGTGTATGGAGGTGGTTTGTATCAAAGTGATAAATGAAGGAAAAATCAGACCGATGAAATGGATGGTAAAATGTTGAAAATGGCACAGTTGGTCCATATGATAAAATTTCATGATTCAGGTCACATTTGTGGTTAAGTGACTAGGTCATCAGCATACTGTAAGCAAAACAATTCTTCATTTCCAACTTTCACACCTCTGTAATATTCACCTGGTAAATGGTCTTCAATATTATTAATAAAAAGTGAAAAAAAAAAGTATGAGAGATAAAACACAGCCCTATCGAACACCTTTTTAACAAGCAAAAGAATCTAGAAGTTACCCAGTTTTATGCAGGCTTTCACGTTGCTGTACATGTTACGTAATATGTTAAAAAACTTGCCATCAATCTTGTATCTATTTTTCAATTTATAAAAATTGTAACTCATGGCTAATACTATCAAATGCTCTTTTAAATTCTACAACTAGAATGGTAAATACCGTCATGGTTGCATACCCATGAAAGTTGACACCAATATCATATGACCTGACCAATTATGACAATGGCATCTCACACTAAGTCCCACATGGCATCCCAAGTCCCACATGGCATCCCAAGTCCCACATGGCATTCCAAGTCCCACATGGCATCCCAAGTTCCACATAGCATCCCAATTCCAACATGGCATCCCAAGTCCCACATGGCGTCCCATGTCCCACGTAGCGTCCCATGTCCCACGTGGTGTCCCATGTCCCACGTGGCGTCCCATGTCCCACGTGGTGTCCCATGTCCCACGTGGGATCCCATGTCCCACATGGCATCCCATGTCCCACACGGCGTCCCATGTCCCACACGGCGTCCCATGTCCCACTTGACGTACCATGTCCCACGTGGCGTCCCATGTCCCACTTGGCGTCCCATGTCCCACGTGGCGTCCCATGTCCCACGTGACATCTTATGTCCCACTTGGCATCCCATGCCCCACATGGCATCCCATGCCTCATATGGTATCCCATGTCCCACATGGCATCCCATGTCTCACATGGCATCCCATGCCCTACATGGCATCCAATGTCCCATATGGCATCCCATGCTGTACATGGCATCCCATGCTGTACATGGCATCCCATGCTGTACATGGCATCCCATGCTGTACATGGCATCCCATGCCCCACATGGCATCCATGTCTCACATGGCATCCAATGCTGCACATGGCATCCCATGCTGCACATTGCATCCCATGCCCCACATGGCATCCCATGCCCCACATGGCATCCCACCCCATGTCCCACATGACATCCCATCCCATCTCTTGTTCCATGTGGCATTCCACCATATGTCCCTCTAGTGGAGTCTCTCCCTATATTTCTTTCAGATCATTATGAAGGGAAATGAAGTGTTCTTGTGTGTCCTACTTATCATCATGTTATGATTACCTGAGAAACCTTCTACAACTGAGGTGCAATTTAATCTGGGCTAAGGGCTGATGGACATGGGATAATGGATTATTATTTATTTCCCTATCATAATGACATCATATTTTCTTATGTTTTGTTTATTAAAAGCTGGTTAGTATAAAGCTCTTTCCCATAACCTGGAATCGGTTTTTTCATGTATTTCTTTAAGACAGAGACTCTATGAGCAGCTAGGTTATGTCATCTTAATATATACCTTCCATTTGAATAAGGACATTATGACAGTCTGCTCAAGTGGTTATGACATCAAGAATTCTTTGATTTGTCTTGCTAGAATAACTAATAGTCTTGTAATAAGCATCAATCAAAATTGTGCTTATGTGCAGAATTTTGCCCTCCACCCAATCTTGCTGGTTTGGCAGTTTCTGACTTCTGACCAATGAGAAGACTTTTAACTCAAGTTGCATAAATCAATATGAAATAAGGCCAGGTAATTAGAATTGTGATTGGTCAATTATCAGGCATGGTCCTAGCAAAATGTTTGGTTCATCCAACAAAAACAGTTGGTGGAGAATTTTTCTGGGAGAGCATGGGTTGGCTTTTTGCTGATAAGTCTCCAATAATCATGATATGTTAATAAATATCTTCTTGTGAGCTTATTCGTGAATTTGTAATCCTCAGGATGTTTATAGATCTGAAATATATCATGGACATGAGCAATACTTTTGTGTACTTTGTATTTGTAAAATGAAAGCCTGCCTATTGTTGACGGTCCCACATGGCATCCCATCCTATGCCCAACATGGCATGCCACCCTATGTCCCACATGGATCCCATCCCATGTCCCAAATGACATCCCACCCCATATCCCACATGACATCCCATTCCATGCCTTGTCCCATATGGCATTCCACCATATGTCCCACATGGCATTCCACCATACAGTATGTCTCACATGGCATTCCACCATATGTCCCACATGGCATTCCACCATGTCCCACATGGCATCCCACCCTATGACCCACATGGCATCCCACCCTATGTCCCACATGGATCTCATCCTGCATGTATGTCCCACATTAATCCAACCATATGTACCACATGACATCCCTCCCTATGTCCACATGGCAACTCTCCCTGTGTCCCACATGGCATCTCTCCGTATGTCCCCCCCCCCCACCTTATATCCCGCATCAGTGGCTTTCCACCTGATGTCCCAGCAAAAGGGATAAACAAAATTCAGTTGGCTAAGTGTTCTGAGTAACAGCAATCAGATTTACAAAGCCCGCATCCGGCCATTAAGCGCAATTTTTGTTCACCATTTTGCCGTTACTCAGTCTGTGTGTGCAGAAATTTGTTTTGTACAGTAAACTGCATTGACTACAGGGCGTGCACTGTTAGCTAGTTGTACTGTACCAGTACTGAATAGGATGTTTGCTCCACTTAGGCAGATTTCGTTGCTAGGCAAATTAATGCAATGATTGGTTAAAAAAGCTGTCAATCATCTAACTCAGACATGTTAATTGGTTGCAGCTTGACACAACAAGCACTTAGCAAAATGAGATGTAAGAATCATTGTTATTAATGTAGAAATGATGAACATCAAACTTTACACAACATTTTTAATGGAATTAAAGCAGTGCATGAAATGAGCATGCATTTTTCATGTCCATTTAACGTACAATAATCATGTCCTTATGCATTAATTGATAATGATGATGAGTATTTCTATAGCACCAGTATCCGTCCAGGGACACTCAAGGTACTTGGCATAAGCACTTACAGTCAAAAGTCAATAAATAAATACAATAAAGATAGAACAACATTACAAAAAGATTATGAATACGTCTCTACAAATAGAAAAGTTTTTAAGTGTTTTTTTCTTCTTCAAATTTTGAATACTGGTGCAAGATTGCATGGATTCTGGTAGGCAATTCCACAGTTTAGGGCGGCAACATAAAAAGATTTTTGTCCCCATGAGATTTAGTAACTCTTTCTTGGAGAAGCATTCTTATTGACTTTTTTGACAATAAAAGCATTTATAAAACAAAAGTTATAAAACGCATGCATGCACAAATTTTAATGAAAGAAAATTATTCGATCCGATTTTTTGAAAATGTATTTACCTCACACAATATCCAACCAATTCTAAAAAGAATTTTGTTTTCTTCTCTATATCAAAAATCCATACTTAGTATGAAAATACTGAGACATATATGTTGATTCTCAATACTTGAATTTGTCAATTAAAAAAAATCAATTAAAAATTTCTCCGCAATTTTCAAGGGGAAGAGAAAGCATGATATTGAATGAAATGCAACAAATGTAACACACGATACTAACAACTATCTGAAACAGAAATCTTTGGTGTGGCTTTCATGTAATGAAAATTTGGAAGAGAATGAATACTGATAAATGATTCTATGATCTTATTAGAACACGAGTGATGATAACATGATATTTTCGTGTTTAGTCATTTTGGTGAATAATCATGCATATCTACTAGAAACAGGTGTTATTTTGACTTCTATGCAAACACACAGTCCCAACCTGGTATTGTAGTAATTCTGTGGTTCCATAGGTAACCCTACATCGGCTTCATGTAATTCAATTGAACATTTATAAAGAAAACATACTACCACAGGTAAGAAACATACTACCACAGGTAAGGAACATACTACCACAGATAAGGAACATACTACCACAGGTAAGGAACATACTACCACAGGTAAGGAACATACTACCACAGGTAAGGAACATACTACCACAGGTAAGGAACATACTACCACAGGTAAGAAACATACTACCACAGGTAAGGAACATACTACCACAGGTAAGGAACATACTACCACAGATAAGGAACATACTACCACAGGTAAGGAACATACTACCACAGGTAAGGAACATACTAACACAGGTAAGGAACATACTACCACAGGTAAGGAACATACTACCACAGGTAAGAAACATACTACCACAGGTAAGGAACATACTACCACAGGTAAGGAACATACTACCACAGGTAAGGTACATACTACCACAGATAAGGAACATAATACCACAGATAAGGAACATACTACCACAGGTAAGGAACATACTACCACAGATATGGAACATACTACCACAGGTAAGGAACATACTACCACAGGTAAGGAACATACTACCACAGATAAGGAACATACTACCACAGGTAAGGAACATACTACCACAGGTAAGGAACATACTACCACAGGTAAGAAACATACTACCACAGGTAAGAAACATACTACCACAGGTAAGGTACATACTACCACAGGTAAGGAACATACTACCACAGGTAAGGAACATACTACCACAGGTAAGGAACATACTACCACAGGTAAGGAACATATTACCACAGGTAAGGAACATACTACCACAGGTAAGGAACATACTACCACAGGTAAGGAACATACTACCACAGGTAAGGTACATACTACCACAGATAAGGAACATACTACCACAGATAAGGAACATACTACCACAGGTAAGGAACATACTACCACAGGTAAGGAACATACTACCACACAGGTAAGGTACATACTACCACAGGTAAGGTACATACTACCACAGGTAAGGAACATACTACCACAGGTAAGGAACATACTACCACAGGTAAGGAACATACTACCACAGGTAAGGAACATACTACCACAGGTAAGGAACATACTACCACAGGTAAGGAACATACTACCACAGGTATAATCATAAGAGTTACAAAGCCACAGTCGAAGCTCAGCCAATTGTATTTAAGCAAAAGTGGACTAATAGAATTACATCACATTACATGTACATTATCAAAAATAAATTTTAAAGGAAGAAATCAAGAAACATATGCAACTGCCTTCACCACAACTTTAGAAAGATGAACTATAACTTATGACAAAAGTTTGTTTTCGAAAAATTGCTTTAAAAACTTTAAAGCGCACATAGTTGTCATTGAGTCCTTGATGACAAAACTACATACAGTCACAAACAAAAGCCTTGCAATGCATCACATCTTAATGTTTTTTTAGTTTGCATGGCATGTAAACCAGGTGTGACTTCTACCGCATTTTACGTCATATTTGCAGACAAAACCATCCATAGAGAATTTAAAACTTGCCTTTGTAACAAACCTAAAGGACCTCTCAGTCTAAAAGTGAGGGCCCTCATAGAGAATTTAAAACTTGCCTTGGAACAAACCCAAAGGACCTCTTAGTCCAAAAGTCCCTTATAGAGAATTTAAAACCTGCCTTTGTAACAAACCTAAAGGACCTCTCAGTCCAAAAGTAAAGGCCCCCATAGAGAATTTAAAACTTGCCTTTGTAACAAACTTAAAGGACCTCTTAGTCCAAAAGTCCCTTATAGAGAATTTAAAACCTGCCTTTGTAACAAACTTAAAGGACCTCTCAGTCCAACAGTGAGGGGCCTCATAGAGAAGTTAAAACCTGCCCTTCTAACAAACTTAAAGGACCTCTTAGTCCAACAGTGAGGGCCCTCATAGAGAATTTTAAAACCTGCCTTTGTAACAAACTCAAAGGACCTCTTAGTCCAAAAGTGAAGGCGTCCTATTCTGTCAAGTCAGGTGTATTTTGAATAACACAGGTCTCATTTTTGATACTTGTGTTGTTGAAAAATTACTTAAGTGTTCATAAGAAATAATTATGATTCTTTTGAAAAATTACATCAAAGGTTTTCAGTATCATTCGTGCAATAAAAGTGTGTCTTGAGACTCAAGAAAAATAAGTCATCACTTTAAGGCTGCCAGCTCTTTTAAGCACTGTAAACAAATACATCAAAAACAATTATTTCACTTGGAATAGAGATTAAAACAACTTGCACAAATACCAATACAACACAGGATGCTTCATTACTTGTATTCATTACCCTATTTTGGCAGGATCCATGCATGTACTCTTTCTCTTAAATCCTGAATGTTTGCTGTGTTGTCAAGGTTAAAGTTAGAAAATTATTCACCAAAATTATTTTAAATTTTTAAATATATATTTTAGAGGTTATAAAGGTCTAAAAAAAAAAAAAAAAAATTAGTAAAAAAGTTAAAATAGATTTTCTTTAAAATACATTAACAATTGTTCAGAATGTGAGGATGAGGGCGCCAACCTCCCATAGTAGACTTACTACACCAGTCATTTCTACACAGATTAGACAGAGATTTAAACTTGAATAACGAATAAGATATTGAAGTGGTTTCGTCACCATTTGGTTTGTTTTAAAATCCACTTGCATATAAGGTAAACTTGCTTGACCACTGAACCAATTCTATTAGGTGACTTAATAAAATGCAAACATACGTGCAGTTCTTTCTGTACTTTCTTGAATGTTCAATCCACAAAAGCAAAATCAGGGCAACAACACCTTCAATTGCCATGGCGATCAGGTGCCAGTTGATGCCTTTCTCAAACGTCAAAGGATGTGTGAACCTGTCCTCTCCCAGGAATTCATAAATATCTGATTCCAGCTGATTGTAGAGGATTGTGATAAGTCCACTCATAAGGCAGAATGGTGAAAATATCAGGAATACTCGATTCATGATAGGTAACCAATCATCATTCGTCCCTTCAAAGAGCTGTAAAAGATGTGAATGAGTCATAGAATTTAGAGTTATAGAATCTAGATTATAATCATGAAGGGATAGGGGTTTATCAAATATAAGTAAAATGCCATAATTCTAAAAAAAAATCATTAGGTTGCCCTCACAATATTTTTCAGAAGTAAAAAGTTATGAAATCCTTAAGAGTGGAGACTCTAACCTAAGAATCAACCCCCACCACCATGGGGCAAGTCCACCACCATGGGGAAGCTCCATCACCATGGGGAAACTCCACCACCATGGGGAAGATGCATCACCATGGGGGAACTCCACCACCATGGGGAAGCTCCATCACCATGGAGGAACTACACCACTATGAGGGGAAGTTCCACCACCATTGGGAAGCTCCACCACTATTGGGGGGAAGCTATAAGGATCATAGCAAAAGAAACCACAAACACAATCATCTGAGGAATTCTCAAAAAACTTAAACATTTCTGAGAGAAATCTCAGGACAAATCTGTGGATGGACGAACGTAGCAGGTAATGTGTTTTAGCTGAGTCTTGAAATGATCAAGAGGTCGCCATTACATGGTTCTCATTTAAATGTTTCATGCTAACCAAAAATTACACTAGTAGTTCAAGTTCCATTGACTTTGTTGCTAATTGGAAAATCTTTAATTTTTTGGGAATTTATCATTTTCGGGTACATTTTAAGGACATTTCCTTTATTTCAGGCATTTTTTGTCAATTTTTTGTCAATTTTGTTGATTTTGGAACATTTGTTAACAAGTTTTCTTCAATTTTACCTCCATTTTTGCAAAATATTCGATTTTTAAGAAATTGCTCATTTTCATTCACTTTTCTTAAAATTTCAGTGAACTACAATTTTAGGGAAAATTTGTTCATCTTTTAAAATTTTCGGAAATTTTCAATCATTTTTAGGTAATTTTCTTCAATTTTGAGGAATTTTTTTCACAATTTTTAGAAAATCATATTATCATATCAAATTTTCTTTAATTTTATGTTAATAATTTCCTAACTGGCAAAACCAGGAAGGTGGCATCCTCTTACTGTAGGTCATTCTTAATTTTTTGCACATCAGCAAAAAAGTGGGGGGGGACCTATTTCCGCAGTCCCTGAAAGAGCTTCTTCTACATATTGACAACTACATACCCTGATGTAATTAAAGAAGGTTGGCAAAGTTGTAATGACTGATAAAAGCAAAGTAAACATCGTCATGGATACGAATGCATGACCAGCATCATCAAACAATGGAATGAAGAGGTAGTACTGACAGAACATCGCAAACCTGGGAACAAGAGAAACAAATACATTTCTGAGTTCATATTTATGTATGGCTATCTAAGGGAGCTGCAAGGAAATAACAACAGCAATATTTACCATGATAATTCTAGGCTAAATATGAATTTTGATTGTT
Source organism: Chiridota heheva (assembly GCA_020152595.1). NCBI lineage: Eukaryota > Metazoa > Echinodermata > Holothuroidea > Apodida > Chiridotidae > Chiridota > Chiridota heheva. The sequence continues at coordinate 2,265,073 of JAIGNY010002171.1, forward strand.
ACTCTGCGAATAAAGCTTTTGAGGAAAACACCCATCTCAATATAAACCTCCAAAACACTAACAATAAGTAAGTCGTCACCCTTGACCCTTATAAATTCAGTCTATGTAAACTGCATTCTTGATCTTCATAACTCTGAAATGTGTAACATTTAAGCAATTAAAACCAGAGAAAAAAAAGCTAAAATAACCACACAATGACAGTTACAAACAAATAATGACAACATAAAAAAACATGGTAGAGACTTCACTTCAAAGAAATTTTACCATGGGTTTCTCCTGGTCAATTGAAAATGAGTGAATCTTATTAAAAATGATGGCAAGCCTAACAGGATTTTTAATAGAAAAGTATCCACCACTACTTTCTAATCCACCCCCTCCTGCCAATCAATCTCTACCTCTCCCACTCACCCTAATTTCATCAAAGCCCACGAGAGAGATCTCTAGCAATGCTGGTAGATATAAGGTGATGATGATGAAACAATCTATTCCTGAGACAAAGCATTTCAAAATAGCTTTCTGGCTCGTTACTTAAAATGTGCATCTTTTTTGTTCATAGGTAGAATCTATATTTTAATATATTTCAGCTTCAATCAGAGCCTTGCATGAACCCCACGGCACAAAAAAGGCAAGGGAGTAAACCCTAAAAATGACACTTTCCATGACGTCATTTGAATATGCATGCACACAGAAGAGCAAGAAGAAAACATAAATTTTTCATAAAGCTCCTTGAGTATCACATCCAATAGATCTATAGCAAGGACCGTAAATAATGCTTGAGTAAGGAAAAAAATATAGGAAAGACACATTTTTCCCCCATAAACAGACGGCACATTTTCCCCCCGTGAACAGAAAGCACATTTTTCCCCCGTGAAAAAGCACATTTTTTCCTGTGAACAGAGAGCACATTTTCGCCCATGAATAAAGAGTACTTCCAGCACCTGTGTGTTGATGGTAAGGGTGAGATGGATTTACTCACCCATATAACACAATCAAGAGGACAAATGCACCAATGTTGTCAGGAGAGACCAAACTTTTAATGTCAAACAGGATCAGAATGAGAACCAATAATCCCACAGGAATCAAATAGAACAGCTGTTGAAACAAACAGACAGGTCATAAATTAAGCTTAGAAGGCAATTATTTAATAAAGAGGATAGTAAAAGAAGAAAGAACTGCCAGTTCAAATCTTGTTGTTACATTGAACAGACATCAAATATCAGTTTTAAATAATTTACTTGAAGACTGGAATCAAAATTCTCCCTACATGAAGTAATAATACAGGCTTACAAGTATTGATGCATTAATTGAAAATATGTAGAATTATTTGCATGGACCTAAATATAATTCTTAAAGTAATTATAAGTTACAATACTAATATTAACTTATAACGTTCTGTTAACACATTCTATGATTCAAACTACTACTACCATCCCTTCAAGATCTATTAAATCACTGCATTCACTTTTCTCCTTATGAAAAAGACATGCCAAAAGCTTTCTCTACAAATTGTAACAAATTTTACAAAAATATTTACAATGCAACAATTTTCCTCTCAAATCCTTTCAAGACTAATAAAAAAAAGCATTATCACATTATGTATGTCACAGAATAAAGAAAATGCCGATGACAGAAATGAAATGAATAAAAAGTTGGTCCTCACCGAATCCCACACCAGGTTGGCCAACCAGTAACCATGTGGGAGTTAAACCACTGACAAACTGCAAGCTCTTCGCACCATTCAAATTCTCTTGCACCAACACGCCAATGGTGCCAGCAGTGATAAAGGTCAGGGCACAAACCACAAAGAATGCCAAGCAGAATAGAGAAGAAGCTGTATACAACCTGTTGAATGTAGAGATTGTCAATACACTATGAATATTCATCAAGTCATTTAAATCAATCAACCTCACAAATCAAGAATAAATTTCTGCATTTTGAGCAAAAATTGCTAAAAAGTCAAACATATAATACTTTAAAAGGCTAATAGAAAAATATTTGGAGGGGTGAGAGTACACCCCAACAGCCATGATATTTTCACTATGGGGATTACTTTTATGAACTTACCCAAACAATGTCATTCCACTCTTTACATTAATTGGATGATTGAATGCTGTGATACCTGTGAAAATAATTCAAAGAGAAAAATGAGCACAAATTACCAATAATGCATTATGAAAAGGTAAGTATGACTACACAATAAGAGCATCCCATTACTAACATGTGTTGCTGTCACTGGAAAACTGTATCTCCAAACACATATGAACACATCAAATAATTGTTTTCCTTGAGCGTGACTAACAAGGTAGACTTAAAGTTGTGACACTGCCATTAAAAACCTTATGCAGTCTATAAAAATTACAACGTTAGTCCTGGAAAGAAATGTTTATGATAAGTCACATACTAGTGACCCAAATAAAGTTATGCTCTCTAGTGAAAGGAAATAAAAATTCTCAATAGATCTGGGGCATGGGTGTCTTACCATATTCTGCAGGTTTGGCGTTGGTTGGCAGCGAAGCTCGTAGGATGGCATTGTTGGCCACATTGATGTAGGTGGGTAGTGCATGGTATCCCTGGTTGCTGTACCATGCCTTGGCTATTGTCTTGGTAATGTTGTCCTGTTTGTGATCAGCTACTGTCAAACCTCCAAATCTGAGGGTAAAATATAAATTAACAACAAAATAAAAAACACCACAAAAAGATACTATATTGAAATTATTTGATGCTATAGAATTTTCCCTTCAACCTATTAAAGGTCTACGGAAACCCATTGATTAAAAACCGATCACAAAGAGCATTATAACATCTGAGCAGAACAGTCTTTCAAATTCCAAAAAAAGTATGTTAGTTTTTGAGATATGACTGATAAATTTACCCCACTAAGCGTAACGGGGATATTTATGAAAGTTATACTTACCTTCCATGCTATAGATATGCAATCTGGTCACATGACCTGATTCTAACACACCTTTAACCAACCTTAAAATTGTAGTTACCAACCCAGTCCTAACCTCCATAATACCTCTAGCATCCCTCACTTAACATTCCACTGAAGCCTGAACAAGAGGGGAGGCGGGCTGGGATACATGAAAGGTAAGTATAACTCTTGGAAATATCCCCGCTACGCTTAGCGGGGTAAATATACTTCAAGTATACCTTACCTTCTATGCTATAAATATGCAATCAGATTGCAACCGAGGAATGGAAGGAAGGGAGTTCAGGTCAAAGCCCAATTTTCAAAAAAATGGTCCTAATACTCGCACTAGTTTTATCCTACTTAAAGGACTAGATTCTGTATCCTCTTAAGGACAAAAAACCTATGAATAAGAATTACAATGAAATAGTAAACCACTACTAGTCAGAGTCAAACCGAATATGTCACTACCCATTATCTGTGACTGAGGCAATCGCCGCATGAACCATGGTTAGGAACTAAGAAAACATGCCAATCGACCGGCTAGTAAATACACGTATGGGAATAAAGCAAATTGAGGAATTAAAATAATTTCTCAGAGCACAACTTCACAAGATCAAAAGATAGCAAAGTAAGACAAGTTCGTAAAGTAAATCAAGCAAATACAAAGGGAATAAATGAGGCATGCATTATCCAAATGGCTGCACGAATTATCTCGTGAAAGGGGTCATGCCTCAAACCTGAGTGCATACCCTGGCTGTTCCATGAACAGTGCCGACCACTAAAAGAGATTGCTTTTGACGATCCATCTTAAGACAGTGTCTGGCAACACAGTACGATGAGATCTCCATAAGAAAAAAAGTACGCAATTGTAATGCCGAACATCGGCTGCGCACTTTTAAAGCAACTCCAAAGATGCCAGATGGGGCACCAACCCCATTCTTTCTTTGGCATGGAAGGCTGAAGAATGAGTGCCAGCTCCAGGCAAAAGATGACAATGACCTTCTTTGGGGGTCAAAAAGCACTTCTGCACTTAGTAGAGATCACAGAACTTAAGCATCAAGCCCCAAGTGGGCACGTGGGTGGGGAGGGGGTGGGTGGCTCGAGAAGAGCTTCCCCCGTGTGCCTAAGACAACTTGTGTGACCCACAGGAATGCAAGAAGCTAAAGAAGGTTTGTTTGATTATCTCCCCAGTGGTCGCGAGTCAGTGACCATCAACCCAACTGGAAAACCTCGGTGGATGGCTGCAACAGCTGTCCTAGAGCCCGTGACTGAAAGGAGTCTGGGAGAGGACCTCCCCCCAAGATGGGAAGGGGTGAACAACTACTCAGAAAGGCCTTGCTACGCCGAGGATAGGCGGACTGAGGCCACACCGTCAAACGAAGTGCTCTGGGACTGAGATGCACTTTGCCGGAGCCTGGGAAAGAGACAAAAGTCGTCTCTGACCAGAGGCTCATTACGGCAAGCCTGCAAAAAGTTTTGAGCAGCTGGGGAAACAACAGTTGGCCGGGCCAAAAAGATGCTACCGGTCATACATCGCCCTGCTTAGTACCCTTGGTACCAACGCAAAAGGCGGAAAAGTGTAACTCATGCAGTGAGTTCCTTTGAAAGTGAATGCGTTGACTCCGAAAGCTGCGGGTCAGAAGTCAGGACGCAGAGAATCGGTAGCTTGCGATCTTCCATGGACAGGGACTGACCTACATCCGGGAGGCCGAATGCTGCCCAGATCGCTCTGGTCACCTGTGGTAAGCACGCCCATCATTGTGGGAGTTTACTGAGGTGAGACGATAGATCCGTAATCATGTTCTCTTAGCCCAAAGTAAATGGCCTTAAGGCTGATATAGTGCATCCTGCGCCAAGACGAGAGGAAGGATTCCAGAAACCCCTCAACTCTGTTCCTCTCTGTCTGAAAAAGAGAGACCACAACAGTGGTACAAAGTCGGCGCGTATCTGAACTGCTTTGCTCAGCACTAGCGATAAAATGTAAAAATGCCCGGCATACTGCCTGTGAAATTCAGCATAGAAATAAGCCACGTTCCTGCCATTCATGACCACATTGAATGTGCTCCCCACCCCGTCCAAGACGCATCTGTCACCACTGATGATGAAGGTCTGATGGGTGGAAACTTCGCTCCTCACGACAGGTGGGAATGTCCGCACCACCACTAAACGTGGGTGGCCACCGTCTGATGGTGTGAAGCGGGAGTATTGAGGTGTCCTGGAAGGGACTGCCGAAGGTCGAGCAGAAGTGGACGTAGGTTCCCTGTGTGAAACTTGCACATGGGATTATGTCCACCAGACTGGTGAAGTGGTCTACCAGCCTCAGCCAGTCTCTCGCCACAGACATTCGCTGTGAGAGGAGAAAAACCACTATCACCATCACGGCTAGCACTATCTCCTCTAGCAGCCATACATGGCCTTGTATAAAGTTCAGGATGGTCGAGGTCTCCGTGAGACCATCTTCAGCCTGAGGGTACTTCCGGTTTAACGTAGGCTGTATGTTATCCCATACCAATTTCTTTATAGTTTAGCGGAACGTAACGTTCAACGGGAAAAATATGTCCAAGGTAGTTCTCATAGCCGTGGAACTACGTAACGAGAAGAAAATAGCTCACGTGATGCTATACTTCCTGTAGAGGTTGTTTATTTATCACTCGACCACGTAGCTTCGTAGCTAAAGGGCTACTTCTAGGTTTATCGTACATTGTATATTGTCCCGATCACAAACTATGGAGCCATATGGGTTCATTCACCAGAGCCGTATGGACCTGTAAAGCCTGGGTACGGAGCCGTATAGACCCGCAAAATGGATTCGTACGGAGCCGTATCATGAACCCGCACGGAGCCATGAGCCCGTGTGGTGAAGCAGTATCATGAATCCGCACGGAGCCATGAACCCGTGTGGTGTGGTGAAGCACGGAGTATGGACCCGTGTGGTGAAGCGTATGGCCATGAGCCCGTGTGGTGAAGCAGTATGGACCCGCACGGAGCCATGAACCCGTGTGGTGAAGCAGTATCATGAACCCGCACGGAGCCATGAACCCGTGTGGTGAAGCAGTATGGACCCGCACGGAGCCATGAACCCGTGTGGTGAAGCAGTATGGACCCATATGAAGCTGTTCACTGGAGCTGTGCAGACCCGTAGAAGTAATCTAATGGCTCTAAGACGAGCTGTAAAATTACTTGTAACTCGATCCCTTAAGACGCCGCCTAATGTGGCCTCACCTCACGGAATTGTGGTCCACAGCGGTGTAAAAGTGGATCACCCACCACGACTTAAGCCCCACAGAATATAGTAGCGTGTGCTTTATTCTAAGTTACGTCTCTAAAGAGGCAACTTAGCTAATCAATATAGTCTCAGAAATAACAAATAATAAAGAATCAGATCAACTTTTATCTGAAAATTGAAAAAACCCGAGAAAATGCACGAAATGTATAAACTTTAAATGCGCAGGGGAAAAGTAGGAAACACAAACCACTGTGATCTCAGTGTCTGTAGAGATAAAAATAAAAGGTAAATTCTTTCTGAAAGGGAGGCGCAAGGGAGACCCCTCCAAAGTCTCTCCAGTAACCCCAAAATCAAGTTCATAAATTACAAATTTTTGTCTTAATTATATGCAGAAGATATGAACTCATGCTCTGTATGGTAACGTAAAATAAAATATAGGCTCTCTTGTAATAACTGTAGTTTTGGAGCTGGCTGAAGCTGACTCCTCACTCATCCTGTGGTGATGTCAACCTCCTGCGCATGCACCGACACCAAAATGTGAAGTTGGCCTAATGCATAGGAGAACCTGTACTGAAGACATCCTAACAAGCTAATGCCAATGCACAGTATAACGCTTGGGTGATTTTTCACCTTTTCAAAGGGCCTAGGGTAAAAAACACATCAACCCAGGAGAAAAGGTCCTGTAAACAAGCACACCAGGTGCTCTAGGGACTAAAAAATACCCGCCGTGAGAGTGGGACTCTCTCAAACTAGCTACCCATTTTGTACAGATGGAAGCAAAAACACTTTTAAGTTATTAAAGTGTAAACTTATTTGGGAAAATCCTGCAAGTTGGTTCGAATACTTCCTGATCCCATGGCCACCTTGTCTTAACTCAGGTGACTTAAAAAGGCTAAAAAAAAATGCCAAACAGCAGTAAAAACCAGCATGATTGGAAGTTGCAAGAAAACAATTTGTTAGAAAAAGGTGAAAAATTTAAAGAAATTTCTCAACCAGTTCCAGCGATGTTGTGATAACAACGCGCTGAAAAGAAGTGATCGATGTTAGAGGTATTATGGAGGTTAGGACTGGGTTGGTAACTACGTTTTTAAGGTCTGTAAAGGTGTGTTAGAATCAGGTCAATGGACCGGATGCATATTAAGGGCATGAAAGGTAAGGTATAAAATGGAAGTGAATTGAAGGATTTGTCAATTATTACCATTTTCATGTAATGTTTACCATTGCATTCCTAAATTCCAGTAACTGAAGATGATAAACACTTTTTCTCCAGTTATCTGATTGGGAGAATGACAAAGATTCTAAAGCTCATTTCAAGAATTAGTTCCTCTTTTCTGAAAAATTACACAAAAGCAATTAAACAGCTGCAGATTCACATAACAATCGGCTTTCACAAATTTACACACCAAAGCCTGAAACGTTGTTTCAATAAAACAAATTCATTGTTTCAACATTAGAAATGGCTCTGCTTAAAACCAGGAACATCTCAACCAGCCTTCAAATTGTCAAAAGTTCTATATTTCTTTGTTTCCCAAATCACAAAACTGTATACAGTTTCACCTTATCTATGCTCCTTCAAGATAACAACTCCCACTGGTGTTATTTCTAGTGACACACATCTGAATTTGTAATATAAGTAGTAACTGTAATCAATGCTTATTGTTTGTCTTTGCTGCTGGGAAAGGTGACATGAACTATTGAGCTTAGACCTATTTATATTCAATGTTATGATGCAAAGTTAATCTTGTTGAATGATGTGGTTAATTTGTTGCTTCAAAATTGCAGGACAAATTTTTAAGCAGTGCCTTTACTAATGAAGGATTCTTTATAGGGTTGTAAAGTCATTTGGCTTATGTTTCCTTCTTATGTCCACATACATTTCCCTGAATTTCACCTCACCTCATTTTCTCAAATTGTCTCCTTGTATTTATCAAGTATTTGTCCAAGTCTATCTTCAAACTGACATCCTGAAGTGTATCTGAGGTGTTCATCAGCCACTGAGGAGGTGTGAAACCACCAGCACTGTCTGGACAATCAGGGTTTCCATCCTCATTGCACGTACAGCTAAGAGCCTCGCGATCCTCCTGCAGCAGCTCTTGGATTTCATTGCTGGTCAGGTCACTCACAGGGTCAGCAAAGAATCGTTCTTCAAATGTGCATGGGTAGAGATCACTACAGAGAAAATGGGAAACAAATCTTAATTAACAAAATGATTTTACTTTCCTTGAAACTATACAAAAATCAAAAAACATAACCACAAGGAAAATAACTAGCCTTATTAAAGCATTAAGTACCTGGTCGACTCTCAATATCAAACATCATGTGACATTTCATCATTGTCAATTTTCATGACTTTACTCACTCATTATAACCACTACAAAAGAACAGAGCCATAACCATTAAGTCATCATCATTGATAGATCACTATAGATCAACATCACCAAACCATATCATCATCTTGCAATAACCACATTATCAAGATAATAATCATAATCACCACTAATGATCACAATCAATGTCAATCATCATCACTTTGATTACATTCATCACAATAATGATCGCCCCCAACTTTGCCATTCATAAGTTAATAGTTATCATCGTCATCAACAGTGCTAATCATTATCAGCATCACTGTGAGTCCCCATAAGCATCAACATCATCAAAATTATCATGATGATTACCAGCAGATTCAATTATTATATATTTCTTCCATGTCTAGCCATCTTCAAAGCATACAAACTATCAATCCTGTGTTATGAAATTTACTGCAAAAATTCCTTTACCTTTCTTCAGCATTTGCCATACAAGTTGTACCAAGTCCAGGTGCACCAAACACTGCACTTGTTAACCGTTCACCCATGGCCATACTTGAATCTCCATTACTGTATGAATTAAGGCATGTGCAAAGGTAAGAGCCAACCACAATTAAGAGTCCTAGTTTTCCTAATGAATTGAGGTGGGTGGGTGGGTATGTAGGTGGGTGGGTATGTAGGTGGGTGGGTGGGTGGGTATGTGGGTGGGTGGGTATGTGGGTGGGTGGATGGGTATGTGGGTGGATGGGTACAGGTGGGTGTTATATGTTGGAGTATGTTATTTTACATTGAAGAGCTGCACTTGTTGTAAGTATTCAAATACGTAAACTTAAATAGGTTTATGTTGATGACCTTTTTTGTGCTTTTCAGACATCAAGACCTACATTCATGGATTTATGGTTCAGAAGTGGCAGAGTTACTTTAATTGCAGTAAATAAATGGAGGAGGTATAATTCCAATTCAACAACATTATTGGGGCTCACCTGTCGTCCCTTGGAAAGTCAACAATTTTTTTTTATGAACAGACTCAGTATTATATCACGAAACAAATTATCTGATCTAACCTCATCTGTGTAACCAAAGACAAAATAAATACAAATATCCATTCTTAACAAAAACGCAATGTCGAGACAATTAAACAATATTTTCCCAAAATTAAACTTACATCAATTCTTTTCTTGAGAATTTTGTTAATTTGTAAAAAGGAAACTAATACCATTTTCCTATTTCTAAATAAATAAGCTTGAAAATGTATAAAAGCTGAAAATGACCACTTTGATAACAATTTAATCAAGAACATTTTGCTGTTCATAACTTTATTTTGCCTTCTTTAACAAATTAGGTCCCCCCCCTTCCCTATCCCTTTAAGAGTCACAAAGCTATACCTGAAAAACACATAGTTGGGTTCACTAAACATGGATGGAGTCAGCTGTATGGCCTGGTACCCTGCTCCGTTTGTGAAAGTGCTGAACCATGTACCAACAGTCACCAGGACAATGGGCATCAAGACTGCCCAGAACAGACCACGCCAGTCACGTCTTGCAAAATGGAATCTCTTTGTGAATAGAGCTTGAATTCTCTGGAAACCTAACGAGACCAATGATAAGATTTGGTTTAGTATCACAACATCTTTATTTCATAAGTTACCACACATACAAACTGATCATGAACACTTTTACCCAGCTCACCCTGGTATCATCCTCATAAGACCACACATACGAACTGATCATGAACACTTTTACCCAGCTCACCCTGGTATCATCCTCAAAAGACCACACATACGAACTGATCATGAACACTTTTACCCAGCTCACCCTGGTATCATCCTCATAAGACCACACATACGAACTGGTCATGAACACTTTTACCCAGCTCACCCTGGTATCTTCCTCATAAGACCACACATACGAACTGATCATGAACACTTTTACCCAGCTCACCCTGGTATCATCCTCAAAAGACCACACATACGAACTGATCATGAACACTTTTACCCAGCTCACCCTGGTATCATCCTCAAAAGACCACACATACGAACTGATCATGAACACTTTTACCCAGCTCACCCTGGTATCAACCTCAAAAGACCACACATACCAACTGATCATGAAGACTTTTACCCAGCTCACCCTGGTATCATCCCCAAAAGTGAATGAGGTATTATCTTGTAACACATCTTTTCCTTTCAGGTAATCACAGTCAAAGGTGTGGCTGTAAGAGATTTTAGTTAACGGGGAAAACATAATAGGGAGGGGAGGGGAGAAGGGGCAAAATATGAACATCCTTTTAACCTTTAAACATGTATTTCAAGCATGTTTATATTCTTTATAAAAACAAACAATGATAAGCAAAACTAGGAAAAATTGACTCCACTTACCCCTAAGGTGAAGCTTCCCATGATCACCATGGGATAACTTATGTATAGGTGTCAGGTCAAGGTTCATAGTCAGTTTCAAACCACCACTTTCATTTTAAATACCCGGACCAATGCATTCACATCATGGCAGCCAGCTTTCCAGTTGCACATTTTCTCTTCATGAAAATAAAATTCACTTTGTTATTCAGTCTTACCTTTACCAATAGAGGAATCTTCCATCTCCTTGAAAGAGGGCAGTTTACTCTGACCCCAAACGGATAGGTCAAGCTTACTCGGGCTAAGCGGGGAATCTATATTGGTATCTTCGGTGGTAAAATCTTCACTTCGGGTAGAAACTTTCAAGAAAACCTGAAAGAACATATGTTGAATTATACTAAAAAAGAAGGAAAGCAACTTAATCAGTTAAAACAGTTGCCAAAAATATCATCAAAAATTAGTTAAATTAAGGGACTTCATTACGTGATTCTAACTCAACTGGGAGCCATTTTGCAGGGCAGAGCTGAGTATTTCACGCGTCTGATTTTCACATCAGCTCAGTCACATCACACGTAAAACAAACGTATCCAAACTAAAACATGCGCTAGCACACGCTGGTGATGAAAACACGCACTGAGCATGTAAAACACGTGCTGTGCATACAAACACATGCTGGTTTAAACAAACTGGCCATATTAATTAATTTTTTTAATAAAAAATGTTATTTTAAAGAAAAAACTAATCTTAATCAGTGGATTCTAAACATGTTTATTAGTTAGTGCGACCAACAGCACAGCACGATTCCAGCATACTATTTACAAAAGTAATCTTATATAATAACATGCAAACATATGTAAGTGTACAGCAGACGGCAGTCTGTCCTACAAAATGGCGATGAAAACAAAGTCCTGTGACCTCCAACGTCAGCTAAAATATCCAAACAATGACAATATTCCATTTTATTCTTTATTTTCAAAATAAATTATTAGAGAAAATGTTTTTGATGTCATTAGTTGAATAGATTGTAAATCTCATGCATCTGATCAAGAATACTGAGAAACTGCACAAGATTTTACAAACGTTGAATATTCTGACAATGACTACTCTGCACAGATTGAATGCTTTCTTAAAGTTCTGATAACATCTAGACGCAACTTGGGATTAATTGCTTTAAAATGTGAAATGCACAATTATAACAGCAAAAACTCCCATCAAAATCGATTAAAACCTCAAGCATTGAAAAATAATAATAATAATATTAAAAAAAGGATGAAGGATGACATCTGATTCCATTGATGTATTTTATAACTTGATCATACCCATGAGCAACACTTAAAAAGAAAGAAATTAATGTCATTTCTACACAAATAAGAAAAAACTTTAGTATCTCCTTAATGGAATAAGATATTGAAGTAGTTTCTTCACCATTTTTTTTTTTTTTTTTTGGTGAACTTGCATAACCACTGAAGTACATGCAAAACAATAAAACAGTACACACCTCCTCCAGTTTAGCATCAGATACACCATAGCTGCGAATGTGAAGATCATCTAAGTTCTGATCAATCTCTCTGAACAGCGCAGGGAAATTTTCTTTCTCCTCTTGTCCACTCGGAAGCTGATAAGAAAGTTCTGATCCTACTTCCTTCAAGATGTGAATGGAAGGAATCCGCTTTTGCAGAAAAGCTGTTACTCTGGAAGAGTCACACAATGCTGGAATGGATACAACAGTTAGCAAGGTTCAAATATTTATCATTGTTAGAGCATTTGGAAACACTTGGAAGGAAACTAGAAGGGAACAACCCTCTAAAAAGTGTGATTACAAGAAAATTTTATTTAACTGTATCAAGAAATATGAGGATGCATCGACACCCCTTCTGCTTTTAACAATGCCAGTGTAGCTCTAGTACCCTCTTCAGAAATAATTTACTTCAGACTATCAAGTAACATCAAAAAATATTTTTCCTTTAATAAGTATCTTACTGATGTGTTTTTCCTCAGAATTTTTTTTTTCTTCACTTATCAAGGAAATTAATTTAAAAATATAAAAAAACCAGTCATTTACACCCTTAAAGTAAATATATGAGGGTAGGAGATTATAAGTGATTGAAAAGGGGAAGGCTTGTTGAGGGCCTGCTTGATGGCTGTTTCAGCTTTCTTATAACATGGTAGCCAAAGTGCTCAACAAAGTTAGTAACAAACCATTCTCTGATGAAACTCCGCTGGATGACCCTGTGCTCTTATTGTCCTCAGAACTTGTGGCAGCACCAACTTTCTTTGGCACATCTTCATAATCATTGTTCACTGCCATAGTAACAGGCGCAACAGAATCCAACTTCAAGTTCCTCTTTGCAGGTGGTGTGCTATGACCACTGGGCAGTTCTTTGACCATGGTCAAAGTGTACCCTGATGAGTAGTGGGACTTGAGGTATTCAGATGTGCCACAACAACGCAGCTTTCCATTATCCAAGATGGCCACACGATCCCCAAGCAGATCTGCTTCCTCCATGAAATGGGTGCAGAGGAGAATTGTGCGACCTACAGAATGGGAAGAATCAACCATAGAAATTCCATGATCCATAATATCTGTTAATAATGACAATTTCAGCTATTGAAGAGCTTTTAGTATGTTTCTTTCGGCTAAAACATGAATGGGGTTGTGGTTAAGTTAAAACAGTCTTTGCCTAAGTCAGGTGCTCTCTGTCAAGGTAATCTTAAGTCAGGTGCTCTCTGTCAAGGTAATCAGGCAGAGAATCAATCGAAACAACACTATTTAAATGATGACATCACACTTTTGCAAATTTTCTTGAAGAAGTAAACTTACACAGTAATGTTCATGATAATCATGAGGTTTTCATTGCTTTCAAGCGACATTGAAACAACCTTTATACTTAAACAACTTAAAGACTGTTTATAATGTATACAACCTTTATATTTGAACAACTTAGAGACTGTTCATAATGTAAACAACCTTTATATTTGAACAACTTAAAGACTGTTCATAATGTAATTTAATATTCTAAACAGCAATCAAGAAAAAACAATTACAAGTTTTACTTGTCGTTCAATGGAACATAACTTAAGTACTGAAGTCATTGTATTTCTCTATGATCAATTAAATTGTCCTTTCAACTTCTACGTACCTCTCTTGCTTTGGATGATTAGGTCCCAGACAGATCTCCTGGCATGCGGATCAATGCCAGCGGTGGGTTCATCGAGAATGATTACTTTGGGGTCCCCAAGGAGGGCAATAGCAATGCACAGCTTGCGCTTCATACCCCCTGAAAGGTTATTGATTGTTTCATCTTGACGGTCTAGCATCTGAAGTTTATCCAAGAGGCTGTGACAACAGATAACATATTGGAAAGATACAATCTTTAGTAAAGTGCAAGTACTGAAAATACCTTTCTCCTGTACCTATCATCATAATCATTTTTTACCATTCAAAATCACTACCCCCCAATTTTTGTTCATGACCATCCCCATCATCGGCACCACCACCATTTACCATCATAATTTATCATCATCAGTTCTGTCCTCGCCACCACCACCAACCTCATAATATCCACCACCAGTTACCATTATCATTTCTCATTACCAGTTCCCTCCCTCATCATCACCACTAAACAACATCATACCCACCATTCACCATCAAAATTTTTCATTATCGGCTCCCTTCGCCATCATCACCACCAACCACATCATATCCACTACCATTTACCATCAAAATTCCTCATTATCAGCTTCCACCACCATTTTTCCCTATCAGTTCCCTCTGCCATCATCACTTCTCACCACCAACATTTACCCCTACTATCCTCCTTCTCCTCATCAACTAGCTGGTGAGATGTATAGCAGTGCATGCAAAATATGAGAACTTGCAGACATAAAAACTGCACCACAACCCTCTATTAATCAACTATTACCTACATTTGTATATAACTGATTACATATGCACATACAATTTCAATGCACTTATCTACATCATCAGACTTAGATATTGTTCTTTGAAATACATCTCAAAGTCTAGAATAACTTACTCAGATCCTTGCTCTTGTATTTCTTTATCTGATATATCTTTCAGTTTTCCATATAACGTAAGATGCTCTTTCACTGTCAACCTATCAAATTTGAAGATAAAAATTACTCCTGGTAAGCTCCTAACATATAAATCATTTTATGAAAGTGAGTGGGGTAAGTGAGTGGGGGAGGGGAAAAGTGAGTGAGGGGAGGAGTAAGTGAGTGAGGGGAGGGGGTAAGTGAGTGGGAGAGGTGAGTGATTTTCTCCTGGACATTCTTGAAGCTTCCTAAGGTTTCTCTGGGTCTACCAGAGGTTATCTCTGGGTCATATTAAACCAAAAGATATCCCTGATGATTACCTGGGTTATCTTATGTATTTCTGAGTGTAAATAAGACTTCCCAAGACAAGAAAAGGAGGGCTGTCTGAAGTTGTGTCAGCAAGGTTAACCTAGGTGTAATTCTGACATGTGACTTGAAAAACACCATCCTTGTCATAACAATTAATAACTAGAATAGTAAATACCGTCATGGTTTGCATTTCCATCCATGCAAATTGACACCCATATCATATGATCCGCCCAATTATAAAAATGGCAAATGGCATCCCACACTAAGTCCCACATGACATCTTATATCCCACATGACATCCTATATCCCACATGGCATCCCATGTCCCACATGGCATCCCATGTTCCACATGGCATCCCATGTTCACATGGCATCCCATGTTCCACATGGCATCCCACATCGTGTCCCACATGACACCCCATCCCATTCCTTGTTCTACATGGCATTCCACCATATGTCCCACATGGCATTCCATCATATGTCCCACATGGCATTCCATTATAGGTCTCACATGGCATTACAACTTATGTCCCCACATTATATCCAACCATATGTCCCACATTGCATCCCATCCAATGTCCCACATGACATCCCATAGGCTCCATAAGCAGTCTCTTCCTAGCCATCACAGTCCCTGATAGAGCATACAAAGTATAAAAGTCTGTCAGTTCATATAACTTATGCAAATGAAGTGTTGAATAAGGGAAAATAGGAGAAGTCAAATAACCATATCTGATATAGCCCTTGGTGCATTCCACATGGTATATATTCTATCCTATGTCACGAATGGCACCCAACCATGTCCCATATGGCATCTCTCACTATGTCCACATGCAGTTAAATCCTGTCACACTCCCTGACTGAGCATACTAAGTATAAATGTCTTGTTAGTTCTTATACTGTAGCATGCAACTTTATGCAAATGAACACAATAATAAAGGCGGAGTTTAACAATCATGCCTGATACAGCTGTTGGTGCACAAACATTTTAAAGATTTTTAAGGGTTTTAAACCAGTGTTATGAGAGACACTTGAGGATCTCTGAAGAATATTGGAAAACTATAAGATTTTACAGTTATCTTCTAAGAAAATATCAAATGTTTTGTAGACTTTTTAAGAAAACTAGTATTCAACCTGTCTTAACCAGTTCGGTGCGGAATGACGAGATAATCTCACAATACGCATGTACTGCCAGCAAGCGACTGACAAGTTAACTCACGAAATATGAATATTGATTACTATGACCTAGCTGTCATCTACCTGTATGGTACATTATTTAGTGTGACCTATGATATGTACATTGTAGATTGTGTCTAGTTTTAGATGAAAAAAAAAAAAAACACAAGAGGCTAAAATGTAACCAGTTAGAGTATGTTCACAGTAAAAAAGCCAGTGCACACATCGCATCAAAACAACAAAGATGGCAGCGCCATGAGAAAGTGAAGTTATACAGCTGATGAGATAATTGGCTTATTAGTAGAGTCTGACTCATCAAAACGAGCTCATTGGACTCATAGATAAATAGAGATGAGTTTGTGGATTTTCTGCGGTAGTGGTAAGGAATCAGATCTTGGTAGAAATAGGCCAAATGTTAGTTGCAATAACACTAACAATGCTACTAACGTTACTAATGTTAGGCCAAATATTAGCAGTTCTGGTGCTGGGGCTTATGATGGGGGTTTGTCCAGTTTTCCATCTTGGATAACCATGACATGTAAATACAGTAAAAGAGTAAAATATCTGAAAAGGTAAGAAATTTCTTAATGTTATTGGAGTTATTCATTCTACATTTTCATTTCAAATAAATATCATAAACAGTAAAAATATGACCTACAAATTGTATTATTTCACTTTTTAGGGAAAATTTCAAAAATATCCTGCGTGTGTGGAATTTTTTAGCAAGAACATCCAACACTGAACAGAATAAGTGTCACTGAAAAACTGTTAATATTTTGTAAGGAAATTCCAGCCTTCCATCTGAAGAAACTTATAACATTTTCTGAGGAATTCTCAAAAAACTTCAACATTTCTGAGGAACTCTGAAGAAACTTTTAACCTTTTCTGAGGAAATCTCAGGAAACAGTGTGGACTGCCAAGCGGAAGGCCAGATGGCTGGCTGAAATCGCCATTACATAGGTTCGTATTACGCCTTCACATGCGAACCAAAAATCAAAGTATTTGAGAATGAAAAATGATGCCCAGGTTGACGTCCCCACCAATCACATTTAATTCAATTTTATCAAGGGTAACACTCACTCATCATATAAAGCGTCATGTTGAGGACAAACACCAAAGCTGCGATGTGTGTTGCTGAAGAAACTGCTGATGCTCTTGTTGTTTATGAAAATCTTTCCACTTGAAGGTGGATATAAGCCAGAGATCATGCATCTATGAAAAGAAAATCCACAAATGTTGCTTTTGATGTTCCTTGCATTTCAAGTGTAGTTTACATTACTTTTATCCAACTTTTATCAGAGACATAATGACTCTTATCTCAAACAAACAAAAGTGACTAACACTGTCATATATGTTAATTGTAAATTGAGAACTAAATTGGATAGTTTTTGCATCCAACTAATTGAGCAATCACAAATTTAATGTAAATAAAATTTAATGTAAAAAGTAAATTTTACTTTGTACAGTTTGCTTTTTAAGATAAAACCCTTTTCTTCAATTCTCACATTCCAAGTCATACAGAATAATGCATATTGCTGCACATTAAGGTCTCAGACTATATTGTATGAGAACAATAAAAAGACCCACAATTCCAATCACATTCTCATGAAATTCAGCTAGGATATTTTTCAAACAGAAACAAACCAAAAATATGATATTTAATAGTTAAAATTCTTACATGGATGTAGTTTTTCCTGCTCCGTTGGACCCAAGCAGTGCTGTGACTTGACCCTCAAAGCAACTGAAGCTAACCTGATCAAGAGCCAATTTATTGTCCTTTGAGCACGACTTATTGTAGATTTTGCTGACATTAACCAATGCAATACCACACGGTGTATCACATGGCTCTTCTTCAATCTGGGCTCCTATATCACAACAAAATTAAAACAAAATATTTCATCATAAAATGCACTCATCACAACTTTACCTCAGTTACTCGAACATATGTTTGCTGATTTTAGTTTCACTGATCATAACTTTTATCAATTTAGCGATTACAATATCTTTTGCTTCAGATGGTTGCACATTTGAATAGAGACATTTGACTTGCCAAACAGACTTTTTTCACTTTATTTAAAAGCAAATATATGACTTACGAAAAGATACTCAAAAATATTTATTTCTTTATTTTTCTTTTTTTCACTTTTTTAAATCAAATATCTACTCCCCCATTTTTGAAATTTCATAAACTGAACAATTTGTTGCAATTTTTATTGCAATATTCGTAGACAACTAGTCATGATTGCGGATCATGGCCATAACACACACAACTTGGTGTTGTCCTTGATTGAAGCTGGTAGGTAACTTTTAAGATTAGCATTAAATCAAGAACTATGACACGAAATATTTGTGTTATTAATCAAAAGTACTATAAACCCACCTTTGTGTGTCATAGCAGTGGCCTCTTCATCCTCTCCATAAACGCTGTTGACAAACCCATCCATGTTGCTTTCTTTGGTGGAATGACACCAATAACTCACTTGCAATGGGAAGTACCAAGGACGAGGAACACCGTATTGACCTAAATAAAAGTGTACATTCTTAAAATCATTCTGAGAGTACATGTAGTTTGAGGAATATCATGCATAAGTGCATATGTAACTTATGATATATTTCTTGTAATCAAGTTTGGTTAACAGACATGAATGAATGAATTAATAAGTAGCTGAAATTTCAATTTTTGTTGACAGACACGAATGAATGAATTGATAAGTAGCTGAAATTCAAATCTGGTTAACAGACATGAATGAATGAATTGATAAGTAGCTGAAATTCAAGTTCGGTTAACTGACATGAATGAATGAATTGATAAGTAGTTGAAATTCAAATTCTTTGAATGAAAAACTGGCTATAATAGCTTTTGGTGGATGACCAAATTGTAGAATATTGAGAATGGTTGTGATGGCTAGTTACAGTGAAACTGGTCTTCTGTGACGGTTTGCCAACTGCCAAAATTAAAACTAGTGAGCAATGCGACAAATTGAGCATGGTCTGCCAAACCTAAAACTTGTTGGCCAAACTTAAAGATTGAATGAGGACTCGAGTAAATCTAATTGATATAGTGAAACATAGTGAGACTGGTCCACTCAAAAAAAGTTTGTTTGGCTTTTCAATTGCTTAATCAAATTGGTGGATTGGTTGACATAATTTCAGACTGATTAAAGAATTGAAAAGCTGGTAGACAGGAATCTATAGAATGTTTGACAGATTTGATAGATTGGTTGAATGAATTAGTTCATAAGATGTTAGTTTAAAAACTAAAACATGAATGATGTGGAAGCTCAATTTAATCACAAAAATGTTCAAAATAGTAAGGATGATATCAAAGGAAGATTAAATGAGGAGTTGCCATTTTCAAGTCAAGTTTTGCATATAAAGATATATTTATGGTTTACCGTTGTTTACTAGTATTTTGTAAGAAGCAATTTATTCTTTGCATTTTCCCATTGATTAATCTCTTACATTGTACATCCTTTCTTTCAATTAGTTTGTCTGCAAATGCGCCAATCATATGATGTGAAACTAAGGATGTACGAACACATCCTTGGTAAAACTAAACCATAAGCAAGGCTTTCATACATGTCTGTTTTATGAGGCCATGCACCCAATCCAAAAAACAAAGTTATTTTCCATTAAAATGTGTAAAATTAGCTGGAGGCAGCTGATGTCAAAACCAAAACTGGTTGGAGATTTAATTGAATCTGTCTACAGATGTGTTAGCTAAAAATAATAAATTCCCTTCAGAAAAAAGAGATACCTGTGGAAATTGGGGGATTGTCCCCCTAAATTCTTCAGCCCCCCTCACAAGACTTTTTCAGAGAAAACAATTAATAAATCTTTCACACTGACAATACTTGTTTTACTATTTAACTGGCAATGTTCCTATTTTTGTTGGCTAAAAGCATTTTACTTCTCTTAAGAAATGGAAAACTCCATAGAACTCCAGGGGACTTTCCAAACGGAATCCAAGAAAGCACACTTCAGGCCCCTTCAGCAACAATTTTTAATAAATAAAAAGATTTTCATAATTCATAAGATAATTAACATATCTCTTACTATTTAGGTTGCATCTTAATTTTTGTTGTTAAATTTCCTCAAATGAAAGATAATTCCATCCTTTTTTTGGGGGGGAACATCCATTATTTTTTGGAGGGGAGGGGGTCTCCTTCCTCCAAATTACCACAAAAAAGCAGCTTCAGTCCCCCATTTTTTCAGAAGTACAGTACTTCATTTGCAATTTCAACTTAAAAGCCAAAAAGTTTCATAAATCAATACATTTTTTTGTCCTTAAATTTGAAGAAACTCCAGAGCTGCAAAAAACTTTCATCAAAGTTTGCAGATTTGCGCTACATTGCAACAACGAAAAAAAGTATCTCAGACAAAGATAACGAGCAATGCTGATTAACAGGGATAGTATTCCATGCTGTCCACATAACAGAGGATATTGTGCACTGCAGATTTTCATGAAAATGATGAAAATGAAAATTGCTCAATTTCAGGTATGCAAACAGTAAATGAAAAACTGAATACACCCTGTGTGGAGATTTCATGCTCTTCAAGACTGCCAGATTTCAGAAGTCTTTGGTCAAAAACCTCTTGAGCTAGATACTTTTCAAAAATGGGAGAGGAAAGTTAACAGAAAATTCCCATTTTATAACCTCAACTTCATTGAGCTAACAAAATTAAAAAATTGGTGCATAAGGATTTAATATTGTTATACAACACTTTTTACTTTACTCCTGGGTATTTTGCCTCATCTATGGATGTAAAAGTCTGACTTTTATAGTCGCCATAATAAGCATGGATGTATTATGTACTAACAATGCCATAAGCAAGCAAGCATGGATGTTTTATGTACTAACAATGCCATAAGCAAGTAAGCAAGCATGGATGTATTATGTACTTACAACACCATAAGCCATTAGCAAGTAAGCAAGCATAAATGTATTATGTACTAATAATGCCATAAGCAAGTATGGATGTATTATGTACTAACAACGCCTTAAGAAAGTAAGCAAGCATGGATGTATTATGTACTAACAACACCATAAGCAAGTGAGCAAGCATGGATGTATGATGTACTAACAACACCATAAGCAAGTAAGCAAGCATGGATGTATTATGTACTAACAATGCCATAAGCAAGCAAGCAAGCATGGATGTATTATGTACTAACAACACCATAAGCAAGTAAGCAAGCATAAATGTATTATGTACTAATAATGCCATAAGCAAGTATGGATGTATTATGTACTAACAACACCATAAGCAAGTAAGCAAGCATAAATGTATTATGTACTAATAATGCCATAAGCAAGTATGGATGTATTATGTACTAACAATGCCGTAAGAAAGTAAGCAAGCATGGATGTATTATGTACTAACAATGCCATAAGCAAGTAAGCAATCATGGATGTTCTATGTACTAACAATGCCATAAGCAAGTAAGCAAGCCTGGATGTATTATGTACTAGCAATGCCATAAGCAAGCATTAATGTATTATGTACTAGCAATGCCATAAGCATGTAAGCAAGCATAAATGTATTATGTACTAATAACGCCATAAGCAAGTATGGATGTTTTATGTACTAACAACGCCGTAAGAAAGTAAGCAAGCATGGATGTATTATGTACTAACAATGCCATAAGCAAGCAAGCAAACATGGATGCATTATGTACTTACAACACCATAAGCTAGTAAGCAAGCATGGATATATTATGTACTAACAACACCATAAGCAAGTAAGCAAGCATGGATGTATTATGTACTAACTTCTTCTAAGGTGTACGGTACTTCTTACTAACAGTTATTGTAAAGTTAAAAGTTTTTCAAGTTTCGAGCTTAACAAATAGTTTGCTGACATCTTACCTGGGAAGACTGTATGGCATACCACCCGATGCTGATATCTTACCTGGGAAGACTGCATGGATGTACTACCAAATGCTGATATCTTACCTGAGAAGACTGTATGGACATACCACCAAATGCTGATAGCTTACCTGGGAAGATTGCATGGACGTACCACCAAATGCTGATATCTTACCTGAGAAGACTGTATGGACATACTAAGACTGTATGGACATACCACCAAATGCTGATATCTTACCTGAGAAGACTGTATGGACATACTAAGACTGTATGGACATACCACCAAATGCTGATATCTTACCTGAGAAGACTGTATGGACATACCACCAAGTGCTGATATCTTACCTGAGAAGACTGTATGGACATACCACCAAATGCTGATATCTTACCTGAGAAGACTGTATGGACATACCACCAAATGCTGATATCTTACCTGAGAAGACTGTATGGACATACTAAGACTGTATGGACATACCACCAATGCTGATATCTTACCTGAGAAGACTGTATGGACATACCACCAAATGCTGATATCTTACCTGAGAAGACTGTATGGACATACTAAGACTGTATGGACATACCACCAAATGCTGACATCTTACCTTAAAAGACTGTATGGACATACCACCCAATGCTGACATCTTACCTAGGTAGACTGTATGTACATACCACCAAAAGCTGATATCTTACCTGGGAAGACTGCATGGACGTACCACCAAATGCTGATATCGTATGGACATACCACCAAATGCTGACATCTTACCTGGGAAGACTGTATGGACATACCACCAAATGCTGATATCTTACCTGGGAAGACTGAATGGACATACCACCAAATGCTGATATCTTACCTGGGAAGACTGCATGGATGTACCACCCAATCAGAAAGTAGAGCACTCCATCCACCAACATCATGATACAAGCCAGACCAACGGATGGATTGTTCCCGTTCAAAGGATGTTCAAAGAAATTGTTCCAATTTACACCAACTTCTTGATATTCCCATTGCCCAATCACCATACCACCTGAGCCAAATGCTGACGTAGAACACAAGCACTATACATGGAACATAGAAAGTACAAGCATAATTTCTATCTATAAAGGATACAGTTAGTGGGTGAAACTCTTCATTAATCCCCCTTCCCATTTGTAAATCAAAAGTCGCTTAGTGCAATGCCTTAATACCTGCCATGAACACCCAAAGTCACCTCTGCATCCTTTTTCCCCACCTCCACTTCCTCCCCCACTGATGGCTATTTTCAACCTTTTTTATTTTATCTTTCAAACTTATGGTGGCCTGAATGCCTATTCATTAACCCTGATAAGATAAGGCCCTGTACAGAAAAAAATTTGAATCTAAAGGCCTAAAAATGCTTGAGATCTTACCACAACCCCATCAAAATGCTTGAGATCTTACCACCAACCCATCAAAATGCTTGAGATCTTACCACAACCCCATCAAAATGCTTGAGATCTTACCACAACCCCATCAAAATGTTTGAGATCTTACCACAACCCCATCAAAATGTTTGAGATCTTACCACAACCCCATTAAAATGTTTGAGATCTTACCACAACCCCATCAAAATGTTTGAGATCTTACCACAACCCCATCAAAATGTTTGAGATCTTACCACAACCCTATCAAAATGCTTGAGATCTTACCACAACCCCATCAAAATGTTTGAGACCTTACCACAACCCCATTAAAATGTTTGAGATCTTACCCCAATCCATCAAAATGTTTGAGATCTTACCACAACCCATCAAAATGTTTGAGATCTTACCACAACCCTATCAAGATGTTTGAGATCTTACCACAACCCCATTAAAATGTTTGAGATCTTACCACAACCCATCAAAATGTTTGAGATCTTACCACAACCCTATCAAGATGTTTGAGATCTTACCACAACCCCATCAAAATGTTTGAGATCTTACCACAACCCCATCAAGATGCTTGAGATCTTACCACCACCCCATCAAAATGTTTGAGATCTTACCACAACCCCATCAAAATGTTTGAGATCTTACCACAACCCCATCAAAATGTTTGAGATCTTACCACAACCCCATCAAAATGCTTGAGATCTTACCACCACCCCATTAAAATGTTTGAGATCTTACCCCAACCCATCAAAATGTTTGAGATCTTACCACAACCCATCAAAATGTTTGAGACCTTACCACAACCCCATTAAAATGTTTGAGATCACCACCACCCCATTAAAATGTTTGAGATCTTACCACAACCCCATCAAAATGTTTGAGATCTTACCACAACCCATCAAAATGTTTGAGATCTTACCACAACCCTATCAAGATGTTTGAGATCTTACCACAACCCTTACAAAATGTTTGAGATCTTACCACAACCCCATCAAAATGTTTGAGATCTTACCACAACCCCATTAAAATGTTTGAGATCTAACCACAACCCCATTCAAATGTTTGAGATCTTACTACAAGCCCATCAAGATGCTTAAGATCTTACCACAACCCATCAAAATGTTTGAGATCTTACCACAACCCCATCAAGATGCTTGAGATCTTACCACCACCCCATTAAAATGTTTGAGATCTTACCACCACCCCATCAAAATGTTTGAGATCTTACCACAACCCCATCAAAATGTTTGAGATCTTACCACCACCCCATTAAAATGTTTGAGATCTTACCACCACCCCATTAAAATGTTTGAGATCTTACCACAACCCCATTAAAATGTTTGAGATCTTACCACCACCCCATCAAAATGTTTGAGATCTTACCACCACCCCATCAAAATGTTTGAGATCTTACCACAACCCCATCAAAATGTTTGAGATCTTACCACCACCCCATCAAAATCTAAATGTAAAGGCATTCTCTTCTATTCCAAAGAATGAATTGAAGGAAAGATATGTCTTTCCGTTAATACACCACAAATTTTGCACATATCAATTACATTTTTGACGCTAGTCTATAAAACTTTAAACATGACAAACGACAATGCTAAAAAGGTGAGGGTTATTTTCTTACCAGTAGAATTGCATACCCCAAGGAAAGGGGTTTTTCAACGATAAAAGCTGCCACTTGTGGAAGGAACAGGATGTTATATATAAGGATGGAACCAAGGCTGGCAATGTTGGCCCTCTGGAAGAAGGAACTCACAAGATAGCTGTAAGAGGAAACGGTATTATGACAAGGAAATCCTAAAGCTATGTCATGCACATTTCATCCCACAGATACGCATGTGGTGTATTCAATGAGACTGTTTGCAGGAAAATTCCCATGAATATATGACATTGAATTCAATTGGTAAAATAACAACCTTGATATCATAGGGGTTGTTCAAGTTTAAGCTCTGAGATAATTGTGTAAAAAGTACAAACGGCTGCAAACAGGCTAAAATATGACATCATACCATCACATTCCATAAGTCTTTGTGTACTCTATTAAAACATATTGTCATTGGGTAAAACTATTGGGTACATGAACAAATGAGCAAATTATGTTCATATATAGTATATGTTATACACCATATCAGTAATTAAAGAAAAAAGATTTCCAATGATATGGTAAGAGGTGACTAATTTTCAAAGAAAATTAGAAAAATATTGTCATGAAAGAGCTGATATGACATATCACATTAGTGAATTGACTTGACTAAACCAGTCATTTTTAAACACACTTGTGGCTTCTTTGTGAAACTCAATACCTTCTTTATGGAACATGACATAACCATTGTGATTCTTAGCTTGTCCTCTACCACATGGAATGAACATGCTTGAATATTCTCTTAAATGTTTCAAAGCATCCACCATCAACCATTAATTAACGACACCATGTGAGAGTCAATCTCATAGCTAGACTTTGCCTGCACTAAATGTAACTATGACATTTTTTTTATCATAAACTTTACAATTAAAAGTAACTTAAAATTACCCCGCTAATCATAGAGGGATATTTACAAGAGTTATACTTACATTCCATGCGTTAGCGGAAACAGATCATGGAACCAGATTGCATATTTATAGCATGGAAGATAGGGTATAACTTGAAGTAAATTACATTCATGATGATACAGCTACGTAACCACAGTCATTTTAATTCAACAACAAAAATTAGAGAAAAAAATATAAAAACACTTTAAGCCAACCTTATCTGTTTATTGCTAAGTTGAACAGTGAATTGTAGTACTTCAGTTGAATTCAGGTATATAGAGTTTGGTTGTTTTTCATTATTTAAGTAAAATGTTATGTTTCAAATCATTCTTTCAAGATAGTCCTTGATATAATTCAGGTCCCAGTGACTGTCTACGAGAGATATGATGTTTAAGAGGATGGGAAGGGTACAGAAAGCAGCTGATTTTGACAATGATACTATAAAAACTTGACCTTAACCCTAATCTGCATTTCATTGACAGAAATTTAAAAAAGTTATCAATGGTAGAATTTTAAAAACACAGAATTCAGGAATGACCTACATCCGACCTTATTAATTACAAAAGTTGAAGGAAAAACAGTCTTTCTTGATTTTTGGGGGGCATAAATTGGAAATTAAATCAAATAAACTTTTAACAAACTTTCGAAACTTTAATGACCTTGTTGCTCAAAGTTGCAATTGTACTCACCTTTGCATGATTATGACAAAACTGAAGCACAGCATGAAGACAAGAAGACAAGAGAATTGTGAGTGGTAGTACAGGCTACAGAGAATTTGCAAGATGATACAGATGACAGAGACCACCGCCAAAATGGTGAAGTTGATGATGAACCACGCCCACCAGTTTACACCACTACTGAGACCCATCACTTTCATCAACTGTTAAAAGATAAGTGATATAATATGAGGAGAAAACGACAACAGTCAAAACCAGTCACTTTCACCAACTGTTAAAATACAAGTGATATAATATGAGGAGAAAAGAACAAATATCAAGACTAGTCACTTTTATCAACTGTTAGAATACAAGTGATATAATATGAGGAGATAATAACAAATATTAAGACTAGTCATCAACTGTTAGAATACAAGTGATATAATATGAGGAGATAATAACAAAATATTAAGACTAGTCACTTTTATCAACTGTTAGAATACAAGTGATATAATATGAGGAGATAATAACAAATATCAAGACTTGGTCACTTTTATCAACTGTTAAAATACAAGTGATATAATATGAGGAGAAAATAAGAAATATCAAGACTAGTCACTTTCATAAAATGATGTAATAGAAGGAAAACAACAACCAATGAGATCCATTGCTTCCATCAATTGCTAAAATAAAGGTGATACAATATCAGGGGGAAATTGATAAGATGACATTAAATTTTATGGGTGTGTAAGCAATTCATATCTGACAGCACAGATTAGATGAAACAATACTCAACTGTGTCAATTAGATATATCAAAACTGGACAAGAATTAACTTTGGATCATGCCTATTAGTTCACTCAGAAAGGGTTAACTGTGTAAAACTAGTTTGTCTGATAGCTACGGGATGCAAGAACTGACAAAAAATCTACCTACTAGCAATATTGTGTCATAACTTCCTAATTTTATAAACAAAATGTTTATCAGTCAAAGTTGTTTGAACAACAATTACTTGAGGGTGTGCCATGCTTAACCATGCAGCAACTGCATATGAGCACACTTCAGCTTTCTGGGGTCAAAGATCACAACTGAATTCTGTTTCTGTATCTAAGTGTGGTGGATTAACTTATTTCAATGCTAACGTATTTATTTAGAATACCTTAAAGGTAAAAGTAGAGTTATTCACTTTACTATGTAATGGAGCATCAAGTTCATTATTCTTTGTCATTTCAAAAAAACCTCACCTCTTCAATTCCTCTCTCCTTCTCATACACAAGTTGATGCGTCATAATCCCAAGTAAAATCATGAAAGCTGTAACTGCAATAAAAGCCACCGCCACAGCCATTGGAAAAACAACAGAATTTCGCAGAGAGAAGCTATGGATGAAAAGAAAATAGGTTTAAACACATGGGGTAATTTTGAAACAGTAGATCATGTCTTTATTGTGATAGATCGAAGTGTTCTATTAAATTTAATATATGTCACTACTTATGATTTTTCATATTGAAGTACTGATGAAGCCTACAAAATACTTTTGTTTGACTGTTCATTACAAAGATCATCCAATACTGATTAAGCAATCTGTACATTTTGTAGAAATTTGATTCAGATTCCAAGTCTTGACTGATCACCAGGCATGGATCCTATGTCTATCTATCTTTGTTTGTTTGTTTGATGAAGGCTTAATCACACTACGGTAGCAGGGGTCAAATTGTGCCCGAGAGGTTTGATCATTCCAGAGGTAGGAAGGAAAAGAAACAGAGGGAGACTGAGTGAAACACAGGGACTAAAAGCCAGGAAGCTGGGATCAAGAGAGGAAGTGCATGGGTAAAAAAAAGGGGGCAAAGGTAGAGAGGGGGGTGGGAGAGGAGGATTAAATATGGCTGTAGAGGGAAACATGATGAAGGAAGGAGATAATTTTATCCAGAGGGTTTTTCTGGAAGAGCTCGGCTATTGAGTTGTGGGGGGCAAGGGAAGCTTTGGGAAGGTTGGACAGAGGGCAGGCAAGGAGGACGTGGTGGACTGTGGGGTTGCAATGGCAATTGTTGCAGAGAGGTGAGGGGAGCCAATAAGGAGGTGGGAGAGAGTGAGGTGGGTGTGACCTATTCTAAGGTGGGCAATGTGGAAGTTGTTGACATGGGGAGATTGTGGGTGGTGTGTTTGATCGCAATGGTGGGATGAATGACATGAAGTTTGTAATCAATTTGGGAGTCCCATGAGGTTGCCAGCGGTCACAAACAAGAAAAGCGATAAGCAGTTTGATTTCAGAAAGGGTTTTGGAAAAGCGGGTAGATTAAGGGCAAACTTAGCGACTGAATCAGCTCTGTCATTGCCGGGGATGCCAACATGGCTGGGTATCCAAAAGAACTACTACTAGAACTCAACTCTTCCTGCAGGGGAGGGGGTTGGGGAGAAAGAAGTTTATGGAGAAGGTGGTATGTGGGGTTATCCCATTTAAGATCGAGTAAAGAAGGACAGAATTGGAGTCTGAGAAGATGGCAAAGTGGCTGAGAGGAGGGAGTACTCAATAAAGTTGAGGGCGAGTAGAATGGTCTTGGCCTCGGCCAAGAAGATGGACGAATAGTTGGGAAGCCTGCTACCGAGGGTGATGTCTTGAATGGCGGGAGCAGCAGCTGTCTTGTCGCCTTCCTTGGGGCCATCAGTATAAATGTGAGGTGTAGTTTAAGAGTTGTTCTTTGATTTGGTTGTGGAGGTTGACGAAGAGGTTAGGGTGGGTCTGTGTTTTGTAATGAGTGGAGAGGCCTGGCCAGGTGGATAAAAGGGAGGGGGATGGCCCAAGGAGGAAAAGTGGGCCAGGACAAGGTGCCAAGAGTGGCGGGGTTGATGCCGAGATGGTGGAGGTCAGGATTGATGCATAAGCTGAAGGGAGGGGATAAGGTTTTAGTCCTATCAAAGAAGGTGCAATGAGGGTGGAGAAATTGGGGTACCTAATGAGGTTGTAAACAAGGTTCTAGGTGTTGTTGAGGGCTCTAAAAGCATAGGAAAGGCTAAGCTTTGTACACCTTAGCAGAGAGGGGGGCTCTTTGGCTTCAATGTGAAGACTGGTGATAGGGGAGGTCCTGTTGGCACCCAGACAAAGCCTGAGGGCTTCATTTTGGATGGTGTTGATGTGGTTGGGGTAAGAGTTGTGAGCGACACAGTAGACAATATTGCCATAGTCACGCTTGGCACGAATGGTGAGCCTGAAAATCTTGAGGAGAGCATGGGGGTTGTCACCCCAAGGGATGTTGGAGAGGAGGCGGAGAATGTTGAGGGAGCTATTGCATTTCTGTTTCAGGTTGGTGATGTGTTGCTTGTAGGAGAGCTTTGGGTCTAGGTTTAAATCCAGGAACTTAGTGTGGTCAACTTTAGAGATGTGATTGCCATTAAGCACTACGTTGGATTGGGGTGGAGGTTGTTAAAATGACAGAAGTGCATGCAGATTGTCTTGTCTTTAGAGAATTTAAAAGCGTTATTGTTGCACTAGTCTTGCAGCTGGTTGAGATTGAGTTGGAGCCTATATTTGACAAGAGAAAAGCTACGGGAGGAGTAGAAGATGGTGAAGTCATCCATGTAGAGGGCACGTTTGATGTTGGGGTCAAGGTTGTCCCCAATGTTGTTAATGCTCAGGTTGAAGAGAGTGAGAGAGAGGATGTTGCCTTGGGGGACACCCTCTTATTGGGGGTAGAGGTTGGAGATGGTGTGGCCAATACAAACTTGAAACTGCCTGGGTGAGAGGAAGGTTTGAATAAAGATGGGAAGGTGGCCTCTGAGACCAATGGTGTGAAGTTTGCGGGTAATGCTGTATTTCCAAGTAGTGTGGAAAGCTTTCTCTAGGTCAAAAAAGATGGCAATAAGGTGTTTCTTTTTAGCAAAGGATTTCCAGATAGCGGTGTCGAGCATATTTAAGTGGTCCAGGGTATTGCGACATTTCCGGAAGCCGCTTTGGTGAGGGAAGAGAATTTTGTTGGTCTCAAGGAACCAGATTAGTCTCTGGTTAATGATCCTTTCCATAATTTTACAGAGATAGCAGGTGAGGGCAATGGGGCGGGAGCTGGAGGTTTTGGTATTGTCCTTCCCGGTTTGAGGATGGGGGTGATGATAGCTGTCCTCCAGATAGGGGGAAAGGAGTATGAGGACCAAATGTGGTTGAGGATGGTTGAGTAGGGTAGCGTGGCCTTGTTGGGGAGGTGTTTCAGGAACTGGTAGTGGATGTTATCTGGGCCTTTGAAGGTGCAAGCAGCGTCGTGGATGGCTTGGTTTACTTCAGAAAGAGTGAGAGGGGTGTTGTAGCTCTCGGTGTTGTCGGAGGGAAAGGTAATACTCTGGGCTTCGTCGCAAGCCTTTTTGCCTTTGAAAGCATTGGGTAGTTGGCAGAGGACAAGATGTTGCTGAAAGATGCGGCGAGGTGGTTAACGATATCTTTTTTTGTGGTGGGGTTACCATTCCAGGAGAGATGGGAGACTTGCCTATCCTGCCATGGAAGCTGTTAACCATACTCCAAATCTTCTTAGGTGTTGGTGGTGAGGGAAGAGATGAAGTTGTTCCAAGTGTTGGTTTTACTGTCCTTAATAGTGCGCCTGGCTTTGGCATGGCTGATGCAAAAGAGGTTGAGGTTGTGGGTGGTCGGCTTTGTTTTGAAGTTCCTGAGGGCCCTTTTCCTATTTTTGATGGCGGTTTTGCAATCATCAGAGAACCATGGGTTGGGAGGTCGTTAGGGGGTTTTGGGAATGGAGCAGGTGTCAATGTTGATATGGCTGTTACTGAAGTTTGACATGGGATCCTTACCCTCCAGGAGATGGGTTGAGAGGTGAGAGTCACAAAAGGTTTTGAAAAGAGGCCAGTCAGCCTTCTTAAGATTCCAATTGGGGGTGTGGTCTGTGAGGGTTTGAAGGTTGTAATGAATAAGAAGAGGGTAATGGTCACTACCACAGAGATCAGCAGTGACCTTCCTGCTAAAATCAAGGAGGATGTTGGGGGAACAGATGGACAGGTCAATACAGGTGAAGGAGTCTGTGGCAGGGTGTATCAATTGTCAAGTGATATCAAAGTTGCCCATCTATTTTTCAGACAATTATCAATTGATTATCAACATTTTGGAAACAATCTTCAAAGGGGAACTCCCTATTCAGCTACTGTAGATACAGCTACACTGGGATATTGGGCAGAAGTGACATCACAAGCAAGGAGTAGGCTGTTTGTCTTTCAATCTATTATAGGTATTTTTCTACTTAAGAAACAGATCAGTTGTCTATCTACCTTGCAGGCATGGATATTTGTCAACCAACCTTTCACACAGGGATGAGTAGAATGTCTTTTTAATGATATCAATCAAATGTACAAATAACATTAATTAAAACATGGATCAGCTGTCCATCTATCTTTAAGGTACAGATTAGAATACCTAGAATCATAATTGTAATAACATTTGACTATATGTACATTGATAGCAACGCATAATGATAGAAGCAGAAACACAAGCTCCATAAATTGAATATTTAAATTCTCAATTCTATCATGAAATAAATCCAGTCCCCACAATATTGCTTTTGCCCCACAAAAATATTGACCGGAGGTTTTCTATTGAACACTCACTTGCTATTCCTGCTGCACGGATAAGGCATTTGTTGTATATACACATCGGGCACATCCAGAGAAGGATCAGCATGAAGGTCAATGACCCCATGCTCTATTATGTCCTGGAGGTACACAAAGCCATGCAGGTATTGCTGTTCTTGGAAGAAATCATCACGGGGGCCTGGACTCCAATAACTGGGGGTGAAAAAGATTAGTTACAGATAACAAGAGTAAAAGTCAGTGTGCACATACATAAGCATAATATTTATAATGCATAAAGTTGTTAAATATTAAAATCAGTTAAATATCAGCCCTTTTACAGATTTATGATTTTAAGGCTTTATAATGCGAAATCTTAATCAATATAAACAACTTCAATTACAAAATTCTTATTGAATTGGCTGCCACTGCATGTAAGGCACTGCAAAAATTTTGTGTTCACAAAATATGACATGTAAAAAGGTTGAAATTTCCATGACAGGTCATTTTTATAAAAAGGTCGGTGACATTTTTCCTTCCAACTATACTACTGTATCATAATTCTCATGCAGCCCTTTGCAACTCCCATTTTTGACATTTTAAAAAACAATCAGAGAAGAAATTGAAACGAATATCACTTACAATTTCA
This sequence comes from Chiridota heheva, assembly GCA_020152595.1. Taxonomy (NCBI): domain Eukaryota; kingdom Metazoa; phylum Echinodermata; class Holothuroidea; order Apodida; family Chiridotidae; genus Chiridota; species Chiridota heheva. The sequence goes on from JAIGNY010002171.1 coordinate 2,298,074, forward strand.
TGGTGGCAGACGTAACAGGAGTCGAGTGTGTGGCCATACGTACAGAATATTTAACATGTTTTGGAATGTTGGTAGCATCTTCAAGATTGTGAAATTCTATGGCTAATTAGAGTGAAAATAATAATAATATCTTTGTTAACATTGTAATCATCATGACAGAATTAATGCTAACTAAATGCAGTTCTTTGATTGACATGAGTAAGCATGAGTGACAGTCAGGGAGGAGACTACTTTGATCTCATCCTCAGTTTTAACAACAGTGCTCCTTTAATTTACAATCAACAAATTTAGGAGCAAGTAGTTTTTAAAAGTTTCCATTTTGTTAACACATCTATTGTGTTAATATCAGATGGGATTTTGCAAAGATTTCCATAAAAATGCTGACAATTATATCCCATGTCTAATCCCTGCAAAGAGAAACAGAACTCCATACTGCATAAAATTAACATATGGGTATGCTTATATACATTGTAGAACCTAAAAACGTTTTGGTTGGGGAAAGTAGGGCAACAGTTGCTTACATATGATCTTGAACAGCCTGGACAAGATAAGTAAATGTTATACAGAGTGTACTAGTTTTTCTGCCAAAAGAATTGTCATATCTATCTTAAACCTTACCTTTTTACTTATATTTACTTACTTTTTCTTATTTTTTTCATTTCAGCTGTTTACATATTTTCCAGTCTCCCCTTTTTGTATTGATATTTGTTCTCCATTCAAACATAACTATCCAAGATATTAGATATAATATTTGTTTTCATGAATTAAAATCGAAGATACACATAATTTAAAGAAATACATGAGAAACCATACCTGCAAAGAAGAGATCGCTTTGATAGAGCTGTTGGGCTCTGATTTCCACAGCTTCCTGGCTCTTAAAGCCTTCAAATCGGTCAAGCTCAATGCAGTTTGTTATATTAACAATGAGCATGGCTACAGCACTAATTTGATCCAGGCTGCTGTATGACACAGAGGTCAAGTTTCCGTTGAGTGCTGACAGGAGTGAGTCTGAGTCTAGGCCATACTCAGTGCTAATCAGATCGGATATGTAACTGCTCTCAAGAAGGTTCTACAACAAAACATTTATAAGGAGATAAGAAAAGTGGGAATTAGAATTCTTGAGTATGCAGGAATTCACTCCTACATACTCAAAGGATTCCCCAAATTTAGGAGCTGTTTGAAGGTTTTTACCCCTCAGTCAATTAGACTGGAGGGCTACTCACATCATCATCATATGTCTAAACCCTTAAAGACCCATGCGGTTCAAAACGTGACTGTAATTTTTGGGACTTTTTTTTTATCATAATTAATTTTCACAACTTTCCTTTCATTTGTTATCACTACAAGTTTGGTTTATATGAATGCTAAGACGATAAACTTTAATAAAAAAAATTTAAATTAAGGAAATATCAACATAAGTTCACCTCGCTTGGTTAGCAGAGGTGGTATTTACGAGAATTATACTTACCTTTTAGGCTATAAATATATGCAATCTGGTCTCAGAGACCTGTTTCACCACACAATACAACCAAAACAAGACCACTATACTGTGGCTCACGTATCGCGACAAGTATTCACTAAATTATCACTGAAGCCTAAACCACAGGGGAGATGGGAGGGATGCATAGAATAATTAACCAAGCGGGGTGAATTTACTTCAAATTATATCTTACCTTCTTTCTATGCTATAAATATATGCAATTAGATTGCAACTGATCTGACGGGAGGAGGGAAGTTCAGGACTCAGTCGCTGCAACCGCTGAGCCTCGTGAACCACTCTCGAAGGATACGAGACATACTCAGTCAGACTCTAACACTCGCTTGAGTGATGGCGCGTAGTTTGGATTCAGAAGCAATTAGAGGAAAAACGGTATATTTTAACATGCAAACTACGTTAATGATAGGAGGAAACAACATGACAGCTATAAGCTGATCTTGTTCTGTTTTTGCAGAACTGTTCTTGCAACGTTCCCCTAATCCTCAGGTACGTACTTCAAGTAGGCTGACAGAAGGGTTGCTGGTGTCTTCCATACTGCTGTGCTCATTAATGGGTACCCCCTCCTCCCCCAAAAGGGCCCTGGATGTGGCTAGACTGTGCACTTGAAGTGCCTTCACACGCTCACTACCCAGCCGGGCCGTAATTGCCAGAGCAACCCAACGCAAAATGGTGTCCCATGACACTGCACAATGTGGTTTTTGTAGAGATACGAAAATGCTCTAGAGTCGCCTCTTAGTGACTGAGTGCGCTTAATGTAACACTTTAGACAGCAAACTGGGCACCAGTCCCTGTCCTCCTGCATGTCTGAAAAGTTTGAGTCGCCTCTTAGTGACTGAGTGCGCTTAATGTAACACTTTAGACAGCAAACTGGGCACCAGACCCTGTCCTCTTGCATGTCTGAAAAGTTTGAGTCGCCTCTTAGTGACTGAGTGCGCTAATGTAACACTTTAGACAGCAAACTGGGCACCAGACCCTGTCCTCTTGCATGTCTGAAAAGTTTGAGTCGCCTCTTAGTGACTGAGTGCGCTTAATGTAACACTTTAGACAGCAAACTGGGCACCAGACCCTGTCCTCTTGCATGTCTGAAAAGTTTGAGTCGCCTCTTAGTGACTGAGTGCGCTTAATGTAACACTTTAGACAGCAAACTGGGCACCAGACCCGTCCTCTTGCATGTCTGAAAAGTTAGAGTCGCCTCTTAGTGACTGAGTGCGCTTAATGTAACACTTTAGACAGCAAACTGGGCACCAGACCCTGTCCTCTTGCATGTCTGAAAAGTTTGAGTCGCCTCTTAGTGACTGAGTGCGCAATGTAACACTTTAGACAGCAAACTGGGCACCAGACCCTGTCCTCTTGCATGTCTGAAAAGTTTGAGTCGCCTCTTAGTGACTGAGTGCGCTTAATGTAACACTTTAGACAGCAAACTGGGCACCAGACCCTGTCCTCTTGCATGTCTGAAAAGTTTGAGTCGCCTCTTAGTGACTGAGTGCGCTTAATGTAACACTTTAGACAGCAAACTGGGCACCAGACCCTGTCCTCTTGCATGTCTGAAAAGTTTGAGTCGCCTCTTAGTGACTGAGTGCGCTTAATGTAACACTTTAGACAGCAAACTGGGCACCAGACCCTGTCCTCTTGCATGTCTGAAAAGTTTGAGTCGCCTCTTAGTGACTGAGTGCGCTTTAATGTAACACTTTAGACAGCAAACTGGGCACCAGACCCTGTCCTCTTGCATGTCTGAAAAGTTTGAGTCGCCTCTTAGTGACTGAGTGCGCTTAATGTAACACTTTAGACAGCAAACTGGGCACCAGACCCTGTCCTCTTGCATGTCTGAAAAGTTTGAGTCGCCTCTTAGTGACTGAGTGCGCTTAATGTAACACTTTAGACAGCAAACTGGGCACCAGACCCTGTCCTCTTGCATGTCTGAAAAGTTTGAGTCGCCTCTTAGTGACTGAGTGCGCTTAATGTAACACTTTAGACAGCAAACTGGGCACCAGACCCTGTCCTCTTGCATGTCTGAAAAGTTTGAGTCGCCTCTTAGTGACTGAGTGCGCTTTAATGTAACACTTTAGACAGCAAACTGGGCACCAGACCCTGTCCTCTTGCATGTCTGAAAAGTTTGAGTCGCCTCTTAGTGACTGAGTGCGCTTAATGTAACACTTTAGACAGCAAACTGGGCACCAGACCCTGTCCTCTTGCATGTCTGAAAAGTTTGAGAGAGACGGAAGGAAGATTGCCTATGGCAGGCAAGAACTCCAACGTCTGGGTTTTGGCCAGGCAGGAAGGATCCTTGACTAAATGCACTGCCCCTGACTTAAACCTGATGTGGCCTGTCCTAAAGGACATACATAGAAGGTAACGTATAATTTGAAGTAGATATGCAAATTTGCAAATTTTAGGCAAAATTAGGACAATCATTTTATTAGCTTATATTTTTTCTTGTGAATAATGAAAATGCAGGATTTTTTTTACATATTTAGATTGTTTGTAAAATTTCCTCTCCATTGATACTAGCCTAAATTTGTCTAAAAAGTAAAACATGCGAAAACAATGAAAATAAATGAAAAAATAATCACTTCTGTAATTACTCGTAAAAAACAAAGCCTCACATCCGGACGGTATTCGAACCCGGGACGTCCACCTTGCAATCTCACTCACTAACCGCTATACTGCATTGTGTAATTCGTTTTAAAACTTACATTACGATATGAGCAAAGAGGGGTTAGTTGCTCTTTATGTTTTTAGTTGAAAATATGTCAAATAAGCTTTGTGACAATATTTTCAGCAAGCGGCAGTTGTATTCCGATCAGGAACAACAACTTTTGTCAAAATATTGCCTCAAAAAGGCTAAAAATCATGAAATTTTGCACAACTTTTGCCAAAAAAAGATATTGATGATAGGGGCAGCAAAAATTTGACCAAAATTAGATGCATTGATGTCTTTGACAATTTATTGCGGGTTTTCAGGAAAAAGGAAGATCAGAAAGTATGGCAACCTTATTTTTTGTTTTGCATTTTTTCAATTTTGCCTATTTCAACAAAAATACCATCAAAAAGTTACATTTACTGATAGAACTATTCAAGTTCTTTCAAATGATACCAGGATCACTGCTGTGGGCCTATTTGACAAAGCAAAATAATTTTTTGAAAATTGCATTTCCAAACTGGTCGTTGCACAACAAGTTGAGCGCTGAAGGGCTAACAAGGTCAATTTGATTAATTCAACCGACAAGACGTTATGCGAAGCTCTGGCATAAGCATTGTTCCATTTGCAATTATCCTTCACAGGCTGTTGACATTGATGTGCACCCATAGGATGTTTACAAAAAAATATGTTGATGTATGGAAAGAATATGAGTAAGGAAAAACAGAGCCTGAAATTTGCATTTTTAAATTTAATATTTGATTGTTGTACCAGAAATCAAACATACTGACACTGTTCACTTTAATACTGACTGAGAGCATGGCTAAGATTCAAATCTCTTTGCTCTTCTTCAAAATTTAATGGAAAGTATTACACACAGTGATTGAACAGAAACACTGTGGTGTCACCCACATGATGCGGATTTACATATGTTGATGAATTTACCCCGCTAAGCGTAGCGGGGATATTTACGAGAGTTATACTTACCTTCCATGCTATAATATGCAATCTGGTCACACGACCTGATTCTAACGCACTTCTAACCGAACCTAAAAAACGCAGTAACCAGCCAAGCCCTGACCTCCATAATACCTCTGTACCACCTCACTCAACATTCCACCGAGGCCTGAAGAGGGAGGCGGGCGTGGATGCATGGAAGGTAAGTATAACTCAGTAAAATATCCCGCCACGCTTTAGCGGGGTAAATTTACTTCAAGTTATACCTTACCTTCCATGCTATAATATGCAATCAGATTGCAACCGAGGATAGGAAGGAAGGGAGTTCAGATCGCCGACATTTTTTTTTTTTTTTTTAATGGCTGGTACGAAACTCACACGAACCGAATCCCGTTTAAAGGATCTAAATTCCTTCACCTCGGAAGGATGAAAGACCTCAAGAGTGGGAAGAACTAAAACATAGGAAACCACGGCGAGGTACAGTCAAACCGAACAAGGCACCATTCGGTGACAGTAACGGAGGCAAACCTCGAAAGAACCTGAGCGTAAAGCCCAGAAAAACAAGCCAACCGGAAGAGCGTTTGGACACAATTACAGCAAAGTGTCCACAAAAACGCCACAAGCCACACCGGATTCGCCCACGAGACAGAACCGGCGAGGAAACTACGATTGGGGAACGCGTGTACCAACGAAAACGAATTGAAGAAATCCCGGACAAGGGAAAAATTCGTTAGCGCATAACCGCGTAAGAGCTAAAGTTAGCGGGGAACACGAACGTCGAAAAGTGAGTCAGACCAGAAACAAGAGAAAAACCGCAAAAAGCGGTTTAGCGCTAACGCCGCACAAGAGAGATCCGTGAAAAGAGGTTATGCCCGAACCCGAGTGCATACCGCGGCCGTTCTATGAACAGTTCAGACTACTTTAACAGAAAGCCACTGGATGATCTATCGGAGGAAAATGTCACATGACACACTACGAAGAGATCTCCCAGAACTCACCAGTGGTCGCGAGTCAAAGACCGAGACCCCACCGGAAAAACCCTGGTGGATAGCTGCAAGTTATCCCAGAGCTCATGACGGAACTAAGCCTGAGAGAGGGCCCACCTCCACAACGGGGAGGCGAACAACCCCTCAGAAAAGCCATGCTACGTCGAGGAAAGGCGGCCGAGGCCACACCATCAACGTTAGCGCTCCGGGACTGAGATGCAGTCCGCGGAGCCCGGAAAGAGACAAAAATCGTCCCTGACCCGAGGCTCATGACGTGAAGCCTGCAAGGTCTCGAGCAGCCAAAGTTCGTCCTGCGCCGAGGACGAAAAAAGGGTCGGCACCCGTCAAGTTTCCGACAGAAGGGGTCACAAGGAAAGTGCCCGACCTTGATCAAGAAGCCCCGCCGGCACCGGACGGTGATATCTGACGGTGAAAACTTCGCTCCGCACACCAGGTGGGAGCACCCGCACCACCACCAAAGGGTGTGACCACCGACTGAACGTGTAAAGCGGAGGGACTGAACGACACCATCCGCAGTCCAGAAAAAGCTGCGACCCTGAGCAAAGGTTGTTGAAACCGACTGACCAAAAATCAAAGGCTAGCGAAACAAAAGGCAGGCCGTTAATATAAAACGTATACAAGAAGGGCTGCCAACCGTGGAAGGCTATGTAGCTGTGAGGCGGCATGGGTCGAAGATCGCGGAGCCGCATACAACATAGTCGACGGCACCCAAGCGAGGTCCGAAAACTGTAGCAGTTGCGGGACGCGAGCTCCAGGCCACGCCTATCAACAGCGAAACTTGTCTAAGAAGTGGACTGGAGAAAGTGTTAACGTACTCACGTATAGTAACAACCTTGAAACGCGGAGCCTACGGCTCACGGCGCGGAGAAAACGAATACCGTATGTCTGTACGGGCAGTTAAATAACAGGCCGTGAAACCGCAAGGAAGCAGCTGTAAGGTGTTAAAGTATGGAAGGAACCATACGTGCCGTTGTTGGTAATAGCTACCCCAAACGTAAGGTTGTCTATCAAAAGGCCACCTATGGTCAAGAAAAATATCCGTCATGGAGGTAATATTGACAAGTAGGGGTAACGTACTCACGTCAACCGTATGAGTCATAAACCCCAACACTGGGGTAGAAATCACGAAAGAGGTGACGTCCTGTGTATACTACACGGACCGTTAAACACCCTGCACCACGGAGCGGAAAAGCGGCGTGGCTACTGGGGACTTACGGCGTACAAAGCACGCAACCCGTTAAGTATAATAGATCCGTTATGGGTCTACAAAGGCGCCAGCACGACAAGTAAAAACCACGAGTCCTCCGCTAACGAGCGATGTCGCTGTGCACCACGGAGCAAAAAGCTCGTGGCTACGCGGGGGACAACTGGTACTGATGCGTGTCCCGAACGAAGTAGCTATCAGTACCAAAGGACCGTCTAGGTCCACGAGGCGTGAACGTGCTACACCTGTAACGTGAGTCGTTATCTCATTATACCTCTATTTACCACGGGCCACCGAGTAAGTGGCTACGCGTAGGGAAGAAGTACACAGCACGCGTTCCGTTGAGAATAGGTAAAATATATATAAACTGAGGCCGTAAGAAATACGGAGGAGTTCACGTGCCACGCAAGCTATACGAGTCGTAAACTGAGTTTGTTCCATCACGGAGACTCACGAAACCGGTAGCTGCGTGGGAAGAGGGGACTACCGTCGTACTCAGCACGTGTCCCGGTAAGAGAAACGGCCGCGAACGCAGTAGTTCATGGCTACTGGTCCTCTACCACACAGCCGGCGCTGCTGGTATAGGCCGTTAACTCCGTTTGTATAAAATCACTCACGGAGCCGCGAAGCCGGGCGGCTACGCGTGGGGACTGCCGTCGAACGCTAAAAACGCCCCAGCAAGAAACGACCGCGGAACACTGCAACACGCGGCTAACGGTCGCAATATCCCGGTTCCGATACCGGGTTCATCGTGACGTTGTACGTAAAACCGCGTTAATATCTGTAGAATGTGAGCGAAGGTCTCGTTCGACGCAAGAATCACATTCAGAGTAGTTTGAACGGGTCGTGGAACTACGTAACACGGAGGGAATAGCTCGTGATGGTATGCCTCCCGTAAAGAAGGAAATCTTATCACCCGAGCGCTAGGCCTCGAAACCGAGCAAGCGCTAACACGCGACGCATCCTGGGAGCGTGGCGCATCGACAAACGGGGACTCGCCCTCGTGTCCATGAACTGGTGAAAACTATGCGGAACCGTGGCGTTCAACGAAAATCTCACCAAGTCAGCTCACACGGACGGGGATCTCGAAACTAACGGGTGTGACGACGTTTATGCGTTACCTTGCTGTAGAACTAAGCAGCACTACAGACCCAAACGTCATCCCATGCCCCGGACGGAGCCGCCAAGTTGTGTTACGGACCCTTACGGGCCGTAAAACAAGCCGTGGGGCCGTATGGAACCGACATCGGAGCTGTACGGACCCTAATGGACCCGTGCAAGGAATCCAATGGCTCTACAACTAGCCGTAAAAAGGGACTAACTAACGTAAGACCCGTGGCGCCGCCTCTTGTTGGCCGACCGGTCCCATCGCGGAACCGAGGACCACAGCGGTGTACACGGTTTGAACATGTCGATAACACCAAAGCGCAACCTAAGAAGCGTTTACATGCGACGATCGCAGGGCAGTCAAGGCGCGAACGCACCGACACTCAGGGACCTGCCCGTCGTGTCAATGATATAGGCGCAAAACATCGCGGAACTGAGGCGTTCAACAGAAAATCCTACAGAGGCAGTTCACACGGCCGTGGAACAGCGTAGCTATGACCAAGCAGCTTCCTAGCTAGCGAACTCAACCGGGGTTCATCGTACAGTGTCACGTTATCCCGTCGCAAAAACTCCGAAGTCGTACAGGCCCGCACGGTCTAGAGAAGCGTTTGCACGCTATGCAAAGCGGGACCTCTGAGGTGCGTAGCGCACCGACGACGGAGGCCTGTCCTCCGTGCCTCACGATACTGGTGAAAGTAATTGCGGAAATGTAACGTTCAACGCGGATAATCGTATAAATGGTGTTCACATGATCGTGGAACTGCGTAGCTAATGGCCACGGAACCATGAATAGAATAGCTCTCACGGCGCTATACTACTTGTGAAGATTATCACTTGTCACCTGGCCACATAGCTCGTAGCTAGCGGTGCATATCGGGTAAATCGTGACGTGTACGATATCCCGTTACAAAACTACGGAGCCGACGCATCCGAACACCGGAGCCGCATGCTCGGTCGCACCTTGAAAAATACCGGTCGCGGTGGAGTCTGTGCTCCGACCACTCCGCTTGAACCCAATCGCTGCAAAGAGTACCACGAATGGACTCGCAGCATAATCTGCACGCCGTGAACGCGTGAGATGGATGTGACCGAGCGTAAATCAAAGAAAGCGTTATCACGCTATGCCGGGTCATCAAGGGTGTGTAGAGCATCGGCCCGAGGACCTGTCCTCCATGTCCATGATACTGGTGAAAATAATTACGGAACGGTAATGTTCAACGCGAGACAATCTTAATTGCGTTCGCGACGAAGTCGTGGAACTGCGTAGCTAATGGCTACGGGACCAAGAAGAAAATAGCTGTCGTGATGCTATACTTCTTGTAAAGAAAGTCATCTGTCACCTGACCACGTAGCGTAGTAGCTAGTGGGCGTATAACCAGGTGAACCGCAGTGCACGTTATCCCATTAAAGATAAGTTCCGCTCACTGGAGCCGCCCAATGGAAGCGAAAGGACCCGTAAACGCGGACCGTGGAATCGTATGGAACCGCACGGACCCGTAAACACGGGCCGCGGAACCGCCCAATGGAACCAGACGGACCCGTAAAACACGGACCGTGGAACCGCATGCGGACCGTAAACATGGGCCGTGGAACCGTATAACTGTCGTAGCCGTTGGCTACGGGACCAAGAAGAAAAATAGCTGTCTCAATGCTATACTTCCGGATGAACCATACGGTGTACGTCTTTCAAGAGGCGCTCCGCTAGGAGTGGCGGCGGCCCGCCTCCCTGGCTTTGGACCTGGGTGGCGGTGGGGAGACGAAGAGGGCCTATCAGACCGTCGCTTCTCCACTTTCTCCGCCGCTCTTTGAAAGTACCGGTCGCGGTGGAGTCTGTGCTCCGACCACGCCGCTAGATCCCAATCGCTGCAAAGAGTACAGGGATTTGACTCGCAGCATAATCTGCACGCGTGACACGTGTTACGAAGAGAAAAGAGTTAGAAAGGTTAATTAAAAATAAAATATGTTGATGAATACTTAGATTTGAAAATTGTATATTTTCAACTGAAAGCGAAAGATTTTTAGGTCTCACCTGCAATGTGTCTACACTACTGGACTCTGATAGTGTTATGAATGCATCTATTCCAGCCAACCAAGATTCAGACAAATCACGCAAATCAGCTATCTCTTCAAACGTACGATTTGCCTGCAATGAGCAAAAGTGTTTAATAGCAATTTTGACCAAATTTGTGGTCTATTACTATACAACAAAAGCAACAGCTAGCACGAATATGATATAAAAGCAAGTTTGGAATGTAAACTTGTCATGCCACATCATCATAATTCAATCATTTTCAGCAAACTTAAAAGTGTACAATGAATATGGTCACTGCACAGATGGAGATATCAATATTAAAATCTTAGACTGAAAACAGGAAAATTGAATTAATATTTGACACCTAAGCACTCTTGAATTAAATTAGAACACTTCTTCCAGGGTTGACATCAGTTGGGGGATACAGGGGTATAGCCCCTGTTGGGGACCTCTACAAGCTGATGGGGAATGGTTTCTTAAGTTCATTAGAGAATAATAAGGAATCCATTAGATGTAACCAAGACATTGCTAGCCCCTATCTGTGAAGTTGGCCACAGAGTCGGGCAAATCCGAACACCATCCCCTGCTCCTCCCCACTAGTTTGATGCTTCAGTCACAATGCATGCAAATATTATCACCACAAACATTCTCTTCTGTCTCCCCATATTGCTCAAGACAACTTACCATTTGAATAATCTGCTCCGTGGCAGGTGACATTGGTGAGTACAGAACTTTCCCATGCAGAGAGGTTCAAGAACCTGTCTAGGATATTCTCACTAATCGAACTTGATATGAAAAGATTTTCACAAAAGTCAGCTAAAGAAAGAAAAAGATTGCTTGATTTTAATGAAAATCCAGTTGATAATGAAATGTGTTTGAAGGGACCTACTGTATACACTCAATTTTGCTGCTGAGATGAAGATCATCAGCCATATCATGATGAAAACAAAATTACTTCATAAGTTAGTCCCAGTCTCCAGAATAATTAAACTACTAAAATCTAATCACATAATGAAAATAGCACCACTAAGTCATCATGAGCGAAGTATGGATGTAACTTTGACGCATCATGACTAAAGTATGAACATAACTTTTCTTAACTTAATTGGAATTAGAAAGTTAAAAGTATCTAGTTCGTAATATTTACAAAAAAGTTAAGTTCAATCCTTTCCCCGTCCCACCAATCTGGTGCTTATCCTCAGTTTCCATGGTGCAAGTGGATGAGAGTTAATGACTCTCTGGAAGGAAAACCAGTCCATTGCAGGTTGATCCCCAACAATGTTGTTACTCCTCAGCCAGCTTATACTTACAAATGCTGTATTAAATTTCACCCTCATTTTGCATTCAATGCAAAATGAGGGTGGAATTTAATACAGCAGTATTAGTTAGGCTCTTATTAATCTACGTTTCTAACATGGATCTCCAGGGGGAAGATGTGAATGGAATCAGAAAAAAGTTTTATAGGGATAATCTACCCAATCTGCAATAAGAGCAGACCATGTGCTAACTACATTTTATAGAATGAGATATTTTTTGATGTTACGGAAGAAGGACAACCCACTACCTTAATGTTATTATTTTGTAGTAATTATTTTCAATCAAAAACTTGATATCTTGTTTAATAATAGATTGGGATATAGTGAATGTTAAACTAGAACAGTAAATAACATCATGGTTGGCATGCCGATGCAAATTGTCACCCATATCATGACTCACCCAATTATAAAAATGCCATCCCACACTATGTCCCACATGGCATCCTATGTCCCACATGGCATCAAATGTCTTACATAGAATCCCATGTTCCACATGACATCCCATGTCCTGCATGGCATGCCATGTCCCACATGGCATCTGACCCTTGCCCCACATGGCATTCCATGTCCCACATGGCATCCCATGTCCCACATTGCATCCCATATCCCACATGGCATTATACCATATAAGCCACATGACATTTCACTATGTGCCCACATGGCATTCCACCAAATAGCCCACATGGCATCCCACCCTTTGTCCCACATGGCATCCCATCTTATGTCCCTCATGACATTCCTTCCTATGTCTCACATGGCATCCTTTCCTATGTCTTCCATGACATCCCACCTAATGTCCCACATCAAGGCTTCTCACCTGATGTCCCACATGGCATACCACCCTATGTCCCACATTGGATCCCACTATATGTCCCACATGGTATCACATCCCATGTCCCACATGGCATCACCATGCCTCCTACCCATTTCACACATAGCTTCCCACCCTGTCACACATGGTGTTCTACTCTGTGTTATATGTGATATCCCACATGATATGCCATCAGATATCCCAAATGGCATCCCACCCCATCCGATGTCTCACATAGCCTCCCACCCTAGGTCACATGTGGTTTCCCACTCTGTATCACATCCCACCCTATATCCCACATGACTCCCACCCTATGTCCCACAAAACACCCCATCTGATTTCCCAAATGGCATCCCACCCTATGTCACATGTGGCATCCAACCATATGTCCCACCCCATATCCCACATAGCATCCCATCTGATGTCCCATATGGCATCCCATCCTATATCCATAGACTCCATAAGCAGTCTAATCCTAGCAATCACAGACCCTGATTGTGCATACAAAGTATGAAAGTCTGTCATTTCATAAACTCATGCAAATGAACTGTTGAATAAAAAGATAAAAGCAGAGTCAAATAATCATGCCTGATGTAGCCCTTGGTGCAGACCACATGGTGTACAATACATCCCATCTATGTCCCACGTGGCTGCCACCAATGTCCCACATGGCATCACTCCCTATATTCCTATGCAGTCACATCCTGTCACACTACCTGACTGAGCATACTAAATCAAAATAGTCTGGTCAGTTCATATACTGTAGCAACTTTATGCTAATGACCACAATAATAACGAGGGAGTTTAATAATCATGCCTGATACAGCAGTTGATGGAAAATTATTTTGAAATTTTTTAAGGATTTTAAACCTCAAGTGTTAAGCGAGAGACACTTGAGGATCTCTGAAGAATATTGGAAAAGTATATCATCTCACAGTCATCTTTTAGGGAAATATCAAATGATTCAAAAACTTTTTATGGAACCTCATATTTAAGCTGTATATGGGTCTCTGCAAAACACTAACATTTTAAAAGGAAATTCCAGCCTTCTCTGAGAATATCTCAAGAGACTTGAACACTTCCTAAAGAATTCTGAAGAAACTTTAAAATATTCTCAGGAATTCTAAAAAAACTAACATTTTCTGAGGAAATCTCAGGAAAATCTGTGGAAGGACGACTGGGAAATCACCAATACATAGGTTCCCATTATAATTTGCTTGCTCACCAAGAATTGTTTTGTTACAATAAGATGCAAAATTGGAACAATTGTAACTCATCACAAATTATCAACTTTTTAATAAAAATTGTCTGAAAATTGACAATCTGCAAAATGACCAATCTTTTTAGCAAGGGTTTTGGAATATTTGGTTTTATGATTTTGAGTGTTTTTCAAGGCAATCTAAGCAAATATATATTTCTGGGGACCTTATGCCTTTAAATGACAGTATATAGCACACAGAGTAGCTAAGAGGTAAAAATCCCTATCTCTACTTCACATCAGTAATTCCACACTGATATGAAAGTTTACTTACTCGTTTTCACCTCTCTTTTCTTTCTCTTAATACTAGCAGCACCACTTGAACTTCCACAGATCAAGTCAGGATTGTCATTTAAGAATGTGTAAAAGTCTGTTTCCCCAGCTATTAAAGCTTCCAAATGAATGTCATCTAATACCCCCTGCAGGGCCCCGGTAGAGGCCATCAGGGCTGGAAGAGTCTTCTGAAGGGTGTTGAGATTGTTTATGATCTGGCTGATGTTTTGTAGGCTTGCCGTTATATTGCTGAGGTCCTCAAATATGAACGGATCACCAATCTATACAAAACAAGTCAGTATAAGAATTGAGACTGTTTGAAGAATATCTACATATTTTCACCTTTAATTTCAAATGTAAAAATCAAGAATTATTAGTAATGATGAATTAAATAACAATCAGCAACCTCTTGGTATATATTATACAAATAATAATAGTAATGATAACATATAAATTTATATAGCGCTAATTTTGTAAAAACATTAAAGCGTTTTACATACAGTACAAGGAGATTAGATACAAAAACAAAAATAAGAATACAGAAATGACAACATAAATAGAAATACAATGGATCAAGCTGCACATTACATTAATGTCTTTTTAAACAAAAAAGTTTTAAGCCTAGTTTTGAAGGAGGTTAGGGATATATTATCAATACATTTGAGTTCAGTTAGGAGTGAATTCCACAACCAAGGACCTTTATAAGCAAAAGCCCTTTCACCATGAGTTTTATGCTTAATACGGAGAACAAATATGGACTTGAAACTAAATTCATAGTGGAATGGTTTTTCAACTACTATTTCACATAAATATTTTGGAGCAAGGCTTTTAATGCACTTGAAAACTTGTAAAATATTTTTATAACCAATTCTTTGTTTGACTGGTAACCAGTGAAGGGACTTCAAAACAGCATTAATGTGAGAAAATTTTGGTAGTCTGAAAATCATCCGGGCAGCACCATTAAGTATTCTTTGAATTCTGTAAAGAATTCAAACTGTAACCTTTAACCTTTAATATGCATATGTCTTTTCTTTGCAACCATTTAACCTATTCTTTTTGATGTCTTTTATCTATCATTCTTTATATACAGTTTGCCACTTTTCATTTTGCAGTCTTTCATACATCATTCGTATTGAAAAGTCTTAGTTATTTGTCTGATCTGGTCTTTAATTGGTTTTGGTGGTTTCTGCACAAAGTCCCTAAACCAATGAAATTCTTGACATGACATCCCTGCATACTATCACATTTCTTTTATTTCCATTATTCTGCCCATCACAAATGTTTTTATATATCACAAAACTGCTTATATATGATGTCTTAGAAACATCAATACATAAACAGTGAGATTCATCATCATGATTAAATAACCCTCTTTGGGAGGAATGGTCCATCAATCATTCATGGGCATTGCACAAATTCCTCCATGCATATAATGCATAAATTATTTTTAGGGTCAGCCAAGGACTAATCTGTTCTAATTCACTGCATAGCAGGCACGTGGTTTTAGCCCCAGATGAATGACCACTCGTGTACAGTGTTACAGTAGCTGGTTGCTAACAAGTGAAGCGTTAAGAGGCTATCAGGTTGAAAGGTGTGGATTACCCGTGTTGTGTACAGTGTAACAATTAGCTGATTGCTAGCAATTGAACTGTAAAGAGGCTCTCGGGTTAGAAGGTGTGGATTACCCCTGATTTTAAGAAAACCAAGGGTGTCGGGTTGGAGGGCCCCCAAGGGATAAAAATTATTAATGATCAAACCGCATGCAGAAGGCATGCATGCAAACCTAAATATGAAATTCCAGCACAAGGTTTACCAGGAATTTCAAGCAATCTATGTGATTTTTTTCTTCTTATAATATAAGAATATAAGAAATGTACACTAAATCTTGCAAACAACATAATGGAACAAAATCAATATTTCACTTACCATGTCAATGATTTCATTCAGTTTAATAAGCGGCAGAGTTAAACCAATAACATCTGCAATTTTCTCACTTTCCAAGCTGCACAGACTGGTTGCAATGTTTGACACATTGCTTCCATTTGAGAACACCAAGTACTTGGTAAGCACCATCTCATTGCACATGGATGATGCTGAACTGAGCAATAGCAGCTACACAAAAAAAAGAGACAAAATAAAGATGTATGTAAAAATTCATAACCAAATAAAAACAAGGTTATTTTACCACCATACGCTTATCTTGACGCTGATCATGGTGGGTGTGTTCTGTGCAGATAATAAAATGAAGTACACTGAAACCAGAAAAATTGAAAGAGAATCAAGTGGTGATATTCAGGTTGGATAAACTATGTATTACTGATGTGTACCTCAATCCTCGGCACTGATTTCAGCCTTACATCAAGAGGGATGAGGAAAGCATTTCAGTTTGTATGCAGAGAGTTGTAGTTTACCTGCAAGAACACAACTGACTCAGGAATGTGAATTTCTTGTGCTTAACCTAGGAGTTCTATAGCTTCCTTGAGGTAAGCTAACTTTTCAGGGTTAAATGATATAAAGTCATTTAGAAATATCAATTTGCTTTGAGGTATTAGATCATTTAGATGCATCAAGTTATTTAAAAGTATCAAGTCACTTAGAAGTATCAAGTCAATTGGAGGTATCAAGTTATCAAATGGGATCAAGTCATGTAGAGGTATCAAGTAATTGAATAGTATTGAGTCATTTAGAGTCATTGAAATGTATCACACCCCTGAAAGTATATTGCACTTAAAGGTATTAAGTCACTATTAAAGGTTTTAAGCCATCTAAAAGGGATCAAGTTATTGAAAAGTATCAAGTCATTTAGGATTATCAAGTCATATGAGGTATCAAGTTGGTGTACATATACAAAATATATATTTGATCTGTTGAGGAGAGGCAACAGTAACAGCTGCAGGACAGGTTAGCATCACTAACAAAGGTTCTTCCGACCATCCACAGTTCATTCCCTGCTGTCATATATTAATTTTGAAATAGAACTTGATGCCTGTTTTGTTAATCTGGCCGCATAACCCAGAGGTAAAAGACAAATTGAAAAATTCTTATAAAACACAATCAAGTTTTTTGTAAACTATTTCTTATGAATTCTCGACACCTATACCAGCTATCTTGACACAAATCTGAGATCTCTAATATAACATTGGTGGAATAAGATTTCAGCGTATATTCTTTCCAATGTGCAACAGTACCCGACTTTGTCCTTCATCATATAATATGACTGTACTTAGCCACATCAAGAAGTCTTTAAGAAAAGTGTTCTATCAAATATAAGATCAGGCACTTACCACCTTAAGATTGACTGATGAATTGAATAAATCATCAACGACGTCCACTGGTAGACCAACTAGTTCAATTAACAATGTCTTGGCAAAGTCAGGGTTCTCAGTTAAACTTTCAATCGACAAATCTATGAAAGGAAGCAACAAACTATTATTATTAACACTAAGTAAAATGACTATTTAGCGACTGCAAATAAGTTGTTGTATGGTAAAATACTTGATCTTTGGTATCAACAAGCATTCCCATATCCCATTGGAACTCTTTTGTAACCAAACAAAACTAAACAAAATGGCAAAATACCAAAAAGTCTTTTCACTCCATACCCTATGAACCCAAATATGATAAGAATGCCTTAACAAAATCATGATTTGTGGTTGAAAAAGGTCAGTGTGCATGTGATTAAAGGTGAGTGTGCATGTGATTAATGGTGAGTGTGCATGTTATTAAAAGTAAGTGTGCATGTGATTAAAGGTGAGTGTGCATGTGATTAAAGGTGAGTGTGTATGTGATCAAAGGTGAGTGTGCATGTGATTAAAGGTGTGTGTGTGTGCATGTGATTAAAGGTGAGTGTGCATGTGATTAAAGGCAAGTGTGCATGTGATTAGAGGTGAGTGTGCATGTGATTAAAGGTGAGTGTGCATCTTATTAAAAGTAAGTGTGCATGTGATTAAAGGTGAGTGTGCATGTGATTAAAGGTGAGTGTGTATGTAATCAAATGTGAGTGTGCATGTGATTAAAGGTGTGCATGTGATTAAAGGTGAGTGTGCATGTGATTAAAGGTAAGTGTGCATGTGATTAAAGGTGAGTGTGCATGTGATTAAAGGTAAGTGTGCATGTGATTAAAGGTGAGTGTGCATGTGATTAAAGTTGAGTGTGCATGTGATTAAAGGTGAGTGTGTGCATGTGATTAAAGGTGAGTGTGCATGTGATTAAAGAAGAGAGAGTGTGCATGTAATTAATGGTGAGTGTGCAAGTGATTAAAGGTGAGTGTGCAAGTGATTAAAGGTGAGTGTGCATGTGATTAATGGTGAGTGTGTGCATGTGATTAAAGGTGAGAGTGCATGTGATTAAAGGTGTGTAAATAAACATGTGTATGCATGTGATCAATGGTGAGTGTGCATGTTATTAAAAGTAAGTGTGCATGTGATTAAAGGTGAGTGTGCATGTGATTAAAGGTGAGTGTGTATGTGATCAAAGGTGAGTGTGCATGTGATTAAAGGTGAGTGTGCATGTGATTAAAGGCAAGTGTGCATGTGATTAGAGGTGAGTGTGCATGTGATTAAAGGTGAGTATGCATCTTATTAAAAGTAAGTGTGCATGTGATTAAAGGTGAGTGTGCATGTGATTAAAGGTGAGTGTGTATGTAATCAAATGTGAGTGTGCATGTGATTAAAGGTGTGTGTGCATGTGATTAAAGATGAGTGTGCATGTGATTAAAGGTAAGTGTGCAAGTGATTAAAGGTGAGTGTGCATGTGATTAATGGTGAGTGTGTGCATGTGATTAAAGGTGAGAGTGCATGTGATTAAAGGTGTGTAAATAAACATGTGTATGCATGTGATCAAAGGTGAGTGTGCATGTGATTAAAGGGAGTGTGTGCATGTGATTAATGGTGAGTGTGTGCATGTGATTAAAGGAGAGTGTGCATGTGATTAATGGTGAGTGTGCGTGTGATTAAAGGTGTGTGAATAAACCTGTGTGCATGTGATTAAAGGTGAGTGTGCATGTGATTAAAGGTGAGTGTGCATCTTATTAAAAGTAAGTGTGCATGTGATTAAAGGGAGTGTGTGCATGTGATTAATGGTGAGTGTGTGCATGTGATTAAAGGAGAGTGTGCATGTGATTAAAGGTAAGTGTGCATGTGATTAAAGGTGAGTGTGCATGTGATTAAAGGTGAGTGTGCATGTGATTAAAGGTGAGTGTGCATGTGATTAAAGGTGAGTGTGCATGTGATTAAAGGTGAGTGTGCATGTGATTAAAGGTGAGTGTGCATGTGATTAAAGGTGAGTGTGTGCATGTGATTAAAGGTGAGTGTGCATGTGATTAAAGGAGAGAGAGTGTGCATGTAATTAATGGTGAGTGTGCAAGTGATTAAAGGTGAGTGTGCAAGTGATTAAAGGTGAGTGTGCATGTGATTAATGGTGAGTGTGTGCATGTGATTAAAGGTGAGAGTGCATGTGATTAAAGGTGTGTAAATAAACATGTGTATGCATGTGATCAAAGGTGAGTGTGCATGTGATTAAAGGGAGTGTGTGCATGTGATTAATGGTGAGTGTGTGCATGTGATTAAAGGAGAGTGTGCATGTGATTAATGGTGAGTGTGCATGTGATTAAAGGTGTGTGAATAAACCTGTGTGCATGTGATTAAAGGTGAGTGTGCATGTGATTAAAGGTGAGTGTGCATCTTATTAAAAGTAAGTGTGCATGTGATTAAAGGTGAGTGTGCATGTGATTAAAGGTGAGTGTGTATGTAATCAAATGTGAGTGTGCATGTGATTAAAGGTGTGTGTGCATGTGATTAAAGGTGAGTGTGCATGTGATTAAAGGTAAGTGTGCATGTGATTAAAGGTGAGTGTGCATGTGATTAAAGGTGAGTGTGCAGGTGATTAAAGGTGAGTGTGCATGTGATTAAAGGTGAGTGTGCATGTGATTAAAGGTGAGTGTGCATGTGATTAAAGGTGAGTGTGTGCATGTGATTAAAGGTGAGTGTGCATGTGATTAAAGGAGAGAGAGTGTGCATGTAATTAATGGTGAGTGTGCAAGTGATTACAGGTGAGTGTGCAAGTGATTAAAGATGAGTGTGCATGTGATTAATGGTGAGTGTGTGCATGTGATTAAAGGTGAGAGTGCATGTGATTAAAGGTGTGTAAATAAACATGTGTATGCATGTGATCAAAGGTGAGTGTGCATGTGATTAAAGGGAGTGTGTGCATGTGATTAATGGTGAGTGTGTGCATGTGATTAAAGGAGAGTGTGCATGTGATTAATGGTGAGTGTGCATGTGATTAAAGGTGTGTGAATAAACCTGTGTGCATGTGATTAAAGGTGAGTGTGTATGTGATTAAAGGTGAGTGTGCATGTGATTAAAGGTGAGTGTGCATGTGATTAAAGGTGAGTGTGCATGTGATTAAAGGTGAGTGTGCATGTGATTAAAGGTGAGTGTGCATGTGATTAAAGGTGAGTGTGTGCATGTGATTAAAGGAGAGAGAGTGTGCATGTAATTAATGGTGAGTGTGCAAGTGATTAAAGGTGAGTGTGCAAGTGATTAAAGGTGAGTGTGCATGTAATTAAAGGTGAGAGTGCATGTGATTAAAGGAGAGAGTGTGCATGTGATTAATGGTGAGTGTGTGTGCATGTGATTAAAGGTGAGTGTGTGCATGTGGTTAAAGGTGAGTGTGCATGTGATTAAAGGAGAGTGTGAATAAATGTGTGTGTGCATGTGATTAAGGGTGAGTGTGCAAGTGATTAAAGGTGAGTGTACATGTGATTAATGGTGAGTGTGTGCATGTGATTAAAGGTGAGAGTGCATGTGATTAAAGGTGTGTAAATAAACATGTGTATGCATGTGATCAAAGGTGAGTGTGCATGTGATTAAAGGGAGTGTGTGCATGTGATTAATGGTGAGTGTGTGCATGTGATTAAAGGTGAGTGTGCATGTGATTAATGGTGAGTGTGTGCAAGTGATTAAAGGTGAGTGTGCATGTGATTAAAGGTGTGTGAATAAACCTGTGTGCATGTGATTAAAGGTGAGTGTGTATGTGATTAAAGGAGAGAGTGTGCATGTGTTTAAAGGAGAGAGAGTGTGCATGTAATTAAAGGTAAGTGAGTGCATGTGATTAAAAATGAGTGTGCATGTGATTAAAGGTGAGTGTGCATGTGATTAAAGGTAAGTGTGTGCATGTGAGTAAAGGTGAGTGTGCATGTAATATGGTGAAATGGTACATTATGCTATTATTTTGCTTTAAAACCGGACCATAAAATACTCCAGCTCATGTAAGGAAGGTGGGGGTACTACATGCTTGGTCAATTTTCATGGTTGCATACTCAAATTACACTTACATTTAAGCAAACTAGCAAATTAATAAATGATTTTACAGCTTATTGCACTGAACACAATTGCACATTGTAGTACTAAGCTGTGCACAACTAAAACACATACATAAACAATTGTTTATTATCTGTTTACTGAAAGAAAGCGATATTATGTGAACTAAGGATAGGGGAATGATTCTTTAAGAGCAGAGCATTGCACTACAACTTAGTGAATCTTGAATTGGTTTATGGGTGAACAGTTGTATTTGAATCTTCTTAAAAAATCACACAAAAATACAAATTTGATTGACGCAATCCTAATCTTAAAGGAAGTGTGCACATAATGTGAACAATCGCCATACCTGGTATGTCTCCAAGGATAACAAGAACATAACTCAACTCCATAATTGTTTCAAGAGCTTTCTGCGCATTCTGAAAATCTGGGTCCTCCCCCAAAAGAGGCTCCAAGTGTGATAAAAGATCATCAATACTAGAAGAAGAAAAAAAATGATCACTAGTCTATGATGTCACTTCTAAGCCAGTACCATTTATACTCAATCAAACCTGTGAGATATCTTCTTACTAAAGTAAGACAATTACAAATTTACTTTATCCTTCTGTTCCTTCCATTGATCATTGTAATTCCCTTCTTGTTGGCCAGCCTACCTGAATATCAACTTCACATTATTCAAAGAATCCTTAATGTTGCTGTCTAGTTGATTTTCAGACTACCCACTTTCTCTCGCTGTCCAGTTGATTTTCAGACTACCCACATTCTCTCATTAATACGGTTTTGAAGTCCCTTCACACAGTTACCAGTCAAACAAAGAATTGAATATACAATTATCTTACAAGTTTTTAAGTGCATGAAAGGTCTTGCTCCCAATCATTTAGGTGACATGGTTGTTGAAACAAAGGAGATATAACTTAAGACAAATATAGGAATAAGTAACTATTATAAATTTGCTAGGTTCCACTGAGAGAGGAATCTTAAAGCCATGTACAGTACAAAAAAAATCTGCTTATTTTCAATCATAAAATTTGTAAACTAAACGATAAGTTTGAGGTGTCCTGAAAGACCAACATTTGTGTATTTACATATATTTGCTTATTTTATTTAAATCAAGTCAAATGACTTAAAAAGTCTGTAAGAAATATTTCAATTTTTTAAATTTTGTATCGATGTAATCCACCCTTTCTCTACATATATCCTTGTCTGTGCCAGTGCATTTTTTTGTAGCCAGTTCTGAGGACTTTACAGACATACAAAATACATAAAACTACATACATAATACAAAGCCCTTAATTATGCAATCCATTAGGACTAACTTTGGCCATGTAATAAACATCTCTGTTGTACAAAAGCCTTTCAAATATAGAATTTATCATTAAGTGTGCAAGCTCTTTCCTTTCAGTGTGCTATCATAGGGGCATTAATAATATGCCCAACGTGCATCAGTTAGAGGCATCATATTACACTCGCGCATGTTGGCAATGTAATTAGATCGTAGCTGTGCCAGGACAAGCAAATAATGATATCATATTAGGTTACCCTTGCTCTGGCGAGGCATGTAATGTGCAACCGTCGATTTTGGCCAAAATCGGCAGTTGCAGTGCATACTAAACGGAAAGCGGAGGTACACGACATGAAACTATTTCATATTTCACAACATTCTGTGACGAAAAACTACCATTACCTCATCAAGACATCAGTGATATTGCCAAATTCATCCAAAATGGCTATCAAATCGCCAGGGTCTTTAAAACCAGCTCCAATTATGGGAAGAGTATTCTCCATGAAATCTATGATTAAGGTTGTGTTAATGCTTTCAAATTCAGCATATCTTCTACTTAGCTCGGTCAAGAACTCGGTCAGAGTGGGTGTTGGGACAGATGCTCTGGCCATCTACAAAAAGCAAAGACATGAAAACTTTATCTCACAATTTGTTTAAATATATTGTCATTCTTCTACAGCTGTTCAGAAGTACTACATGTAATAAAAGTGAAGCTTCAGTTATGCTAAACAAATCAAAATCAGCAAAACAATCTTTGACAAAGTAATGATGCTTTTATAAATGATTATAAATTTTGTTGAACTTGCAAAAGCACCACTGGAGTATCAATTTTGAAATTTTACAGAGAATATCTGAAAGAATTATTTCAAGATCCTTTCAAGTGATATACAATCTTTCAATGTTTACCAGCATGTTGTACTATGGTTGCTGCACAGATGAGCACAGTCGGGCTTGAGAATATTTGGACAAAGACAAAGGGGCAAGCACATTAAGCATGGTTCTACAAGAAAGTGCTACAGAAAAGCGAATAATATTTTCTACTATTTCTTCTGCAACATTAAGCATTTCACACACACACTGGATCATCTTCAAAATTGTAATCTTAAAAACAATTTAAACTTTGTGTCAAATTTATTAAAGATTAAATACCGAAATAAAGCAAGAACATTTTTCAGGTAATCATTCTATGTTCTATTTTAAGACAGCCTGAATCGTATTCTATTCAATCAATGAAAAAACTTGAATTTGTTTCAAGACAGGTAAAAGCACACCTCTCTGAGAAGACTGAAAATGTTGAAGTTCATCTGGAGTTGCTCAGGAGATCTGCTCTGCTCGGGTCACACAGCTCCTGATACACAACCAACTCAAACTCCTTGGAGGTTGTGACAAGCAACTGACTGAAAATGTCCGGTGTACAGACCATGGTTTTCCAATTTTCCGTGCGCAGTTCTGGCAATGAGGCAATCTGCATAATGTAAAAAAAGATTAAATGCATTATTCTTTTTTTTGGATCACTTTTTGTTTTCTTTCCATCCAAAAAATGTTTTTATTATTGATCAGGATGAAATGTTCTTTAGGAAACAGAGCATGAGGCAGAGATTAAGTTGCAATTGAAATTAAAATATAAGCAGAATACCACTGACCTAATAATAACTGCTACCTTATCTTTGTGGTCAAAACATAGTGGAAATGGTCACAAAGAAGCTTGCTGCATGACTTGCTGCTTATAGACTAAATGTCAAACAAAATGAACTGCCTACAGATAATATATTATCATGTGAGTTCATCATCATGTTAGTCCATGTTGTGCCTTTTTAATTCCCATTCCTGAAATTAAAGGAAGAGAAATTGTGCTTACCACTGTGGTGTTAATGTAGCTATCCATTAACATGTAAACTTCATCCATGGTCAATGCAGTCTTATTCACAATAGTCTGACTGACTGTTGTAGAATTCACCCATAACAGCTCTACTCTTATCAAACCTGCAAATAAGACAGGGAAATACAAAATCAAATTAATCTTAGACAAATCCTGTCAGTCATATGACAGTGTAGGTTCAAAATTGGCAGGGTTTAACAATAGTTTCACTGTTTGGGGTCAGTACCAGGTAAGTACAACTTAAATTCCAAATTAATAAATCTTGCTTCATTCTCTAGCTGAAAATTTATTGTGATACTTTATGATTTGTATATCTATCAAAATAATGTTTTTTATGTAAAAAAAATATTCTAATATGACCTACCAGCTTGACTCTGACTGATGTAGGAGTTGTAGAGATCATTAAGAGTTCCCAGCAGGGCTTGGAGATCTTCGTTACTGGTCAGATTCTCACTGTCAATCAGGCTGGCAAGAGGCTGAAGCAGCTCAACAAGCCTAAATGAAAAACAAATCAAAGTTTAATATGGTCTCATGCATTCACAACAACAAACAAGATTAAAGTATCACAACAGAAATGTTACAATAACTACTGTACTTTATCTGAACAAAGGAGAAATAACTGGAAACTATCAAAACACGTCATTATTTTTTAATGCCCATTTTCACTTCAAACGTTCAAGCAAATGTGGCAAATTATTGCAACAACTAAGTTAAGTTAATTCCATACTAGAGCCATGAAGGCTCATCAGACTAGTGCTTAACCCGATTTCCTTGGCATGAATGGATGAGAGCACATGATTCCCCCTGAGGATACCAGTATATTGCAGGTCAACTCCCCTAGCAGTGCTGGTACTCAGTTTACAGCTGAGTGAATGTGAGCAAGCATAGTGAAGTGTCTTGCTCAAGGACACAACGCGGGGCTCACAGTAGGAATCAAACCTGGTACCTTTCGTATGCGAGCAAAACTCCTTAGCCACACTGCACCTCTAACAACAGGTGGAGCATCAGCAACAACTAATGCCCCATTTGTGTTGGGCCCAAACACCAATGTGCATCAGCATTTTGGGATGCTTTTTTTTTTATTTCAATGATTTTTATAGATTGAGAGTGTATAATAAACTTTGCAGTAAAATTGTTTCTCACAACCACAGTTTTGTATTTGTGAGCAGTGTAGCAAGTAATTAAACAATAGTTTACAGCTGTACATTATGTTTAAAAAGGTTTGTTATCTTCACCAAAACATAGACCGCTGCTAAATAACTCACCCTGCAAGATCACCAAAGGTGTTGTTTCCAAGTGAAGGCCCCAGTCCCAGAAGTAATTGTAAGTATGGTGGCAGATTCAAATCAAGCTGAAACTGTGAGCTATCTTGGAAGTAAAGGACCACATTCATGAAGAATTCTTCTCCATTCGCTAAGTAAGACGAGCAAGTGAAGTCAGGTAAAGCAGTTGCACCACCATTCAAAAGTTCAAGCTGGAAACAACAAAATACTTGTGTTATGCAACAACTACAAATCATGAAATTGATCAAAAAGCAAATTGATCAAAAATGACAGATAATCATGAAATTGATCAAAAATGACAGATAAGCAGCAAATTGATCAAAAATGACAGATAAGCAGCAAATTGATCAAAAATGACAGATAAGCAGCAAATTGATCAAAAATGACAGATAAGCAGCAAATTGATCAAAAATGACAGATAAGCAGCAAATTGATTAAAAATGGGCTGTTTTTACAGTAGTTGTAATTTTCAGGCTAAGAAGAGATTATTTCACAACCTTGATAATAATGAGGCAATATAATGGAACTGTTAAAAGTTGTGATATACAAGAATATTCTCTCTTTAACTTCTTGTCAAAATGTAACACTGCAATCAGTTTGACCTATTCAGTTGACAAAAGCTAATTACACAATGTACATACATAGCTAAAATGGAAATATTCAGTTACTGACCTTCTGAATAGCTGAATTTATGTCCAAAATGTCAAAAGCTCCCTGCACTGCCTCTGTTGCAATCAGTTTATCAGCAGCGCAGAGAATACTAGTGATGTCATTTATATCAATAGAAGGCGAAAGATTGAGAATGTCTCGCAAAATATCTGCATCACAAGCGCTGCCAGCTAGCTCCCCTTTTAAAGTTTGTATCAGCAGTGCTTCCAGCTTAAAACAAAGAATAGAAATGATGTATTATTATATTTTCAGGTGTTGGGATATAATTTCATGCAGTGATATCAACAGGTTCTAACTGGTCTGCAAAGAACATACTTCTTAGTTTGTACTCTTAAATTATCAAGATTGCAGGGATAATGACATCTGCATGCAGCATTAGGTCAATTGTTCAAACCACTATTGGAAACCATGATAATGAAAAAAATGACCTCTCATTTATAAACTGATTTTACAGCTTGTACAATCTTTTGGCCTAATTTATGAAGAAATTATGGACATTTCAAACGTCATGTGAGAAACACTTCCATCATTTTCTTTAGTTATCCATTGCGCTTGAATCCTGTCACAATACTCTGATACAAAATCATAAAGTTTTGAATAGCATCCTCACCATCAAACTAAAAAAAACACTCATCATTACCAATATCTATTTCAGAATGAGTTTCAATACCATAAACAATTAGACTGTGCTTCCCTACTTCATCACAAGTTTCTTAAATTACAAAATACAAACATATTATTACCAAGGCAAGCTTCTCAGCATCTTCATAAACAGATGACCACGCACGTGACACTGGAGGTAGTCTTTCCATGGCAACCATAAAAACTTCTTCCATCAGAGTAATGTTATTCAAAAGTAGCTGAAGCTCTTCTTCATAATCTGCCACAAACAAAATATGTAAGAGAAGCTCTGATTGATTGATGAGAATTGTCAACGTACTTACAGCGGAGTTAAAGTGCCAGAGACGTTCATTTATATTAAAACTTACAGCGGAGTTAAAGTGCCAGAGACGTTCATTTATATTAAAACTTACAGCGGAGGTTAAAGTGCCAGAGACGTTTATTTATATTAAAACTTACAGCGGAGGTTAAAGTGCCAGAGACGTTTATTTATGCGTTTATTTATATTAAAACTTACAGCGGAGGTTAAACATTCATTTATATTAAAACTTGCCAAAGACGTTTATTTATATTAAAACTTACAGCGGAGGTTAAAGTGCCAAAGACGTTCATTTATATTAAAACTTACAGCGGAGGTTGAAGTGCCAAAGATGTTTATTTATATTAAAGGAGCTGGCAGTCCAACAGTGAGGGCAAATTTTCTTGAATCTCAAGAAAATTTGAACTCACTTATCATGCACGTAATAGTATTGCACAGCTTTGAACTCACTTATCGTGCACGTGATAGCATTGAAAAGCTTTGAATCAACTTATCGTGCAAGTAATAGCATTGAAAAGCATTAAACTCACTTATCGTGCACGTGATAGCATTGAAAAGTATTGAACCAACTTATCATGCACGTAATAGCATTGAAAAGCATTAAATCAACTTATGAAAAACATTGAACTCACCTATCATGCACGTAATAGCATTGAAAAACATTGCATTAAAAAGCATTGAACTCACTTATATCGTAATTGCATTGCGTGATAGCATTAAAAAGTATTGAACCAACTTATCGTTATAGCATTGAAAAGCATTGAACTCACTCATCATGCACGTTATAGCATTGAAAAGCATTGAACTCACTGATCATGCACGTAATAGCATTGAAAAGTATTGAACCAACTTATCGTGCATGTAATAGCATTGGAAAGCATTGATACGAATGTTGAATATTAATCTTGATATAGAAAAAAAAAAAAACTCACTTTTAAAATAGGAAAAGAACCAATGGTGCATTCCAGCAAAAAGACAACCTCACTTTTAAAATAACAAAAGATTCAATGGTGCATTCCACGCAAAGATTAAAGTAAGCTGGAGAGGAAGGGGTAAGGGTAGGGGATACGGGATGGTAAGGAAAGAAGGGGTAAGGGTAGGGGATACGGGATGGTACGAAGGAAGGGGTAAGGGTAGGGGATACGGGATGGTAAGGAAGAAGTCAGTCGTAAAGGATAAGAAATTTTAAAATTCTTTATAGAATTCCTTGATTTTTTTTGCAATTTTTAATTTTCAAAAACTGATCTGAAAATATGTAGAAGAGAAACAGCTATTGATTTTTGCTTTGGGAAAAAAAAAACCCAACAACAACATGCTTTTAAAATAAAAGAAATGGCTTGAATTGTAAAAGATATTCATTAAAGTTAAAAGTACAAGAGAGAAAATATCTTACCTGGAAGATCAAAGTACAACTGGTTAACAAGCTGAAATACAAGGTCTATCTTCATCAAACCTGGTTCTATTTGTTCCCAAAATGGAATGGCTTGAACGTATGGAATAATCATTTCACAGACAGCTACAGGGGTAACACTGTAAATCAAAAAGACAAATTTCTTAGTTTAACAACTTATCACACAACGTTACTCTACACTTCAAACGATGCATTTTCCATTCCATTTTTCCCACTAATCAATAAATCACCAATTTGTAAAGCCATTTACTTTCCAACTTACATCTATTATTTTAGAAAGAACTGAATAAGAATCAAAATTGATTCTATTGTTAGAAAAATAATACAAGAATAAACTAATTTGACTGTAGGCAATTTATATTTTGAAATCTCACCTTCCATTCATCAATGAAGAGAAGTCTGGTATCATAGGCATAGCTGATACACCTGTTAAATCCTGAATGATGCCAAGTAGCAATTCAGCTTCATCATTGGTCAGATTCAGGCTAGCAGCATTGTCAATGATGGATTCTATAAGTTGTGATGTTTGTGTGAAGTCCACATGATCTGAAGGATAGCTTGGATCATTTACCACCTGCCAGATATTCAGGGTCTGTGTTAAGGGGAAAAAAAACCCATCAAAGAATAGATTAGAGGATGTTTATTCTGTTCAGAGGTAAGAAACATAGCGGAAGACCTCATCTGGATTGCCGATGGTGGATTAAACAAGAGAAGTGAATGGTTCTTTTTAAGAGATATTTTATATTATTCTTTTGTTATAAAAAGCACTGTATGCACTGTTGCAAATGTAATCATTTTCCAGAAATGTAAGGAATGAACAACAGACGAGGTCGCTGAAGAAGGAACTTTCTGAAAAAGTAATTGTCTCTAAAGTGTATCTTAAGACTCATACAAAAACTCCATAAAACTGTAACAAACCCTTTGAATAAGTGCCTGAAGCTTCAAAAAGTTGAAGACAGCATCTTGAGCTGCAGTGCTGCTGTCTTGGATAACTCTGCACAGCGGGACTCTTATCTCATCAGATGTTTCATTGGATGGGAAAACAAAGAAGTCATTGAAGTCAGCAGGAGAGCATATGGTATCAGCTAGAGATTCAGCAGAAGTAATTGATGCAAGCTAGAGTAAAGAAAATCCAAACTTGTAACAATGTAAGTATACAGGAAGCCACAATAAAAAGACAAACAGTTGAAACAAAGTTAAATCAAATGAAAATTAAAATAAAACAAGCAGAAAAATTGTAAATATTTTTAATTTTACTTAGCTTTTGTGTTTTTGCAAAAATATCATATACTTTTGCACCAAATATAAAGCAAATAATAACAGT
Organism: Chiridota heheva; assembly: GCA_020152595.1. NCBI lineage: Eukaryota > Metazoa > Echinodermata > Holothuroidea > Apodida > Chiridotidae > Chiridota > Chiridota heheva. The sequence goes on from JAIGNY010002171.1 coordinate 2,328,285, forward strand.
AATGATGATAATAAGGCCAGACCATAGGTAGCACATTTTAATTTGACCGACTTACAAAGTTATAACACTAGATTGATGCAAGTTGACAAAATGAATAATTGTCATATTATTTGACTAAACACTGAAAAACATCAGACAGTGAAAACAAATACAAATATGATTAAGTTAAAAATACAATAAAGGGAAACAATTCAATGAGCAAAAGAGTCATAATCACAAAAGCCAGATTATAACTACTGCACTTCAGTACTGCACTTCAGTACTGCACTTCAGCAATGCACTTCAGTACTGCACTTCGGTACTGCACTTCGGTACTGCACTTCGGTACTGCACTTCGGTACTGCACTTCAGTACTGCACTTCAGTACTGCACTTCAGTACTGCACTTCAGTACTGCACTTCAGTACTGCACTTCAGTACTGTTGTGTTATCACTTATGTATGTACTTAATAGAGGTAAGCTACCTCGTGTGTGCTATCTCGGTTACCAGGTTAACAGTTATCCAGAAAGTGTTCGTTAAATAAACCTTGAATCCTAAGCTGTCTTCTTAGTTCCAGTTGTTTTATTCATAACAGAACAAGTACTGCACTTCGGTACTGCACTTTGGTACTGCACTTCGGTACTGCACTTCGGTACTGCACTTCGGTACTGCACTTCGGTACTGCACATCGGTACTGCACTTCCGTACTGCACTTCAATACTGCACTTCAGTACTGCACTTCAGTACTGCACTTCAGTACTGCACTTTAGTTTTACACACTAATAACTTGTCAAAAACAAATTCAATACAATTTGACAAAATAAAAGGGGAAATATATTGAACAATTAAAAATGGTAAAACAGTTACAATAGTAAAACTAAACCACAGTATGATATTACTAACCTTTTCAGGGTTTATGCGGGCTAGTAATAACATATCCCAGCTTGCTGAAGAGAGAACTGCCTGTAACTGCTCTACTACACCAATCTGCTGCAACAGTACATCCGTTAGATTCTTACCTTGCCTGACAATAGAAAGCATGAGTTGTGTAAACTAGTTGTAGCAAAGTTAAAAGTGTACATATTTGAGTTCTTGAAACTTGACCATCTACTTTGTGGGATGAAAATGTTTTAGACTTTTTCACAATTGTTCTTTCATTCTCCTCTGTAGTAACACTATCATACAATCATAAGACACATTCTCCTCTGTAGTAATACTATCATACAATCATAAGACAGTACAGTGTAGATTTCTTGCTTCCACATATAAGAATAATAAGATGTTTCATGTACCTAAATTGCACAACATTCAAAATTTTGTATACAAGTCTTGTATGTCCTCATTTAGAATATGCCAACCAGGTATGGAATCCTTTTTTGAGAAAACACATTGATATAATTGATCACAACCAAAAGGTTTTGTGGTTCCAATGCTTTTTTTTCCCTTTTCATAACGCTAATTGATGTGCAAATTTTGTATTAATTGTCATGTTATTGCATATCATGAAATATTTGTTCCATGATATTGATTCATAAGCCACACCCACCATGCAGAGCAATAAAAATGTTGACAGCATTAGCACAATAATTAAAAACATTCTCATAGCAAGTTCCATGCAAAACCACTTGATCATTTATCCTATTTCAAGAACTTGTCAGTAAGCCCCGCCTACTCATTAATATTAATACCACAACATTAAAAAATATGTACAGAGCATGACCCATGTGTGTACAACATATGACATAAATCGAATATACCGTTCATGAGATAAAGTATGGTGTTTACATCATTTAGCACTCTTTCACATTAAGTCACGCCTACCATGCATATTAGTGACATCTGTTAATAAGCATGTTCACAATAACCAACAATAGGTTCATGCCCAATATGATGCAAAACGGATATACAGTTGCTCATTTATCACTTTCTCAAAATTTTAATTTCAATCCCTGCCCATTAATATGCATGTAATCACAACCACAAACATTAGGTCATATCTGCAGACCATGAGCTATCTGTGTACCACACATGATGTGAATCCAGTTCATAGTTTTTAAGATACCGTGTTTACTTGTGCTTTTTGTTTACAAAATCATATTAAGCTCCATCCACTATTCATATTGATGAAAGTCAATGTGTTTTTTTATATAATGAACACATACACACTAGATAACATCATTATCATAACAAATATGAAACAAAACAGAAATGCGGTTGTTAAAACAAACATTTCAAGATTTTACATTAAGCCCTGCCTACTCATTATTATGCATGACATCACCATCAAAAACAATAGAGCACCACAGACTCTACACTCTACAGACCATGGGCTAACTGTGTATTAAATATGACATGAATCCAGTTTACCTTTCTTGAGATACCGTGTTTACAAGCTCTTTTCAGCAAAATCATATTAAACCCCGCCCACTATGCATATTAATGACATCCAACGTTTTTACATCATGAAGATGTACACACCAGCTAACATCATGATTATACCAAATATGAAACAAAACAGACATTTGGTTGTGAAAATATGAACATTTCAAGATTTTTACATTAAGCCCCGCCTACTCATTAATATGCATAAAATTACCATCAAAACAATAGGGCACATCTTCGGAATCATGGGCTATTAGTGTAGCACATATAACATGAATGCAATGTATCGTTCTTGAGATATCGCGTTTATGAGCTGGCCATCACAAACACACACACCCACATACACACCATCATGACCGCATAGGTTCCTGATGCTATTGCATCGGAACCAAACACATACAAAGTAGAGCAACGAAACAAATTCCTGGATTAATAGACCTATCTTATGGAGATTAAGAAAATTGTATATACCTACATGTACTCTCAGTTATCGATGAGTCCATGGGGATATGATTGAAACTTATAAGATACTATCTGGCAGGTGTGATGAGGAAGTATCTGATTTTTTTTTACTTCTAATACAAGGCTCTCTCACTCGTGGGCACAGCCATAAAATCTTCAAATGAAGACCATGGCTTAATATCGGACAGAATAATTTGTCTTTTTGAGTGGTGGACTTATGAAACAATTTAAAATTGGATGTTATTGAATCACCAAGTATTCAGGCCTTCAAGAGAAGGCTCGATCAATTTTGGATCAATCAGCCAATAAAGTAACGTATACTGAAAACATCAAATCATCTAGACAACATCTTGTTGCAGAATTAGATGATTCAGAAGAAGAGCTGGTACAAGAGGAACTGAGGGGCCTTCTACCAGAAAAAGGATCTGTAAGAATAAGAATGAAAAATAATTTACCTTGCAAAATAATCAGCTGTTCATTCCACATTTCAAGAACTATGTTTGTCTCAGCAACAACTCTCTTTACTCCATCCCACATTCCGCCACTACGAAGGAAGGGATCTAACTGGTTAAGTGCCTCTGCAAATCTATGGAGAAAAAAGAAATTTATTGCTTAAAATGAAATTAAACATTTAGAATCTATCTATTTCAATAAAACTTAATTTGGAACTTAATTCCTTTTATTGACAAGAACATTTATGTCTAATTCCTACATGTTAAAGAATCCATTTCACTTTAATTTTCCAAAGCAGAAAAAATTGATATTACCAAAATGGTTGATCAATATATAACTGTATTTCCTTTGTATCAGACAAGTTATCAATTTCTCTGAGGTTTCAATCTTAAGACCAGGGAATTTAAAACAAACTGGTATTACACACAGCTTTGAGGCAATAACATAGTAGAATCAAACAATGTCAAACCATGTCAATATGCAGCATAATGCTGCATCAAACTGAAAGAAACACAAGAAAATTACACTTTAATTAAAGATTTATGTTGAGGCGGAGTGTTTATATGCATATTTAATGCACGGGACAAAGGACTTTGGCGAGTAGAATGGCCTGACTTTAGGAGGGCCATTCGTAAGTGTAAAATCTTTTGACCGTGCATGAAATACATATATAAACACGATACCAAAACATTAATCTTTTTATGAATAATTTGTATTAGATTGTTTAAAATGCATAAAAAACAACAAAAAGAATAAAATATGAGAAAAGTTTACATATATTTTTACACATTAAGAAATTCACCTGTTTGTAAAAATGGACTAAGCCAAATACTCCAAAGTCGTGCATTACGGGAATTTAATGCACGAGGTCATGACAATGACAATACTCCATAGATACATACTATTCAGCAACTCTAAGTAAGTGTTTGTTAAAATCTCTTAGATTTGCATAGTATCCATCAAATGGAAAATAATTGCCATGTTTGAATAAAAAGAAAATACTGACACAGAATGAAGAGAAATTTACCCATCTAAGAAAAGGTTATCAATTGAGCAAGTTTACAAACTTAGACATCAAATTGTTGTTCAAGCAGACTTATAAAGCCTAAAGCAAAGGGTGGGTAGTATTTGAGGCAACTTTCATGCATAATTCCTACCCATGCTGTTTATATTGCAAGTCTTGTACAAGCATGCCATGATATATGGGTATGTACACACATAATGTGTAGTTAGTGTACAACTGCCCCACATTTGCCTGAATCTTACAATGTCATGTCCAGCTGTTGAAATCCTGTTTGGTACTGCTGAATCAATTCCCATACACTTTTGGCAGAAGAATTCCCTCCAGTCCAGTCCAAGTGGATCACATCTTGAAAACCAAGAATTGTCTTCTCAACATTAGTCATTAGTTTCTCCCAGTTGACGGGCAAAGATGTGTTGGCAAATGGATCTTTGATGCTCATTATCTACACAAACATCAATTGAATAATTTGAATATGAATTGACATATAATTATAAGTATGAATAACTTATCATAGCTGATGTGCCTTTGTTCTTGTCATGGGATATGGGGTGAAGCATGTGATCAGAGTTAGAATAATGACATGCAAACGAAATGCAGAATTAACCTGAACATGGATGATTAAAAAGGGTGAATCAATGATAATTAAAAGTGTGAAACATGGATGATTAAAAGGGTGAAACATGGATAATTCAAAGGGTAAAACGTTTATGATTCAAAGAGTGAAACATGGATGATTCAAAGGGTGAAACATGGATGATTAAAAGCATGAAACATGGATGATTAAAAGGGTGAAACATGAATAATTAAAAGAATGAAACATGAATGATTAAGAGGGTGAAACATGGATGATTAAAAGAGTGAAACATGGGTGATTTAAAAGATAAAACATGGATGATTCAAAGGGTGAAACATGAATGATTTAAAGGGTGAAACATGGATGATTAAAAGGGTGAAACATGGATGATTTAAAAGGTGAAACATGGATGATTAAAAGGGTGAAACATGGATAATTCAAAGGGTGAAACATGGATGATTAAAAGGGTGAAACATGGATAATTCAAAGGGTGAAACATGGATGATTTAAAGGGTGAAACATGGATGATTAAAAGGGTCAAACATGGATGATTCAAAGGGTGAAACATAAATGATTCAAAGGGTGAAACATGGATGATTTCAAGGATCAAACATGGATGATTCAAAGGGTGAAACATGGATGATTCAAAGGGTGAAACATGGATGATTCAAAGGGTGAAACATGGATGATTCAAAGGGTGAAACATGGATGATGAAAAGAATATTGAGTTTCATAATTCCAAGATGTGCCATTCAACCATCACAATTTTGCATATTTTCTTCAAGACTAAACCTAAAAATTCCAAAGTGGTAAAACGTTCATGTATTGATTGTTTTTAATCAGAATATTTCCCTTTTTCATGGTTGGTCGGTTGGTTGATAGGGTTAAGATGCACCAAACAGAGTTAGTCCTATTGCACTAGTTAGGTTCAACTACTGTTCATGTATATCTAAATTAACTGAGCATTGAAGATTGTGTAGAGTTGCTGAACCAACTGCCATAATTTTGACAGTGTATAACACAATACTTAATGGTATGATACAGCTGAGTGTGACTGGTTCCTAAATGTACATATTTTACAGAACTACTTAAATGTTTATTTCACCTGTTTTTGCAATAGCAGAATATCCACACCAAGCAAATTCTGAGCATGCATGAAGAATTCAGTCCTATTCAGATCGCACAGGATTAGAGAAAGAGCGGTGTAATTCACAGGTCTACTGTCAATGTAAGTGAAGGTAAGATTGGACATGTTGAGAAATTGGTATTGGTAATTGGAGTCCAGGTTGGTGACATTGCATAGATAATCCCATGTTCCGGTGTTGTGAAATTCAGCAAGCTGTAAGAAAATTGTTTGAATTCTTGTTAATTTCTCATGTTAGACTGGAAGCATGAACGCTATAACTTTGGTCACATCCAAACTTTATTTTTAAAATAGTTAAATGTGTAATTTAAAAAACTATTCAAGTGCAAACACTGAACTTCTAAATTTTTAACAAAAAAATGAAACATCTTAAGATTCCAACCAAGTTTTCTTACTACATGATTAATAAAATGATTTACAATTATTTACACTACCAGCCTGACATAACATATTTTTTTAAGCAAAAATTAGGGCCATACAATCCGTTGGAAATCCACCCAAGGGGGTATTTTCATGTTCACCAATGTCTACTATGATGTGCATGTTTGGCATTTCACCTATTCCTTATTTTTCTTCTCCTTTCAGAGTTTTTGGTGAAGAGAAAATTGCAAGTTACATCAAAAGTTCCACAGGGAGAATTTTTTTGTTTAGCCAGTTTCCTGAACTTGTGAAGAGAAATTGTGGGATAATTTTCCCAGATTCTGGACTTTCAAATCTATTCTCACTTGGTCTGCCTTAATGCGTGATGCTGAGGAACTGGTAACACTTTGAGCCTTAGGAACGCGAGTTGTTTGCTTTGGTCGTCTGTAAGTATAAGTAAGGGAGTTTTCTGGTTATTTATCTATTGATTCATTTGCCTCTTTGTGTAGTCGGGGGAAGGAAAAAGGTGCTGGAATAGAGAAAAAAAGACTTACCCTTATAAATGGAATGATCTCATTAATGATAGCAGACTGAGCAAGCTCTGGTGTTATCTTGGCTAGGTATCCAGAGAGGACATGATCAACAACTGAACTATTGTACAAAGCTTGTGATGGAGAAAGACCTGAAAGATAAGAAACACCAGAATGAATAATCTGATATGTAATCTTTACATCAACCACTAAAAATCTTCAAAAAAGTTTAAAGTTTCACTGGATCAAAATGTAATTAAAGTATTAACTTTAAAACCTGTAGCTTAACAAGTTACCATTCTAATAATGTTTTGAAATTGTTTTCATCTGATATTTTATGTTCATTCACTTCCTATCAAATTTTGGCCAAATAAAATCACAATATCTCTAGCACCTAGTGGTCTTACCATACAATTAAATGCCTTTATCAAAGCACTTAATGAGGAACACCATAATCCCCTGACTCAAGTCAGTCAAACCGATGATACATCCAAATGTGTAGTGGTTCTGTTTTGACTGTGTGGCCCAAGTGATCATCTAGGTAAAGAGTCAATCTTGTAATTCTTATATTGGCGTTTACAAATCTTTCGACAGAATGCATATCAGTGCACCTTAGGTCAGGTGGTCAGTCATATTTCACAAAAAGTTTAGAAAAAACCATGGATAAATGAATTCTCTCCTTAAATAATGTCCAACTTTGGAAAATTCTTTTGAAAATTATTGACAAAAAAATATAAATTATATAATTATACGACTCTTAAATATAATATATAATTATACAAAGTTATTTGACTCATTTTGCACATTTCTCCTAATAAGTTATCCTTTACTCTTAAGAATATTCAAAAAAGATTTGTGTATGGCTTCTTTGGAATTTGAGATCAAACTCATGTTATTTACATACCAAATGGATACAGTTGATCATTAATTCCCTCCAAAAACAAGTTTACAATGTTGATGTATGGTTTCACATACACCCAGCTGTCCAGCATTTCAAGTCCTGTCAGATCAAGGTCACTGAAAAAACAAGAGGAAATCAGAATTTGAGAAACAAGTTATAACTACCTCAAGAAAGAGAATATCAATTGGAGAGCGAGAATATTATTTTTTTATTTGACTGATGTTTTCATTTCTAGTCATACTTTGCTTAAATGTGTAGTTTGAATCTGGGTAAAGGGTATGGAGCATGCAACCCTTATATGTCTCTCGGTATTCCCACAAATGATACAAAGTTTCAAACAATGAGAGTCCTTATTTTCACTGTATATTAAGGTCAGCTTGCTCAAGCCCTACACCCATTCAAACATCTGCCAACACTTCTGTTCTTTTGCAGTGACAAATAGTTTGAACTAACTTCTAAGAAATGTTTAAATTGAAATTCCAAAATACCTTATACTTGTTATGTTCATCATAATCTTTTCAAGCAAGTCCAACTGTTGTAAAGCACTTTGGATTTCGTTGATAATTGTTGGATCAGCCACAAAGACTTTCAAGCTTTCCAACAGGGTTTGAATCCTGTCAAGAGACAATAAGTGAAAAAGTTAAACTAAATCCCATTTCAAAAGATGCTGTCCAATCCTGATTCAACCTTATAAAATATGAAACCATATTTTTTTACAATTCTATAAATGCTTTTGTCTTCCTATATATATATATATATATATATATATATATATATATATATATATATATATATATATATATATATATATATATATATATATATATATATATATATATATATATATATATATATATATATATATATATATATATATATATATATATATATATATATATATATATATATATATATATATATATATATATATATATATATATATATATATATATATATATATATATATATATATATATATATATATATATATATATATATATATATATATATATATATATATATATATATATATATTATATATATATATATATATATATTTATATATATAGAAATCCCTTCACCTCGGAAGGATGAAAGACCTCAAGAGTGGGAGGAACTAAAACATAGGAAACCACGGCGAGGTACAGTCAAACCAACAAGGCACCATTCGTTGACAGTAACGGAGGCAAACCTCGAAAGAACCTGAGCGTAAAGCCCAGAAAAACAAGCCAACGGAAGAGCGTTTGGACACAACTACAGCAAAGTGTCCACAAAAACGCCACAAGCCACACCGGATTCGGCCCACGAGACAGAACCGGCGAGGAAACTACGATTGGGAACGGCGTGTACCAATGAAAACGAATTGAAGAAATCCCGGACAAAGGAAAATTCGTTAGCGCATAACGCGTAAGAGCTAAAGTTAGCGGGGAACACGAACGTCGAAAAAGTGAGTCAGACCAAAAACAAGAGAAAAAACCGCAAAAAGCGGTTTCTCGAAACGCCGCACGAGAGATCCCGTGAAAGAGGTTATGCCCGAACCCGAGTGCATACCGCGGCCGTTCTATGAACAGTTCAGACTACTTTAACAGAAAGCCACTGGATGATCTATCGGAGGAAAATGTCACATGACACACTACGAAGAGATCTCCCAGAACTCACCAGTGGTCGCAAGTCAAAGACCGTGAGACCCCACGGAAAAACCCTGGTGGATAGCTGCAAGGTATCCCAGAGCTCATGACGGAACTATGACAAACATCGTCCCTGACCCGAGGCTCGTGCGTGAAGCCTGCAAGGTCTCGAGCAGCCAAAGTTCGTCCTGCGCCGAGACGAAAAAAAGGGTCAAGTACCGCCCACGTTTCCGACAGAAGGGGTCACAAGAAAAGTGCCCCGACCTTGATCGAGAAGCCCGTCGCCGGCACCGACGGTGATATCTGACGGTGAAAACCGTAGCAGCTTGCGGGACGGCGTAGCTCCAGGCCACGCCTATCAACAGCGAAACTTGTCTAAGAAGTTGACTGGAGAAAGTGTTAACGTACTACGTATAGTAACAACCTTTGAAAACCGCCGGAGCCTACGGCTACTGGCGCGAGAAAACGAATACCGTATGTCTGTATGCGGGCAGTTAAGTAACAGGCCGTGAAACCGCAAGCAGCTGTAAGGTGTTAAAGTATGGAAGGAACCATACGTGCGTTGTTGGTAATAGCTACCCCAAACGTAAGGTTGTTTACCAAAAGGCCACCTATGGTCAAGAAAATCTCCTTCATGGAGGTAATATTGAAAAGTAGGGGTAACGACACGTCAACCGTATGAGTCATAAACCCCAACACTGGGGTAGAAATCACGAAAGAGGTGACGTCCTGTGTATACTACACGGACGTTAAACACCCTGCACCACGGAGCGGAAAAGCGTGGCTACTGGGGACTTACGCCGCACAAAGTCACGCAACCCCGTTAAATATAATAGATCCGTTATGGGTCTACAAAGGCGTCAGCATGACAAGTAAAAACCACGAGTCCACCGCCAACGATGTCGCTGTGCACCACGGAGCAAAAAGCTGCGGGCTACGCGAGGGGACAACTGGTACGGCATGCGTGTCCCGAACGAAGTAGCTATCAGTACCAAAGGACCGTCTAGGTCCACGATAGCGTGAACGTGCTACACCTGTAACGAGTCGTTATCTCATTATACCTCTATCCACCACGGGCCACCGGTAAGTGGCGACGCCAGAGGGGAAGAAGTACACAGCACGTTCCGTTGAGAATAGGTAAAATATATATAAACGGAGGCCGTAAAGCCACGGAGGAGTTCACGTACACGCAAGCTATACAGTCGTAAACTGAGTTTGTTCCATCACGGAGCCACGAAACCGTAGCTGCGTGGGGAAGAGGGGACGACCGTCGACTCAGCACGTGTCCCGGTAAGAGAAACGCGCGAACGCAGTAGTTCATGGCTACTGGTCCTCTACCACACCCCGTACCGCTGGTATAGGCCGTTAACTCCGCTTGTATAAAATCACCACGGAGCCGCCGGCCGGGCGGCCACGCGTGGGGACTGCCGCCAACGCCAAAAACGCCCCAGCAAGAAAAAAGCGACGAACACTGCAACACGGCTAACGGTCGCAATATCCCGGTTCGATACCGGGTTTATCGTGACATTATGCGTAAAACGCGTTAATATCTGTAGAATGTGAGCGAGGGTCTCGCTCGACGCAAGAATCACATTCAGGTATGCCTCCCGTAAAGAAGGAAATCTTATCACCCGAGCGCTAGGCCTCAAACCCGAGCAAGCGCTAACGCGACGCATCCTGGGAGCGTGGCGTCGACAAACGGGACTCGCCCTCGTGTCCATGAACTGGAAAAACTATGCGCGGAACCGTGACGCGTTCAACGCGAAAATCTCACCAAGTCAGCTCACACGGACGCGTGGGGATCTCGAAACTAACGGGTGACGTGACGTTTGCGTTACCTTGCTGTAGAACTAAAGCAGCACTACAGACCCAAACGTCATCTCTGCCCCGGACGGAGCCGCAAGTTGTGTTACGGACCCGTGCACGGGGTCAGAAACAAGCCGTGGGGCCGTATGGAACCGATTATCGGAGCCGTCACGGACCCTAATGGACCGTGCAAGGAATCCAATGGCTCTACAACTAGCCGTAAAAAGGGGGACTAACTCACGTAAGACCCGTAGGGCGCCGCCTCTAGTTGGCCGACCGGTCCCAACGCTGAACCGAGGACCACAGCGGTGTACACGGTTTGAACAAGTCGATAACACCAAAGCGCAACCTAAGAGCGTTTACCTGCGACGCACCGCAGGACAGTCAAGGCGCCGAACGCACCGACACTAGGGACCTGCCCGGCCGTGGTCGCACGATATAGGCGCAAAACATCGCGAACTGTGACGCTCAACGCGAAAATCCTACAGAGGCAGTTCACACGGCCGTGGGGCAGCGTAGCTATGACCAAGCAGCTTCCTAGCTAGCGAACTCAACCGGGGTTCATCGTACAGTGTACGTTATCCCGCTTAAAAACTCGGTCGTACAGGCCCGCACGGTCAGGAGAAGCGTTTGCACGCTATGCAAAGCGACCTCTGAGGTGCGTAGCGTGCCGACGCACGGAGGCCTGTCCTCGTGCCCCTACGATACTGGTGAAAGTAATTGCGGAAATGTAACGTTCAACGCGGATAATCGTATAAATGGTGTTCACATGATCGTGGAACTGCGTAGCTAATGGCCACGAACCATGAATAGAATAGCTCACGGGCGCTTATACTACTTGTGAAGATTATCACTTGTCACCTGGCCACATAGCTCGTAGCTAGCGGGTGCGTATCGGGTAAAATGCGGTGTACGATATCCGTTACAAACCACGGAGCCAGACGCGCATCCGAACACCGAGCCACGCGCGCTCGGTCGCACCTTGAAAAATACCGTCAGCGGTGGAGTCTGTGCTCCGACCACGCCGCTGGAACCCAATCGCTGCAAAGAGTACCACGAATGGACTCGCAGCATAATCTGCACGCAAACGCGTGAGATGGATGTGACCGAGCGTAAAGCAAGAAGCGTTATCACGCTGGCCGGGTCATCAAGGGTGTGTAGAGCATCAACGCCCGAGGACGTGTCCTCCATGTCCATGATACTGGTGAAAATAATTACGGAACGGTAATGTTCAACGCAGACAATCTTAATTGCGTTCACACGAAGTCGTGGAACTGCGTAGCTAATGGCTACGAACCAAGAAGAAAATAGCTGTCCTGATGCTATACTTCTTGTAAAGAAAGTCATCTGTCACCTGACCACGTGAGCGTAGTAGCTAGTGGGCGTATAACCGGGTGAACCGCACGGTGTCACGTTAACCCGTTAGAGATAAGTTCCGCTCACTGGAGCCATCCAATGAAAGCGAAAGGACCCGTGAAACGCGGACGTGGACTCGTATGGAACCGTCACGACCCGTAAATACGGGCCGCGGAACCGCCCAATGGAACCGCACGGACCCGCAAAAAAAAAAAAAAAAACACGGACCGTGGAACCGCACGGACCCGTAAACATGGGCCGTGGAACCGTATAACTGTCGTGAGCCGTTGGCTACGTGGGACCAAGAAGAAAAATAGCTGTCTCAATGCTATACTTCCGATGAACCGTGCACGGTGTCGTCTTTCAATAGGCGCCCGCTAGAGTGGGCGGCGGCCCCGCCTCCTGGCTTTGGACCTGGGTGGCGGTGGGGAGACGAAGAGGGCCTCTCAGACCGTCGCTTCTCCACTTTCTCCCGCTCTTTGAAAGTACCGTCGCGGTGGAGTCTGTGCTCCACCACGCCGCTAGATCCCAATCGCTGCAAAGAGTACGGGGATTTGACTCGCAGCATAATCTGCACGCCAGTAACCGTCGATGGATGTCACCGGAGCGTAATTTAAAGAAGCGTTTGCACGCCACGCATCACGAGACATCCTGGGTGTGTAAAACATCGACACTTTCGGGACCTGTCCTTCATGTCCATGATACTGGTGAAAATAAATACGGAACTTGTAAACGTTCAACGTGAGACAGTCTTAATTGCGTTCACAGCCGTGGAACTGGCGTAGCTAATGGCTACAGGACCAGAAGAAAATAACTGTCAATGCTATACTTCTTGTCAAGAATGTCACCTGTCACCTGACCACGCGAGGCTAGTGGGCGTATAACCGGATTAAACCGCATGCGATGTCGTGAACCCGTTAAATACGGACCCGTGTAAACACGGGCCGCGGAACCGTCGAATGGAACCGCCCGCCCAGAACAACGGGCAGCGGAACCGTATGGAACCGTCCGCCCGTGAATAACGTGGCGCGGAACCGCCCGCCCGTAACAACAGGCCGCGGAACGTATGGATCACGGAACCGTCCGCCCGTAATAACGGGCCGCTGAATCCGTAGTGACCACGGAACCGCCCGCCCGTAATAACGGGCCGCGGAATCGTATGGGTCCCGGAACCGTATGGATCCGTCCCGAACCGCACAATGCCCGCACATAGGGCTGCGGAACCCGTCGAGGATGGTCCAACGAACCGTGATGGAACCGCCGCCCGTAACAACGGGCAGCGGAACCGGTGACGGGACCGTCAATGGAAACCGCCCGCGCCCGTACCAACGGGACGCGGAACCGTATGGAACCGTCAATGGAACCGCCCGCCCGAATAACGGGCCGCTGGAACCGTATGGAACCGTCCAATGGAACCGCTCCGCCCGTAATAACGGGCCGCGAACCGTATGGAACCGTCCAGTGGAACCGTTCGCCCGTAATAACGGGCCGCTGGAACCGTATGGAACCGTCCAATGGAACTGCTTCGTTAAGCCCGTAATAACGGGTCGCTGGAACGTATGGAACCGTCAATGGAACCGTTCGCCCGTAAACGGGGCGAACCGAATGGAACCGTCCGCCCGCAGAATAACGGGCCGCGGAACCGTATGGAACCGCCCAATGGAACCGTTAAGCCCGTAATAACGGGGTGGAACCGTATGGAACCGCCCAATGGAACCGTTAAGCGTAACGGGCCGCTGGAACCGTATGGAACTGGGTCCAATGGAACGTTCGCCCCGAATAACGGGCTGCGGAACCGTATGGAACCGCCCAATGGAACCGTTAAGCGTAACGGGCCGCGGAACCGTATGGAACCGCCCAATGGAACCGTTCGCCCGCGTAACGGGCCGCTGGAACCGTATGGAACCGCCCAATGGAACCCGTTAAGCCCGCAACAACGGGCCGCGGAACCTTATGGACTCACGGAACCGCCCAATGGAACCCGTTCGCCCGTAACGGGACGCGGAACATATGGACTCGAACCTTATGGAACTGTCCCGAACTCACAACGACGGCGGACTGCGCGTTACAAGGGTCGAGTCGACATTAGGACTGTCCAAAGGAACCGTTGGAACCGTGTTTACAACTTAGGCGCGTTCGTTCAACGCGTCCTAAGAGGTTCTCTCTCTCTCTCTCACTTACCTTACGGAACCGTCCAATGGAACGTGTTTACAACTTAGGCGGCGTTCGTAACGCCCTAAGAGGATATCTCTCTCTCTCTTACCGTTACCGCTCTAGCATATATATATATATATATATATATATATATATATATGATATATATATACATATATATATATTTACATATATATATATTTACATATATATAATGAAAAGGATGTTCATTTTTTGCCCCTCAACCATGTTTTTCCCGGATCCAACTAAATCTCTTACATCTGCTTATGCTCACCATCGATCGTCATCATCATTCATTTAATCAAAGGCAGTAGGAAATAAGAAAAATACATGAAAACAAAGAAAACCATGTAGAAATTCCCTCACCTGTTTGGTATAGCCATGGGTGACGTCATATTCTGCAAGCCTTCCAACCACTGACCAAATACCAATTCAAAACGAGGTACGATAGCGTTCCACCAGCTGGGGTCCACACCAAACTCTGGTGGTTGTTTTAACAAATTCTCAACAGCTTTCTGAGCTCTGATGCTGAGAGCAAATGCTTCTGTCCAGTTGAATGGTCCAAGGGTTGGGTCATCATGGAGAATTCTTGCAATCTAAAATGAAATTAGTAGAAATTGCAATCATAACCAGGCATCAAATCTATACATGCTCATTAATTCTTTCAAATTGAGAATCTTTGACATCTAACGACATAATTACTTGACTGAAAATGTAAAGTAGATGTACATAAAATATGAACGTTATCATTGGTTGTCTGAAATCTCAAAACAGTCCCTGCCAAAATATCTACCTCCTTCACTTTAAGTTAAATCCATCTCCTTAAATCCCTGATTTATTAATAACATGATTTAGATTCTTTCCTACTATTTGGAAACTTGTGACATTGCTTTGAGGTCTATACAAAAATGCTTCAAAAAGTGATGTTAACCACTGACATCATCTAAAATGTTGCTTGTGCACATACTTGGAATGTCAATGAATCCACCTGAAAGATGTCGTTAAATTCTACTCCAACAGCGGTGATGTTTATGGAGCAGACAGCTTTTTCTACCAGTGTGATGTTAGTCTGGCTGGTTTGAGGTACTTGGAAGAAACTTGACAATGATCCATTTTTGCACAGGGTTGCAAAAGGTTCACTCATACTCCAGAATGTCTCCCACTACAAAAAGATAAACTTCTGTTACACAAACTATACATAGAATGGTGTAATATGACTATGATTGTAATCTGCAGGCAAATGGTTGTAAGGTTAGGAAGAGTTATCTTAATTATCTTAAAACTATCTTAAAATGTTCTGTTTTACCGGTTGATTAAAGTTCAATGAGCTTTTAATTTATGCAATATGTATGATGTATGAATGGGAAAAAAGCTCAGAATCTTAAACTTGATTCTTCATATTCCTTTGTATTTGTTTTCCACTTAATTGTTGATTGGTATATGCTTCAGATTCAAGAAATTCCAATTAGAATATTGACCTACACCTCTTTAAAATTTGCAGTAGGGGATTTAAAAAAAAAATGGATTTACCAAAAAAATTAAAGGTCTGTATGTTACATCACAAATTAGCATATTAGGACCTTTAAATCCAATCAATCTGTTGCACAGGCATTTTTTATCCCTTTTGAATGGGAATTTTTCTTCTTTGTGGTTTTAATGCATTTGTATCCATTTTACTAAATGTTGCCTCTGTCTGCCTGTAGGTCTTTAAATGGTCTTGCTTATTCTTGTGTTGAAAGAAAACTAACAAAAGCTGACTTTATGTGGTGGTTCAATATTATGACTTAGTTTGACTGTTTGACATATTCATTCATCCACAAATGTGGTACAAGCTGCAAAATTATGTGTCATCTCCCAGCATCACCTATGTACAATTTACAAGTCTCAATACCTTAGTCTGTCAAAATCATCACCACAAAAAATGTTATGCTTATTCTTACCTTCTCAGGATACATATACAGTGATAAGATGAGGTCAGCAATCTCTGGTGAGATGTGCTGAAGACCCAGCAACTGCTGGACATGGGATGCATTCTGGAGCAAGTCTGATAAGTAGGGCAACATCAAGGTTGTTCCTTAATACAGAGAAGAAATTAAAATTGGTGAACAGGGAAGAAATTGATAAAAATTATTGCCAAAGGTAAACGAACCAAAGTGTCGCCTCTCACAGTGACACAAGTGTGCTAATAGAATAGATTAAATGCAATGGCATAAAAAAAGGGTGGAAAGGGTGAACTTTGAGGGCTTAAAAACATCGATACTTTGGACCCCCAACCAATGACACTGTGATATGTTTGTTATGGAGACTCTTGACTGCTTAATTACCCACAGGTCCCCATGACTCTCGTTGTAGCACTGATCGCATGTTAGACCAGTGCCAGCTGACATCCCATCTCTGCATTGTACCTTCTACAGATGATCATCTGCAGGAATAGATCCACATCCAAGTATGGAGGGGGAAGGGGGGGGGGGTATTTATTGAGTGAAGCATATCACTTTTAAAAATTTGATATTTTCTTAATGTCCTTGCAATTGTGATAGAAACTTACCATTGAGTTGCTTTGTCCAGCGAAGGATGGCTCTGTTGACCTCTGTGATCACTCTCCACTCCTCGATGACCGATTGGTAAGCAGGTGAGGTAGCATTCAACCACTCCAACTGCTTCAGTAATTCCTCAATACTGCAAGAACAACCAAAATGAAGCAAGATGCACAGAAGTCCTTGCATTTATAGATAAACTAATGCTTGGTTTGGGGATGTTCAACGACATGTCAACAGTGAAATAATTACATTTGTCTTTGAGAATACTGGTGCACCTCTGAAACAAGATTAGCATCACTTGCACCTAGCTGATGCAAGAAAAGCTCCTTATTTGTGAGAGTATGTGTGATATAGGTGGGGAATCTAAAGGTCGTTGCAGCATTTTAGCTCATTATTAACAAAATTCAGATACAAATCTGCAAAATTGTAAATCGATCTTTTAGTTGTAATCTAGATATATTTATAGTGAAAATGGGCACTCAAAATAAAGCCTTTTGTTTCAATCACTAAAAAGGTTTGTTATTAAAATATCTATGAAGTCTTTATTTATGATCCAAGTAAAGTAATCATCCCACAATCACAAGAACAAATAAATTTATCGCCTTCAGAGACCAAATGATTTCAAGTTTTCTTTCTTGCTAACGCCTGACATAACATATCCATTAACTCTCTTAAAGGTAGTAAACATAATTTTTCTTACCTTGTGAAGTCAGGCAAATTGGCTCCTTGCATGAACATCTCACTAAACCTGGCTGCCCACTGCTCCAACACAGCTGAGAGGCTGCTACTTGTTGTGTTCCACCACATGGAATCAATATCTAGTTTAAAAGCACCCTCTAACAGTTCAGCAAAAGCCTCTTGTACTTGTACTGAATGTATAAAGGCTTCTGTCCAGTTGTAGGGAGGCAGGCTGGGGTCACTCTGTAATATTCTTGCAATCTGAGAGGGAAGCAGTATTTTCTCATGGATCGAAGTTGTACTCTTAAAAGATTGAGACTTTTAACTTAATATTAATAATATTTACGTGGTTTGTGTTTTTAAAAGGTAACTTAACAACATGCTGAATAGTTTCTCTTTAGGCCTACCCGCACCCGACACCTGAGTTATCTACCTACTGTGGTGTAGCGGTTATCATACCTGTCTACAGACCACAAGGCCCCGGGTTCAATCCTGGGGTGGGTAAACACGCCAGTGCACCACAACTGGTTATCAAAGGCCGTGGACATTGACTTGGTTGTCGATGTTATGTCTGTCCGTACGTCGTACCTGTGTTCTTGCTGGGTCGTATTAAGCGTTTCGTGATAGCATTTGTACTATCATAAGCGAATACGCAGGCGACGACCCCGTCATTGTAATTGTGTGTTCAACTCTCTCTCTCGACACCTGAGTTAATCCTGAAAACTCAGGTATGACAATTACCAATCCGACTTCCTGTTCAGTGTATTGTGTTTCCACTCCAAACAATGAATGTTTATCTTCCTATTCCATGAAAACACAGCCACGTAGCCCAAGGCTATTTGTGTGTATAAGATTACACAAAGCCAGAGCTAGATAATCAATTTACTTTTGTGATTGAAATCACTCATCCATGTTAGGTGTCTTAGTGGGAGAAGTTTGTTTACAAACTAATGATAAAACTAGCTGTGTATCATAATGCCTGAGGTAATAATGTGCATTAACTGTGAATGAGTGATGGACCATTTCTCCTAAGGAAAGATATTGCTTCATGAAAATAAATATAGAAATGACAATATTAATAACTTTTAATTTATGGCTGTCTAGATAAGTTTATAATCACATAGTATAATAATTTGATAAAAATTTAAAATAATTTGTTGATGATGTACCATATATGATTTTTAATCAATGGTATGAACTACAATTCAAACAGTTCTTACTTGCAGAGCAATTTCATCTGTGTTAAACACATCATTAAGTTCCCTTTCAACAGCAGTGTGGTTGATGGAGCAAATGGCCTTCTCCACTTCTGTGATGTTGGTGGTGCTGCCCTCAGGTAACATAAAGAAACTGGAGAATGTTCCATTCTCACACAGGGAAGTGAAAGGTGCATTTAAGGTCCAGAACATCTCCCACTGGTGCAAATAGAATATGCAGAATGTTAACAAATAGGGTAACCATATCAAATGTGAAGGTGACAATATATGATAGGGACTAGTTAGCGTATATCTCTCTTTAATGTAGATAAATAATATTGAACACAAATCAATAGCTTTCACAGGAGAGTAAAAATGAACAGAAAGAGTCTTTTAAAAGTCTTCTAAGAATATCTTTAATGCTAAGATGGAGTACACATATTTTTTTAAAGAGATACAACAAAGAGAACAAATAGGCAACGATGTATTGACAAGAGTTTATCTGCCTCTTTTTTTCTACTCAATACTTACCTTTTCTGGCTGCAGTGACAATGACATCACAAGGTCAATGACCTCAGGGGAGTATTCCTGAAGGGCCAACAGCTGCTGGATGTAAGAGGCATTCTGGAAGAGTTCATTTAAATGAGGGAGGGTCAAGCTGACACCTGTTAAAACATAAAATTATAAAATTTAAGCACAAAAATTCAAATAATTAAAAAAATGAAATCAGCAATCATTTTAAAGTTTTTTTCATTCTTTCAAGGTGCACACTTCCGAAATAACTCTTGACTATTCTTTTTTAGTCTTCCTTTTGATCATAACATCATTTCATCATATTTTTATTTTTACTTCTTTGAATGTTACATCTCAACTTACCATTGAGTTTCTGAGCCCATTCAAGAAGGATGACATTGATGTAATCTTGTAGTCTCATTTGCTTAACTGCTTCATTGTACCATGGATTGCTTTCAAGGATTGGTCCTAGTTGGCTTGTTAG
Organism: Chiridota heheva; assembly: GCA_020152595.1. Taxonomy (NCBI): domain Eukaryota; kingdom Metazoa; phylum Echinodermata; class Holothuroidea; order Apodida; family Chiridotidae; genus Chiridota; species Chiridota heheva. The sequence continues at coordinate 2,348,470 of JAIGNY010002171.1, forward strand.
CATATCCACCAAGCTGAAAAGAAATGAACCAAAGTTTGCTGAGTGTACTGTTCTAATTTTATTTTCGTTATTAAACAGTTTTCAGGTGACAATAAAATACACAAAATAAATTTAAAAATCTGTATCTTAGATCTTTATTTTTCTTTTATCATTTTGTAAAAGGTTTGTCTGGCTTAGGATACAAACGTTTAAAGATGAGCAACATAGAATCTCTAAATCATTGCAGACTGATGCTGAACATATTTGTTGCATTGAGTATTAAAATCACTCTTTCCTACCTTGTGAAGTCAGGCATGTTGGTTCCTGGCATGAACATTTCACTAAACCTCGCTGCCCACTGTTCCAACACAGCTGTGAGGCGAGTGTTGGTTGAATTCCACCACATGGAATCAATTTCTATATTTAGAGCCCCCTCTATCAGTTCAGCAAAAGCCTCTTGTACCTGTACTGAATGTATAAAGGCTTCTGTCCAGTTGTAGGGAGGCAGGCTGGGGTCACTCTGCAATATTCTTGCAATCTATAAGAAATCACATTGGTATGGTTAATTATGTTGAACTGAAGTTTTATCTCTTCTCAGAGCCCAGTACTGTTTCAGAATTTCAATAACACATTTTTCAAGTGGATGTATTATTTCTTGTTCACAGAAACAAAACTAGTGACATATTAAAGACAGAAGTGAAATTGATTAAATTAAAAAAATTAATAAACAAAAGAATCATTGCCATGCATCCCTGGGCTTGTTTTTATCAAATAGCTGAACTCACTTGCAGAGCAATTTCATCTGTGTTGAACACATCATTAAGTTCCCTCTCAACAGCAGTATGGTTGATGGAGCAAATGGCCTTCTCCACTTCTGTGATGTTGGTGGTGCTGCCCTCAGGTAACATAAAGAAACTGGAGAATGTCCCATTCTCACATAGGGTGGTAAATGGTGCATTCAAGGTCCAGAACATCTCCCACTGGTTTGAAAGAAGAAAAAGGAATGAATATGTATCAGATCATTCTGATATGGGGAGTCTTATCAACCTATCAAATATTAGGGGGAGTCTTATCAACCCATCAAATATTAGGGGGAGTCTTATTAACCTATTAAATATTAGGAGAGTCTTATCAACCTATCATATACTGAGAGATTCTTAACCGTCAGTACAATTCACGCAGGGTGTGTGGTCAAGCGCATTGAAAGATACTTTTATATGTACATAAGTGTATTAAATACTAATCATATGTGCACTATACATGAAGGTAACACGTTTGTGCAGTGTTATTGCCAAAATTCCCTTCTGGAGCTGTAGCTGATTGGTTGGGTAACAAACAGAAGATTCCTTCAGCAGTCAATTTGTTGCCGTACCCTGAACTAATCATGTTAGGCTAAAATCAATTTGAAATGGTCTACATGTGTTAAGGATCTTCCTACTTTTTCTGGCTGCAGTGACAATGACATCACAAGGTCAATGACCTCAGGGGTGTATTCCTGAAGAGCCAACAGCTGCTGGATGTAAGAGGCATTCTGGAAGAGTTCATTTAAGTGTGGGAGGGTCAAGCTGGCACCTGATAAAAGAAAATGACAAAGTATTGTCAAGTTTGCAGTTGCAAGATTTGTTTGATTACCGCTGAGTTAACAGCTGCGTTATCTGTAATGGAAGTCATAAGTAGATAAGGCTAAGATCTCATACTTGATGGAATACTTTTGACAAGTATGCTTTGTTTAAGATTTACAGTGATAACATACAGATTTACAGCAACACAAACTTCACTTGTCTGATAAAATCTTGTACATAATGATGCACCAAAACTCACCATTAAGTTTCTGAGCCCATTCAAGAAGGATGACATTGATGTAATCTTGTAGTCTCATTTGCTTAACTGCTTCATTGTACCATGGATTGCTTTCAAGGATTGGTCCTAGCTGGCTTGTTAGCATATCCACCAAGCTGAAACAAAAATTGCCAAAAATGTTATTTATTTTGCATCTGATCATAATTCAGTCTTCGTGATTGAATTAAAATATATACTGATAGCAATCTGTAAGTCAGAGATAAAATGTATTTTTCTTACCTTGTGAAGTCAGGCATGGTGGTTCCTGGCATGAACATCTCACTAAACCTCGCTGCCCACTGTTCCAACACAGCTGTGAGGCGAGTGTTGGTGGAATTCCACCAAATGGAATCAATTTCTATATTTAGAGCCCCCTCTATCAGTTCAGCAAAAGCCTCTTGTACCTGTACTGAATGTATAAAGGCTTCTGTCCAGTTGTAGGGAGGCAGGCTGGGGTCACTCTGTAAAATTCTTGCAATCTGTAAGAAATCACATTGGTATGGTTAATTATATTGAACTGAAGTTTCATCTCATCTCAGAGCCCAGTACTGTTTCAGAAGTTTAATAACACATTTTTCAAGTGAATGTATTATTTCTTGTTCACAGAAACAAAACTAGTGACATATTAAAGACAGAAGTAAAATTGATTTAAAAAAATTAAGAATAAACAAAAGATTCATTGCCATGCATTCCTGGGCTTGTTTTTATCAAATAGCTGAACTCACTTGCAGAGCAATTTCATCTGTGTTGAACACATCATTAAGTTCCCTCTCAACAGCAGTGTGGTTGATGGAGCAAATGGCCTTCTCCACTACTGTGATGTTGGTGGTGCTGCCCTCAGGTAACATAAAGAAACTGGAGAATGTTCCATTCTCACATAGGGTGGTAAATGGTGCATTTAAGGTCCAGAACATCTCCCACTGGTTTAAAAGAAGAAAAAGGAACATGTATCAGATCATTCTGATATGGGTAGTCTTATCAACCTATCAAATATTGGGAGAGTCTTATCAACCTATCAAATATTAGGGGGAGTTTTATCAACCTATCAAATATTATGGGGGGAGGGGGTCTTATCAACCTATCAAATATTGGGGGTCTTATCAACCTATCAAATACTGGGAGAGTCTTATCAACCTATTAAATACTGGGAGAGTCTTATCAACCTATCAAATACTGGGGAGTCTTATCAACCTATCAAATACTGGGAGAGTCTTATCAACCTATTAAATATTAGGAGAGTCTTATCAACCTATCAAATATTGGGGGCAGTCTTATCAACCTATCAAATACTGGGGAGTCTTATCAACCTATCAAATATTGGGGAGTCTTATCAACCTATCAAATACTGGGAGAGTCTTATCAACCTATTAAATATTAGGAGAGTCTTATCAACCTATCAAATATTGGGGGCAGTCTTATCAACCTATCAAATACTGGGAGAGTCTTATCAACCTATCAAATATTGGGGGGAGTCTTATCAACCTATCAAATACTGGGAGAGTCTTATCAACCTATTAAATATTAGGAGAGTCTTATCAACCTATCAAATATTGGGGGCAGTCTTATCAACCTATCAAATACTGGGGGAGTCTTATCAACCTATCAAATACTGGGAGAGTCTTATCAACCTATCAAATACTGGGAGAGTCTTATCAACCTATCAAATACTAAGAGTCTTATCAACCTATCAAATACTGGGAGAGTCTTATCAACCTATCAAATTTGGGGGAGTCTTATCAACCTATCAAATTTTGGGGGGAGTCTTATCAACCTATCAAATACTGGGAGAGTCTTATCAACCTATCAAATACTAAGAGTCTTATCAACCTATCAAATACTGGGAGAGTCTTATCAACCTATCAAATACTGGGAGAGTCTTATTAACCTATCAAATACTAGGAGAGTCTTATCAACCTATCAAATACTGGGAGAGTCTTATCAACCTATCAAAAACTGGGAGAGTCTTATTAACCTATCAAATACTAAGAGAGTCTTATCAACCTATCAAATACTGGGAGAGTCTTATCAACCTATCAAATATTGGGAGAGTCTTATCAACCTATCAAATACTGGGAGAGTCTTATCAATCTATCAAATACTGGGAGATTCTTAACCGTCAGTACAATTCACGCAGGGTGTGTGGTCAAGCGCATTAAAATTACTTTTATATGTACATATGTGTATTAAATACTAATCATATGTGCACTTTACATGAAGGTAACATCTTTGTGCAGTGTTATTGCCAAATTTCCCACCAGGAACTCATTAGCTGGCCCTGTCCTTAAAAAAATAAACACTCAGACCTGATTTCAAAGTTAAGCAGATCGGGCCAGACATTTCCCTATCATTTTTCTATCTTTTTCCTTATTTTGAAACCACAAGCAATTAAGCTCAGGTTCCACTCGCTGGTAATATTCCAGACTTCAGTTACTCAAATTACACCCACGTGTCCAAAGATAATTGCAAGAGTAAATACAGTTCATAAAAGTTCACACAGTAGTTGTAACTAGTTCTGGCAATAAGGGAACCATTGTTTTCTTTGATAACCTTAACTGACCTTTTAGTTAAAGAAGGTGTTTCATTACATGCATGCCATATGAACTGTCAATCATTTAGCAAGAGGTTTATTTTAGAGAGGATAAATGGTTACATTAGTCACAATATTTAGGTTTGTGGTTTGGACTAGCTGGAACAGAATTTTAAGGAGAGCCACAGCTAATGTGTAGTAAATTGGATGGGTAACAAACAGAAGATTCCTTCAGCAGTCAATTGGTTGCCGTACCCTGAACTAATCATGTTAGGCTAAAATCAATTTGAAATGGTCTACATGTGTTAAAGATCTTCCTACCTTTTCTGGCTGAAGTGACAATGACATCACAAGGTCAATGACCTCAGGGGTGTATTCCTGAAGAGCCAACAGCTGCTGGATGTAAGAGGCATTCTGGAAGAGTTCATTCAAGTGTGGGAGGGTCAAGCTGGCACCTGATAAAAGAAAATGACAAAGTATTGTCCAGTTTGCAATTGCATGCTTTGTTTGATTACCGCTGAGTTAACAGCTGATTTATCTGTAATGGAAGTCATAATTAGATAAGGCTGAAATCTCATATTTAATGGAATACTTTTGACAAGTATGCTTTGTTTAAGATTTACAGTCATAACAATCAGATTTACAGCAACACAAACTTCACTTATCTGATAAAATCTTGTACATAATGATGCACCAAAACTCACCATTAAGTTTCTGAGCCCATTCAAGAAGGATGACATTGATGTAATCTTGTAGTCTCATTTGCTTAACTGCTTCATTGTACCATGGATTGCTTTCAAGGATTGGTCCTAGCTGGCTTGTTAGCATATCCACCAAGCTGAAACAAAAATTGTCAAAAATGTTATCTATTTTGCATCTGATCATTATTCAGTCATTGTGATTGAATTAAAAAGGGTACAAATATATACTGATAGCAATCTGTAAGTCAGTGATAAAAAGTCTTTTTCTTACCTTGTGAAGTCAGGCATGGTAGTACCAGGCATGAACATCTCACTAAACCTCGCTGCCCACTGTTCCAACACAGCTGTGAGGTGAGTGTTGGTTGAATTCCACCACATGGAATCAATTTCTATATTTAGAGCCCCCTCTAACAGTTCAGCAAAAGCCTCTTGTACCTGTACTGAATGTATAAAGGCTTCTGTCCAGTTGTAGGGAGGCAGGCTGGGGTCACTCTGTAATATTCTTGCAATCTGTAAGAAATCATACTTTGCTTCAATGCATTTGAAAAGATATAGAATCTAAACTCAGGGTATTTTTACATTGTTTAGATGTTTTAAATGTACCTTCAATGTGACAGGATACCATCCAGTATGCAGAATAAAATTGTAAAATTAAACAGAATTGAAACTTCAATTATAACAAACAGTATATGTTTAAACGTGAACAAGAATGAACTTCATTTGTTTTTGTTAGTTTGACTTTGGAGGTAAGAGTAAAAGCTTACTTGTAAAACAATTTCATCTGTGTTAAACACATCATTAAGTTCCCTTTCAACAGCAGTATGGTTGATGGAGCAAACAGCCTTCTCCACTACTGTGATGTTGGTGGTGCTGCCCTCAGGTAACATAAAGAAACTGGAGAATGTTCCATTCTCACATAGGGTGGTAAACGGTGCATTTAAGGTCCAGAACATCTCCCACTGGTTTAAAAGAAGGAATGAATATGTATCAGATCATTCTAATATAGTGTATACTGGGGGAATCTTATCAACCAATCAAATACTGTGGGGTTCTTGGCCGTCAGCACAATTTATGCAGGTTGTGGGGTCAAGCGTATGCAAAAATGCTTTCATATCTTGTGCATTGTTGTTAACAACTTCTCGTCCAGGAACTGCAGATGATTGGTTGGGTAACAAAAGGAAGATATTGGTTGTCGTACCCTGACGTAATAAAGCTCGGCTAAAATTGGTTTGAATTTGTCTATAGGCATTAAGAAATTTCCTACCTTTTCTGGCTGAAGAGACAATGACATCACAAGGTCAATGACCTCAGGGGAGTACTCCTGAAGAGCCAACAACTGCTGGATGTGAGAGGCATTCTGGAAGAGTTCATTCAAATGTGGGAGGGTCAAGCTTGCACCTAATAAAACGAAATGACAAAGATTATTCCAGTTTATTATTGCACTTTTGTTTGATTTAATAATTACAGCTGAGTTAACAGTTTGTTTGTTTGTTTGTTTGATGAGGGCTTAACAGCACAATGACAGTGAGGGTCAAATTGTGCCTGAGAGGTTGATCATTCCAGAGGAAGGAAGACAAGAAAACAGGGGGGAGATTGAGAGAAACACAAGAACTAAAAGCCAGAAAGCTAGGATTGAGAAAGGAAGTGCATGGGTGAAAAAACAAAAACAAAGTAGAGTTAACAGTCATGATGGAAGTTGTATCAATTCAAAGATAACACTAATATCCTCTCATATTCTATAAAATACTTTTAACCAGTATAGTATGTTTGATATTTACAGTCATAACACGCAGACTACAACAACACAAACTTCACTTATAATGAGACTATGAAAAAGAATGATGTACCAAAACTCACCATTAAGTTTCTGAGCCCATTCAAGAAGGATGACATTGATGTAATCTTGTAGTCTCATTTGCTTAACTGCTTCATTGTACCATGGATTGCTTTCAAGGATTGGTCCTAGTTGGCTTGTTAGCATATCCACCAAGCTGAAACAAAAATTGCCAAAAATGTTATTTATTTTACATCTGATCATTATTCAGTCATTGTGATTGAATTAAAAAGGTACGAAGATATACTGATAGCAATCTGTAAGTCAGTGATAAAAAGTCTTTTTCTTACCTTGTGAAGTCAGGCATGGTGGTACCAGGCATGGACATCTCACTAAACCTCGCTGCCCACTGTTCCAACACAGCTGTGAGGCGAGTGTTGGTTGAATTCCACCACATGGAATCAATTTCTATATTTAGAGCTCCCTCTATCAGTTCAGCAAAAGCCTCTTGTACCTGTACTGAATGTATAAAGGCTTCTGTCCAGTTGTAGGGAGGCAGGCTGGGGTCACTCTGTAAAATTCTTGCAATCTGTAAAATCAAGTTTTTAAAAGTCAGGTTACATCTACATACTCTAATTGTATGTGAAAGAGAAATAAATGAAAGAAAATTTGGTAGAAGTTATTCAACTTTGTAACTTTCTACAAAATATTTACTGGATACATATAAATAGCTGATGGTCATGTTTCCGAAGATCTTTATATGATTCCATACAAATCTGTTCAAGTTCATGTATGGATGACTTTTGGAGCCTTTTTTCCAGCTAAAAATCCATTGCGAATATTGTCAATAATTCTAAAAAACCTCTTAATCAAAGTCAGTTACACTTTGCCAAACAATAAGACGACTAAACTATGTTGGATAAGACCTTTTGAAGATGAGCCACTTTCTCTATTCGTAATTTCTATGCCTGTAGCATTTCAATTACAGTGTGAAGAAGAAAATGATATTTCCATGGCTTTGAGTTTCCTTAGTTTATTTTCTGTTAACTTATGGCAAAACGACATGTCATTTTGCTGCTTGGCTCAACTTTTTGGGAGAATATTAATGACACAATTCATGCATTACTTGTGAAAAAGATGGAAGTTTGATGCTGCTTGATCTGCCAGTTTGTTTGTTTGTTTAATGAGGGCTTAACGGCACCACGACAACAAGGGTCAAATTGTGCCTGAGAGATCAGATCATTCTAGAGGTAGGAAGGAAAGAAAACAAGAAGAGAATGAGAGAAATTAAAAAACAAAAGGTCAGAAAGCTGTGATCGATAGGGGAGGTGCATAGTTGAAACAAAAACAAATTAGAGAAGGGGTGGAAGAGGAGAAATAAATATGGTTGTAGAGAGAAGCATGATGAAGGAAGGATATAATTCTATCTGGAGGGTTTTTCTGGAAGAACTCAGCAAATGAGTTGTGGGGAGCGAGGGAAGCTCTGGGAAGGTTGTACAGGGGGCAAGCAAGGAGAACGTGATGGATTGTGAGGGTGTTGTGGCAATTGTTGCAGAGGGGTTGGGGGGATCCAATAAGGAGGTGGGAGTGAGTGAGGTTGGTGTGACTAATTCTAAGACGGGTAATATGAACGTTGTCGATACGAGAGAGGTTGTTGGTGGTGGATTTGATCGGAATTGTGGGCTGGATGACATGAAGTTTGTTATCAATTTGGGAGTCCCATGAAGTTTGCCAGTGGTCATGAACAAGGGAAGCAATAAGCGGTTTGATGTCAGAGAGGGTTTTATGAAAAGGGGTAGGGAGGAGGTTGAGGGCAAGCTTAGCGGCTGCATCAGCCCTGTCATTGCCAGGGATGCCAACATAGCTGGGTATCCAAAAGAAAATAACACTCTTTCTCCAGAGGGTGGGGGAAAGGAGTTTCCAGAGGAGGAGGTGGCATGTGAGGTTATCTTATTTAAGATTGAGTTAAGAAGTAAGAACAGCCTTTGAGTCGGAGAAAATGGCAAAGTGGCTGAGCGGAGAGTACTCAATAAAGTTGAGGGTGAGGAGTATGGCCTAAACCTCGGCTGAAAAGATGGATGAGTAATCAGGAGGTCTGCTACTGAGGGTGATGTATTGGATGACAGCAGCAGCAGCTGTCTTGTTGCCTTCCTTGAAGCCATCAGTATAGATGGAGGTGTAATTTGAGAGTTGGTCTTTGATTTGGTTGTGGAGATTGATGAAGAGGTTAGGGTGGGTTTGAGTTTTGTGATGAGTGGAGAGGCTTAGGTGGACAGAAGGAAGGGGGTAGCCCAAGGAGGAAAAGTGGACCAGGAGTAGGTGATGAGAGAGGCGGGGTTGATGCCGAGATGGAACAGGTCTGATTTAATGCGTAAGCTGAAGGAAGGGGATAGGGTTTTAGTCCTATCAAAGAGAGTGGAGAAATTGGGGTACCTAATGAGGATGTAAACAGGGTTCTGGGTGTTGGTGAGGACTCTAAAAGCATAGGAGAGGCTAAGCTTTCTACATCTAAGTAGAAAGGGGGGTTCGCTGGCTTCAACATGAAGGCTGGTGATTGGGGAGGTTCTGTAGGCACCTAGACAAAGCCTGAGGGCTTCATTTTGGATGGTGTTGATGTGGTTGAGGTATGAGTTGTGAGCGGCACAGTAGACAATATTGCCGTAGTCAAGCTTGGCACGAATGGTGAGCCTGAAAATTTTGAGGAGAGCATAGCTGTTCCCTCCCCAAGTGGTGTTGGAGAGGAGTCGGAGGAGGTTCAGGGAGCTGTTGCATTTTGCTTTCAGGTTGGTAATTGCTTGTAGGTGAGCTTGGGGCTTAGAGTTAGACCCAGGAACTTTGTGTGTTCAACTTTAGGGATGCCATTGCCATTGAGCACAAAGTTTGGATTGGGGTGGAGGTTGTTGAAATGACAAAAGTGCATGCAGACTGTCTTATCTTTGGAGAATTTAAAACCATTATTGCTGCTCCAGACTTGCAGCTGGTTGAGGCTGATTTGGAGCCTATTTTCAACAATAGGAAAGCTAGGGGAGGAGTAGAAGATGGTGAAGTCATCCACGTAGAGGGTACGTTTGATGTTGGGGCCAAGATTATCCGCAATGTCATTATTGCTCAGATTGAAAACAGTGGGAAAGAGGATGCTGCCTTGGGGGACGCCCTCTTCTTGGGGATACGGGCTGGAAAGAGTGTGGCCAATACGAACTAGGAACTGCCTGGGTAAAAGGAAGTTTTGAATAAAGATGGGGATATGGCCTCTAAGGCCGATGATGTAAAGTTTGCAGGTAATGCAATATTTCCAAGTAGAGTCGAAAGCTTTCTCGAGGTCAACAAATATGGCAATGAGGTGTTTCTTTTTAGCAAAGGATTCCCGGATAGCAGTGTCGAGCGTAATAACTGGTCTAGGGTATTGCGACGTTGCGGAAGCCGCTTTGGTGAGGGGAGAGGATTCTATTGGTCTCACGGAACCAGTTTAGTCTCTAATTAATGATCCTTTCCATAATTTTACAGAGACAGCAGGTGAGGGCGATGGGGCGGTAGCTGGTACCGTCCTTCCCTGGTTTAAGGACGCACATGACAAAAGCTGTCCTCCAGATAGGGGGAAAGAAGTATGAGGACCAAATGTGGTTGAAGATGGTGAGTAGGGTAGTGGTGGCCTTGATAGGAAGGTGTTTTAGAAACTGGTAGGGGATGTTATCTGGGCCCTTGGAGGTGCAGCCAGCATCCTGGTTGGCTTGGTTTAATTCAGAAAAGGTGAAAGAGGTGTTGTAGCTTTCGGAGTTGTCGGAGGGAAAAGTGATTCTCCGGGTTTCAGTGCAAGCTTTGTTTGGTTTTAAAGAAATTGGAGTAGTTGGTCGAGGACGAGATGTTGCTGAAAGAGGCGACGAGGTGGTTAACGATGTCCTTTTTCGCGGTGAGAAGATCACCATTCCAAGAGAGATGGGAGATGGAAGATGTGCTTACTCTGCCGTGGAAGCTGTTAAGCATTCTCCAAATCTTCTTAGAAGGGGTGTTTGTGGTGAGAGAAGAGATGAAGTTGTTCCAAGTGTTGGTTTTACTGTCCCTAATAGTACATCTGGCCTTGGCATGGCTGATGCGAAAGAGGTTGAGGTTATAGGTGGCCGGGTTAGTTTTTAAGTTCCTGAGGCTTCTTTTCCTCATTTTGATGGCGGTTTTGCAGTCATCAGAGAAACAGGGGTTGGGGGATGATTTAGGGGTTTGGAGGTTTTGGGAATGGCAACCAGAGAACATCTGTGTACAATAAAGCCTAACTCTTGATATACAAATTTTGAAAACATAAGTCACAATCATTAAAAACAAAATGTACCAACTCACTTGCAGAGCAATTTCATCTGTATTGAAGACATCATTAAGTTCCCTCTCAACAGCAGTATGGTTGATGGAGCAAATGGCCTTCTCCACCACTGTGATGTTGGTTGTGCTGCCCTCGGGCAAAATAAAAAAACTGGAGAATGTTCCATTCTCACATAGGGTGGTAAACGGTGCATTTAAGGTCCAGAACACTTCCCACTAGTGCCAAGAGAATGTAATTTCATCAGAACAGAATCTTCAAGCACACTTTATAATAACATTAAATCATTCACTTTTCAATTTATCTGAAAAAATCTGGACCCAAATATCATTAATACAATCAAATCAAAAATGCAGTTACCACATGAATAAGAAACTACAAGGGTAGACTGAGAATAAAGCAAGGTGTTCCTCTCACTCTTAGCGCTTTACTTCTTCAGGGTAAAATAAATCTGAAAACACTCAGTTCCACAAAATATACTTATGTTTATGTTCATTAGATGAAATAATTAATTAAAGAGAGTATGCATGTGATGCCACATGCTCTTGAGCTGGGGGCTCTTGAGTTGGGGGCTCTTGAGCTGGGAGCTCTTGAGCTGGGGGATTTTGAGCTGGGGGCTCTTGAGCTGGGGGCTCTTGAGCTGGGGGCTCTTAAAGCTGGAAGTTTTTATGTCAAACTCACAAATCACACTGGTTGGTGTGATGAAGGCAATCAAACAATTTTAGTTGTCAAAAACAAAATAGAATACCAAATACCACCATTTTTAAAAGTAAGCAAAGAAATCTGGAATGAAATCACTTTTGTTATCAAAGATGCCAACAAGTGGGTCTGTAACCAGTGGGTCTGTAACCAGTGGGTCTGCAACCAGTGACTTCACAACTGGTTATCAAAGGCTGTGGCCATCTTGAAATAATGTCCAGCACTGGATGCTTTCGGGACGCTAAACCTTGCTATGCTATGCTATGTGGTGACACACAATGTTTGTAATGATCTTGTTGTATTTAATATTTCTTTACTGGAGATCGGATGATTATCCATATCATACATATCCTACCTGGTTTGCATTTCTTATATATATATATATATATATATATATATATATATATATATATATATATATATATATATATATATATATATATATATATATATAGTATGTCTTTTAGAAGAATGTTAATCATAATATACGGTGTGTCCTTTAAAAGAATGTTAATCATACTTTCACTTAATACCTCAAATCAGACAAACCCAACCCCATTCCATCACCTCTCATGTCTGAGCAGCAATAAATTGCAGACAATCTGTGAAAAAAAACTTGTAAAACATCTTACTTTTTCTGGCTGCAGTGACAATGACATCACAAGGTCAATGACCTCAGGGGAGTACTCCTGAAGAGCCAACAGCTGCTGGATGTGAGAGGCATTCTGGAAGAGTTCATTCAAGTGTGGGAGGGTCAAGTTGACACCTGTCAATTAATGAATAATTGGAAATTCAAAATCGCAGTACAAGATCAATACTGTTCACCCTGTATTTGAATTATCATTTTGATTCCATATTGTTAATGTGAATCCATGTGATTGGGAGTGTAAGATGCTTCAACTGGGTATTAGAACTGCAAAATGTAAATATGTATATATTATATATGTATATATATATATATATGTATGTATGTATGTATGTACATATGCACAAACGTACGTACGTACATATGTATGTATGTATGTATGTATGTATGTATGTATGTATGTATGTATGTACGTACGTACGTACGTATGTATGTATGTATGTATGTATGCAGGCCCGTAGAAGCCGCTGTGGCTGGTGCGGCCATCGCCGCACCACTTTTTCACAATAAATAACATAATAATAATAATAATATTAATAAAAAATAAAACAAATTAAAAAAATAACAATACAAAAATATCAGTATTTTCTGAGGAAATACCCCCACTCCCAAGTATTACGCGGTTATATTGGTAATTCGTAAGAATGCGCAACACTATCCCCATCCGAACTGTCCAATCCATTGGCACGCGTACGCGTGAAATTTAACCTAATAAGTGCAAGCATGGCATAGTTGTGAAGGTTTTTCTTAACAAGCTGAAGTCCTCCCACTCCAAGTTGTATTGATTTCAAGTCGACATAATTTTCATGAAATCAACACAACTTGGAGTCGACATAAGATGCAAAGTAGCCTGATTATCCCATCACAGAGCGAGAAACTATACAACTTGGAGTCACTGCCGAGTTGTGGACTTATGGCACACTCGGCGCACCATACACGTGCGTGATCTAGACTAGACCTACCTGTACGCTAAAGAAGTCACGTTTTATTTTATATGCATGAAATTTCACAAAGGACAGAGCAAGTTAAGATGGATTATTCTATAACAACTCCGGACATTGGGAACTCACCAAATCAACCAGTAATCAATTTCCCAAAACAAAGTTTTGGACAGAAAAAACCAGAACTTTGAGCGTTCCAACCAAGTTGGTTCAACCAGTTTGCTTGGTTGCATTATAATGACAAATCAAATGATATGGCATTCTGCTATACATGCATCAGGGCATACAAGGCAAAAAAGCTTAATTCACCAAACATGGATTCCGCATTTATCGCTAAAAGAAAGGCTTTAAAAATTGGAAAGAAGCGACTCGGAGATTCAAGGCACATGAAGGTAGTGTTTGCCACAAGGATGCAGTCTTAATGGTTGTGACATTGCCAAAGATAACTAAAGACATTGGAGAAAGTTTATCACAACAGATTGGAAGAGAAAGGGAAGAGCGACGACAAATTTTTATGAAAATCATTTCTAATGTGAGATTCCTGGCACGGCAAGGACTAGCTTTCAGGGGTGATGGGGATGAGTCGGATTCTAATCTTATAACTCTTTTCAAGTTGCGTGGTGAAGATGATTCACGGAACGGATTCAAAACTGGTTATCACGGAAATCTGACAAGTATCTCTCTGCTAAAATCCAAAACGAAGTTTTACAGACAATGACACTAGCGGTAAGACTTAATTCAATTATACATTTTAGGCGGCGGAAGATATTTCATAATTGCGCAAACAAAATCAGAATAGCAAAGATTTAACCCCTCCCCAGCGTCGGAGAAACAGAAAATAATATAGGGATCACTATACCAATTTCAGCGGAACAAAGGAAATATCGACCTGGGCGCAGGGGACCATCGTTATAAAAGAAATCCAGACTATCACTCTTACCCCCACCCCACCCCCCAAAAATGGTTCTGAAGTGCTGCTGTATTTTTTGTTTGAATTTTCAATTTAAGCTGCATGGGGCGCAGATTTACGTTTGTTTTTTGTTTATTTATTTATTTTTGTTACGCGTCACTATCGCATTCGCCTTCCTTTTAATTTGTAAATCTCTTTTGGAACATATCTACTCACATCTATGAAGCATATGTACCATGCAAGTGTGCATTGAGCATGCTTCTTTAAACATTTGTGTACTAATTTTCAATAAAATAAAATGGTATAACTCGTTAAAATGGTATAACTCGCCAAACCCCTTCAAATTTCATTTAAAGCCACAATTGGCGACTAGCGCGCACGTATAGTTACTAACATCCGTGCTTATCTTTTATATGCACCATTTCTTTTTTATAGGCTTTACGTGAGGTTGTTTCAAATATCCAGACAGCTCCATTCTATACAATTATGGTGGATGAAACCCCCGATGTTTCCAACAAGGAACAGGTTGTGATATGCATACGGTTGGTCGACGACCAGTTTGGAGTTTATGAAGATTTCATTGGATTGTATGAAGTGTCTTCAACAACCGCCGATGCATTAGTTGCCGTCATCAAAGATGTTCTCCTTCGAATGCAGTTATACCTTCAGAAGGCAAGAGGTCAATGCTATGATGGAGCAGCTGCCATGTCGGGTGTACACGGAGGTGTTGCAAAGAAGATAACTGATGAACAACCAAAGGCTTTGTATACACATTGCTACGGTCATGCCCTTAATCTTGCATGTGGTGACACCATAAAAAAACGGCTAATGTGTGATGCTTTGGAAAATACAAGGGAGATTACCAAAGTAATTAGGAATTCCCCCGACTTGGAACAAAGTTTATCGAGAAGAAGGAGAGGATTGGGAAGGAGTGCTCCACTGGAATCCGTGTCATGTGTCCAACTCGGTGGACAGTTAGAGCAGATGCATTTCGGAGCCCACTGAAAAACTACGAAGTTCTACAGAATGTTTGGGAGGAGTGTCTCTTGGAGGAAAAGGATCCTAGCACAAAGGGTCGACTGAGAGGTGTGGCTTCGTACAAGAAGAAGTTTGATTTCTTATTTGGTATAAAGTTAGCACACCTGATCCTAAGTCATAGCAACAATTTGAGTAGGACTTTGCAACACGCATACATTTCTGCTGCGGAAGGGCAGAGTGTCGCAGAGAAAACCGTTTTCACTATTGAAGGCATACGAAGTCAGTTCGACACTTTCTGGGAGGCCGTAGGATTACTTGCTTCTACACTCAATGTGAACCAACCAAAGACACCACGAAGAAGAAAAGTCTCAATCCGGCTTGATGGTCCTTCTGTTGATAATCAACCTGCAAGTGCGAACGAGTATTTCAAGCAAATCTACACAGAGGCTATCGACAACATCGTTAACTGCATACGAGATCGTTTTAAGCAGACGGGGTACCAAACCTATGTCAAGCTACAGAACCTCCTCCTAGATGCATGTAATGGCAAAGGAATTGGGGAGGATTTTCACTTCGTTTCTGATTTCTACAAAGACGACATTGATTCAAGTCAACTCAGAGTCCAGCTGGAAACGCTAGGTCACACATGTAAACCGCCTGAATGTACCAGTGTCAGTGTGTATTCGCTTCCTGATATAGTGAAGTATATAAAGTCTTTAGATTTCGGTACGAAATTGCTTTTATCTGAAGTGTGCATTTTGCTTAAACTTGTACTTGTCATCCCAGCTACAAACGCGGTAAGCGAACGTTCTTTCAGCGCTCTGAAACGCATCAAGACGTACATGCGAGCCACCATGCCACTGAAACAGAAACAACTGAACCATCTACTTGTCCTCCATGTCCACAAGGACACGAAAGATAGCTTAGTTCTGACGAAAATAGCAAGTGAATTTGCTGACACTGCTCACCGTCGTGCAGTCTTTGGATCATTTCTCCAAGCCGGCAAATAGTCGAAAACAGGAATAGGCCTATAGTCTCGTCATTCTCGTGTCCTTGAATTTAGTGTAACTGTTGTATAAATTACGAAATATTATCGTATAAGACTATCAGTTTATCATTTTAGTTTTTTTGTTAAAAACAAACTTACTTCATTCCATAATTTATCTGGAAAATTATCTAAACATTTTGTTGGACTTTCTGTTTTGTTGTTGCCATCGACATTTGGATAGATTACTAAGATCAGCAAATCAGACTGAAGTTGATGTGACAACAAACAAGCTTCAACACTTCAAGTTGATGTATTTATGATATATCAAGAGAATAACCTCCCCCTCCCCATAATTTGAAAAATGACAGGTCAAAGTTCACGGATTAACACATCTGATAATAGCATGAAAAAAGGGATATGGAGCTCAAATTTACGAACTTCCCCTCGCTAAAAAAAATGGTGGTTTAGATGTGAGTTTCGGCAAGGATATGGTCTCTACACCCCTCCATAAGTGAAAAAATAATACATATGTATACGTTTTCGGGGTTAAGAAAATTAAAGTCAGAAGTGTGAAGTTGTATTTCTTTATAATTTTGCCCAAACGTATTTTGCCTTCAGAACTGGGGTCAGTTTACTCGTTAAATTGTGCTTTTTGAGAAAATACAAATTACTGTTATCTGGTGATGTTCCGATATGATTATGATAAACATGTTCTGTATGGAAATAAACTTTGACAGTTTGAATAAACGTGGTTGGCATAATTTTGTGTAAAGTTGGAAGGATCCATTTTATGACAAAACAGATAGACCTATAACAGATAGACCTATTCACATATTCGTCCAAAATAGAGGATGTTTAAATACAGCTTGCAAGACCTGGGAAGTGTCATTTCTGGCAATCTAGAGGTACCTTTTTTTCAACAACAAAATTCCACGCTACGCGCCAACCGATGATGGCGCTCCGCTTAGATAGTATCAACGTCTCCGCACCATTAAAACAAACGGTGCTACGGGCCTGTATGTATGTATGTATGTATGTATGTATGTATGTATGTATGTATGTATATATATATTTATATATATATATATATATACATACATACATACATACATACATACATACATACATACATACATACATACATACATACATACATACATACATATATATATATTTTAGGTGTTTGTACAATGAGTTTTTCTTTATACTTTATATATATATATATATATATATATATATATATATATATATATATATATATATATATATATATATATATATATATATCTATCTATCTATCTATCTTTCTATCTATCTATCTATCTATACATATATATATATATATATTATATATATATATATATATATATATACATACATGCATACATATATATTTTAAGTGTTTGTACAGCAGAGTTTTCCTTTATATTTTCATATATCTATCTATCTATCTATATATAAATATATATATACATTATAGCTTAAATATGGGGATATTTTATCCAAATAGCAAAAAGTATCCTTTTTCCCTTGTGAGAAAGTTTAAAAAATGATTGCAAACTGATGGCAATCTTTAAAGAATGACGAATTCAGATTCACAGGACACGGGTAAAAAATACTTATAAATGTTTCAATTATTCCCAAATAATATCAAAAGTTTTTCTCAAATCTAAAATTAATTTCTTTCTTGTATAGTCATGTTATTCAAATAACATTCAAAGAAGAAAATCTTTCAGATATATTAATTTTTAATTCTTATGTAAATTGTCTGTATGTTATCACTGATCATTTCTCAACTCACCATTAAGTTCCTGAGCCCATTCTAGGACGATGACACTGATATAGTCTTGAAGTCTCAATTGGGAAACTGCATCATTGTACCATGGCATGCTTTCAAAGACAGGTTCCAACTGCTGACTAAGCTTGTTCACCAAACTAAGAGATGACAAGCAGAGAGACATTCAATCAAATACTTTTTTCAGGTTGGTTGGTTGGTGAGATTTAATGGCGCCACAACAACAATGGTCAGTTTGTGCCAGAGAGATTAGATTATGACAGAGGTGAAAAGAGGTTGAGAGGATATTACTGAGGTGAACAGAGAGTAGGCAGAGACATGGGAGGATTAGATGTTGTAGTAGTTGATGTGATGCAGGAAGGCATGGATTCTTGAAGAGCTTGTCAATCCAGTTGAAGGGGTGTGGAACACTCTAGGGTGTGTGAGGAGTGTCATAAAATAAGCATTTACTGAGAGGTTCTAACTGTCTTGTTAGTCACATACTGTAGGTCAAAGAAGTTATTTTTTCATTATTATTCAGTGATTCAATGTTTGTGTCACAAGCCAATGACTGGCTCCCAGATTTCCGGAATATATATTGCTGTCAAAATGGAAATGAAATTGTAGTCGTTCTGCATGTATGATTGTTTGTTTGTTTGTTTGATGAGAGTTTAACGGCACGACAACAGCAAGGGTCAAATTGTGAATGAAAGGTAAGATCATTCCAGAGGTAGGAAGGAGAGTAAACAGTCATACCATCTATGAAAGATTTTTTATTTATATTTTAGAGGGTAATGCAAAGTTAAATTACCTAAGTAAATCTAGCATATCACCTCCTACATTTGTCGGCATAAACATTTCTTCCAGTCTCCCAATCCACTGTCTCAGCACCATGTCCAAGCCCATCATGGTGGAATTCCACCAGATAATGTCAATCTCCACTTTTACAGCACCCGTTATGAGATCAGATACTGCCTGTTGCACCAAGTTTCCACGTATAAATGCTGCTGTCCAATTGTATGGTAGTAATGATGAATCATTCATTAGAATGTTTGCAATCTGTGATAATACAGTACAAAAATAACTGAAAATTGTCTAACATTTTATATTTTCTGATCACTACATGATTGGATTGCAATGGTTGGAAGGAAAGTACATCAATAAGTA
This sequence comes from Chiridota heheva, assembly GCA_020152595.1. Classification (NCBI taxonomy): domain Eukaryota; kingdom Metazoa; phylum Echinodermata; class Holothuroidea; order Apodida; family Chiridotidae; genus Chiridota; species Chiridota heheva. The sequence goes on from JAIGNY010002171.1 coordinate 2,367,699, forward strand.
AAGAAGGGGTTTTCAGGTAAAGAAGGGGACTTTAGGTAAAGAAGGGGACTTCAGGAAAGAGGAACAACCAGCACAATGCATCACAAATAGTGTTGTTGTATGCATGTGAACACAGAAAATCACTAGAATTAATTCATATATATACACAAATATGCATTAATGCCAAGGAGATTGTGACTTACATGAAGTATTATCTCATCTGTGTTAAACACATCATTAAGTTCCCTCTCAACAGCAGTATGGTTGATGGAGCAAATGGCCTTCTCCACCACTGTGATGTTGGTGGTGCTGCCCTCAGGTAACATAAAGAAACTGGAGAATGTTCCATTTTCACATAGGGTGGTAAACGGTGCATTTAAGGTCCAGAAAATTTCCCACTTTAGAAAAATAAAATGATAAAAAATACTTTGAATATGAATAAAAGAGCCCAATTACAATATGATAGGATTAATGTCCTATACGACCAGCCTATAAGATTAACAAATTACAAACATGATTGATGTAAATGAGAACGTCTTTAAGCATGCTTAAACATGGTATCTATCATATAGAATAAACTATTTCACCTTTTCTGGCTGAAGTGACAATGACATCACAAGGTCAATGACCTCAGGGGAGTATTCTTGTAAAGCCAACAGCTGCTGTATGTGAGAGGCATTCTGGAAGAGTTCATTCAAATGTGGGAGGGTCAGAGTTTTACCTGAAAAGTGGAAAATGATATGTAATTTCAAGGTTTATTATTATATAATATCATATATTATTCACAAATATGAATATTTTCTTAAGTAATAGTTCCTTTGCAATAGTAATTTAAACAGATCTTATTTCTTAAGTGAAAAAGGACAAGGTTAATGGTAAATTCAGTACAACATATAGAGGACAGGTAGAGAACAGCAGAAAAGAATTACTGCAATACATTGCCTCTTTATGACAATAATGAGTTCTGGGACAAAGAAAGCCACAAGGCATATTAAGAACAAATACCTTTTTTATGTTACATCATCAGACATACTATTATAAAAGTTTTAAATTATCTTCTTTCTCTCTTAGATATTTTTATTTTCATTATCAAATGTTTGCAATAATTTGTTTTATTGTTTGTTATATTTTGTTAAAGAATTTACAAATGAACAAGAAACACTGCATGAACTTACCACTAAGCATTCGCGCCCAGTCCAATATGATGCTGTTAATGTAGTCTTGTACCCGCAACAATGCCAATGAAGAGCTTGGCCATGAAGTGTCTTCAATGTATGGCACAAGCTGATTGGAAAGCATCTCTAAAAGACTGAAACAAAGTTCAAGAAAGTTGGTTGCGACTTATTTAAAATCTAATTTGATGATAACGTAAGTTGTTGCTGTTAAAAGCAGCACTTATTGCTGATACTGATGATTATGGTGATGATGATGTTAATTTTCTATTACGACTCTTGCAATTCTTTCTATCTGTACTGTTACCATGCAATTACATGCTTCATTTGATAAGAATCCCTCCTTTATCAGGTGATGCATTTCACCTGGTTTCAAATGTCTAGTCGTTCAGATAAATTCCACCTTGTCTGTGTGGTTGGAGTGATTATCTAGGCAAATGTCTAGTCATTCAAATTCTATCTCGTCTGTGTGGTTGGAGTGATTATCTTGGCAAATGTCTAGTCGTTCAGTTAAGTTCTATCTTGTCTGTGTGGTTGGAGTGATTATCTTGGAAAATGTCTAGTCGTTCAGTTAAGTTTTATCTTGTCTGTGTAATTGGAGTGTTTATCTTGGCAAACATTCAACCTGACATTTCTTAGGTTGGAGTTGTAACTATTTTGATAGAATTTAATAAGCATAACTTACCTCAACGTATCGCTGGTGTTTAAAGTAGGTATCAAATCCATTAGTCGTTCATCCCAAACGTTTTTTAGATTAGCTCTTGTCCTGTTCCACCACAGAGGATCAATTTGAATACTGATAGGGTTCATGGTTAGATCTGCAATTGCTTCTTGAGCCTGGACTCCCAGTAAATAGGAGGCTGTCCAGTTGAAATGTCCAAGGCTGGTGTCATTATAGAAGATTCTTGCCAGCTGAAATATTATTAGTGGAACAGCACTCATTGTAAAAGAGTAACATGGGAACAGGGAAATGCTAATAACATTTTAAATGCCATTGTCAATACCTAATAACCAAAGTTAAAGCTACAATCTTGGACAAATTTAGTTGTTGTGTTCTCAAGTCCCTTGTACCCTGTCTCACTGTTGGAGTTGAAGAGGTTCAGCACTGAATACTTTTGTTAGAAGCAACATTGGAATGAGGTAGAACAGGAAAAGTGCAAGAACAATTTTGTTCAAGATTGTAGGTAGCTCATATGAAAATGGTGGATTATGGGTATACTATACCAGGCAGCAATTACACAATTTCACATAGTTTACCTAAAGTGCATAAATAAATTTTCCTAAATCTAAACATCAACCTTTTCTAAAACAAAAATCAGAAAACAAATGGGGCCAACAAAAAAAGAAAACAAGCTTGGATTACAAAACATACGAATGAATACCTGCAAAGTAATTTCATCCACACCAAAAAATTGGTTCAACGCCATGTCCAAACCAGTGAGGTTTACAGTACATATTGCTGTTTCAACTGCTGTAATATCCAAGTTAGGTGATGACTGGAAGAATAATGAGAAGTTACCACTCTTGCACAGGGATGACACAGGATTTGCCATGCCCAAGAATTGCTCAAACTAAAAGGGTAAGAGAGAATTAAGAAGCAGTAAATCTTAAGAAATAAATGTCTGGCTTCACCTAAAGCATCAATAAAAAGAGTGCAGTAGCCTAGCGGTAAGGGCGTTGGTTTCGTACTCAAAAGGTACCAGAATGGAATCTCAACCAGGATGGAATCTCAGCCATGAGGACGCTATGCTGTGTCCTTAAGCAACACACTTTATCCCATTTGCTTTGATCTGCAATGGACTGGTGTCCCCATCCTGAGGGGGGTCACGTACTCTCATCCACTTAGCACCATGGAAACTGGGTATAAGCACTAGCTCTATAAGCTCTCGAGACTTGTCAAAAAACTTGTTCAATTAATTCCGTTACAGAATATTGGACAATGTTGCTCTAAGCAGCAAGATCATTGTGTAAAATCAACATCAACTCGTTGGTTGTCAGAGCACTATCAATCTGGGCTTACAACATACCAGTTCATTCAGTGGGATTAGAAAATATGATTGAATATAATTTCAGTATATGATTGTAATTGTTTGTTTGTTTGTTTGTTTGATGATGGCTTAACAGCTCAACTAAGGTCAAATTGTGCCTGAGAGGTCAGATCATTCTAGAGGTAGGAAGTAAAGGAAACAGGGGGAGAATGAGAGAAATTTAAGGACAAAAGGTCAGAAAGCTGTGATTGTGAGGGGAGATGCATGGTTGAAACAAAAACAAAGTAGAGAGGGGGTGGAAGAGGAGAATTAAATATGGTCGTAGAGGGAGGCATGATGAAGGAAGGAGATAATAAAAGCTTAAAAAGTACTTGGTTTGAAAAGGAAAATTAAATTATATCAAAATTAACGGAATTAAATCAACAATAGAATGAACAGGTTGGTGAGGTTCAACAGCACCATGGTCAATGGTCAAATTGTGCCAGAGAGATGTCAGAGGAGAAGAGAAGAATGAAAGGAGATAGTGGTGAGAGTAGGGAAAGGAGAGGCTTAGATGTTGTTATAGTAGTTGGCAGACTAAAAAGTGTGAAAGACAACAATATGGAAGATGAAGTACAAGTGAAAAAGTAATCTGTTGCAAAGAAGAGAGATTAATTTATTCACTTCCATTTTTGTTGTTTTGCCACTTAAAAAAAACAATTTCAAAAAGCATAGCTATTTAAAAAACGTGAAAATTTAAGAATCATTTGCTAAATGTAATTGTAAGTTTGTTTGTTTGTTTGATGAGGGCTTAACGGCACCATGCCAACGAGGGTCAAATTGTGCCTGAGAGGTCAGATCATTCTAGAGGTAGGAAGGAAAGGAAACAGGGGGAGAATGAGAGAAATATGTAACACGAATACCATACCTTTGTTGGATTTAAAGTAAGAGACAAAAATGCATCAGCGAGGTCAGAGGTCACGGCTGATGTTGAACTCAAGATCTCTCTGATGTGTGATGAATTCTGGAATAACTCTCCCAATGTTGGAATGATCCATGTTTGACCTGAGAAATTGGGAAGTTAAAATGTTGTAAAACTCCTTTTTTTAACATGTGACCTTCATGCGGTCAGTGATGAGGTTTATAGGCAATCAATATACTTTATTTACTTTATTTATTAAGAGTAATACTGCTTAAATTTGGTAAAATATGCATCATTTAATAAACACTATTCCATACTCATGAACAACAAATCAGTGCAACTATTTTTTGTAATCAATGTAAAATTCTTCATAATTGATGAAAATTAATTAGTGATTAATGTAGTATTAATCCATATATTCTTACAAGGCACAATACTTTTTAAGCAAGCAACAATATTTTGTAATCTACTGTGCAATACCACATAATCAATCAATCAATCAACAGATATAATAATCTATCCAAAATACTTATGTCACATATGCAAACTTTGTGCCCAATGTACAATTTATTGTAATTAATGTAACAGACATTTTCCTAAATGTTCAATACTTTAAAAAAAATTAGTTCTTGATCATCAACGGCTGTGCACTTGTAAACATGTACAATGTTTTTAATAATCAAGGATCTTACCTTCTAGCTTGTTCGCCCAATCAATGATCAGTTGGTTGATCAGGTCGTTGAATTTCATGTATTCCACATAATCCATCATGGTAGTGTCATTTTCCAGAAAAACAAAAATTTCCTCAATCAATTTGAAGAACCTGGGGAAGAAAAATGGTGGTTTGAGCTGAATATATATGAATATAGAATACTATTACAGTTAAGCAGACTGCAATTTAATCCAATTGCCTTACTACACCATGCCTTGTTTTAAAACTTATATTGATGATTTAAGTGAATCCAAATATAGTTTGAAGAGCCCCAAGACAAATATTCCTGGAAACGATTTAATACCATTGAGATGATACTTTTTATTAAGATGAAAGCTGCAAATAATTAGCACTGAGTCGTTATAATTAAGTGAAAGATAAATAAGTTATACACTTTTTGGGACAAAATACTAGATTACATTATAATATACAGATCCTACAGAATAGCATACTCGCTTTGCATGAGCAGAATAGGGATGGTATAGACCTTATCAAACTGAGTTTAGCTATTTCTTCAGCACTTTGACCAATCAACTGCTGGGAGAATTTTCCCTTTGTTGTTACCCAGCCAATGCACTTACAGTAAGTTGCTGTAGGAAAAGTGTTTACAACAATGCACACGTGTATTACCTTCATGTATAAGGCATGCATGATTAGTGTTTGAAGGCATTTGTTTCATACACTTGGTCCCATACCGTGCGTGAATTGTGCAGACGAGCAATAATCACCCAGTATTTTGATTGGTCGATAAGATTCCTACAACCTACCATTGGTCCGTTATGGACACATGAATTTCCGCCACTGGAAATTCCCGATTCAGATTAGAAAAAGTGTATACCTACAAAAGCTGTAAATCACTCAACTTTTTCTAAAGGAGAAAAATGAGAGCGGAATTCAATATAACATTTGTAGAAATATAGCCCATATGATCTGCTTATGTAGCAGGTTAGGTAGACTATGCAATGAATTGTAGGGTCTGTACACACAATAACCATCAGACTTCATAACTCGTCAAAATCAAATTTCATTGAAAGAATTTTATGATACTTACTCGTTCAAACACAAAAGTATCAATGGACAAAACTGAGTTCATGAAAACTAAGTTTGGTAAACTTACGAAGGTGTCACGCCAAGGTCTGAACTTGGAACGATCTCTTCCAATCTCTCCTCTAAGATTCTTTGTAGTCTTGATCGAGTTCTGTTCCACCATTGTGGATCAACTTGTAGGGTAGGAGGGTTCATGATAAGGTCATTAATCTCTTGCTGTACTTTAAGCCTCAGTAAGAAATTAGCAGTCCAGTTGAAGCTACCAAGGCTGGGGTCACCACCAAAGATTCTTCGAAGCTGCAAAATTTGACACAAAATAAGTTATACAGCTGATTATGATTTCTATATTGTTTTACTCATACCCAATTTTATAAAACAAATTGGATTACTTGCAAGCAAAATTAACAAAAAATATTTAAACTTGCATAAACATTAATCTCTTCCTTAAAGGTATGTGGACAAGTAGCAATAACATGAGCTTATACTAAAAGCTACGGAAACAGCAAAGGTTCCATTAAAATTAAACGGCTTTTATAAATTAAATACGTAATTAGCACAAATGGTGCGACATTTTTCTTCAGAATGGGACAACTAGAAAATGTATCATGTTAACTTATGTTTTTCAGTCCAATTACCTGCAAATCAACTTCTCCAAGCTCCAAAAGGTCAAAAAGCTCCTTCTCCAATGCTGTGACATTAACTGAACAAACAGCGCTTTCCACAGCCGTCAGGTTGCTTTGAGAAGAGGGCTGGAAATATGATGTAAAGTTGCCGCTTTCACACAGAAATCTGATTGGGCTTTCCATGCTCAGAAAACTTAATAGCTAAAAAAGAGAAGAAATAAACGAGAAGTTCTATTACATTAAAGCTGAAAGTTACAAAAAAATGTCACCTTTGTTGAAGGAAAGAATGTTAAAGCTATAAGCTAGGAAGTATTGCATAGATTTACATTGAGATTGAAACTAATATACTTTGATTGTATTTGATCTCAAATATAATAAGTAAGAAATATGCATTTCATTAAGATAAGCATATTACTCACAAGAATATAAACGTTACTAACTGCAGGATAGTAATGAATGCATAAGATGTCAACAAGTAGGAGTAGCAAAGAGGAGAAATAACTGAATAATGGAATAAATGGTGAAATAAACCTCTATGACAGGCAGAAGAAAGGATGGGGAGATTCCAGAACAGGAAATGAATTCAGACACTACCCAATTATTTGGAAGACTCAAAAATGTCATTAAGGACCTTAACCATACTTTCTCAGTTCTCAATTTTTCTAAATAAATGTACCTCCCAAGTGTTACTTTTACTTTAAATTTTAACTCACAAAATCTTTACTTATTCATCTACATGTAAACTTTGAATCTAAAAGCGACCTTAATATCCCGCATTCAAAATTCAGATGAAATTATCATTACCTTTTCAGCATCAAGAGTAAGAGACAGAAAGGCATCTGCAAGGTCAGAGGTCACTGCTGATAATGCAAGCAGCTCCCTGATGTGTGATGAATTGCTGAACAACTCTTCTAGTGTAGGGATGGTTAATGTTTGTCCTGGGACAAAATGAGCAAAAATGACAATGGAAACTCAATAATATTATCCAAGAGTTTTATACAAAAATTCACAATTTTTTAACTTTTTTGCACATAAACTTTTTTAAATATCAGATTTACAGCAAACATCAACTATTTTTGATATTCTTTTGAAGTAAGATCTCAAATATTCTTCTTATACTTTTCTTAATTGTGTGACCTTCTGTATTTCTTTCTAGTCAAAATAATATCATCTCCGATACTAATTAATGAATACCTACTACTGTCTATCATTGTACAGTGCGAATGAAGTAAATACCCTAACCTACCTAATCTTTTCGCACATGAGACATTTCTAATCTAAAATCAGAAGCAAAACATCTATATATGAAAAGGTTTGAAAAAACTATTTCACAAATCAAAAGAATATACTATCAACTAAAAACAAAAGATATATAAACATTTAAAAGGATAGTTTTGTTTCATTTATTCTTTGAAAGAACATTCACTGATCAATCGGGGATTCATCCTGTGAAAGAAAATTCACTGATCAATCAGGGATTCATCCTGTGAAAGAACATTTACTGATCAATCAGGGATTCATCCTGTAAAAGAACATTCACTGATTAATCGGGGATCCATCCTGTGAAAGAACATTCACTGATCAATCGGGGATCCATTCTGAACTGTTTAAACTAGAAAATTAAAAGTAAACAATCCAATTGTCTGTAGTGAAATATTTACAAACAAATTCATTATAAAAATAATGTTTCTGGTATCCCCTGCCCCCAGCTCCATGGCCCTGAATCACTAACCTTGAAGTGCAGTTATCCATTTGATGAAGACCATATTGGTTAAATCTGTGATGCGGCCCTGCAACACTGCATCCTTGTACCAACTCTCATTCTGGAAAACTGCAATTTGACTTTCAAGGAAGTTTGTCAAGCTAAAATTTGAAAACAAACAAAAGGTGTCAGTAATTAAAATGTAATTGTGCAATACTTACTGGAATTTTTTTTATAGAGCAGTTGGGATAAAAATATAAAGCAATTAGCTCATGTGATAATAATCAATTTGTGTTTTAAGCAGATTAAATAGATTAAAACATTCAAATTTTGATACTAACCTGGTGACATCATAACCACTAAAACCAGAGTTCCCAGATGGCACCAGCTCCATCAATCTCTCATTCAAAAGTATTTCGAGATATGGTGAGGTCCTGTTCCACCAATCACCATCAACCTGTAGGGTCGGTGGATTCATGATCAGATTTGTAAGAGCTTCTTGTACTTGTGTATTCAATAAGAAGGCAGCTGTCCAGTTGTACTGACCAAGGCTAGGGTCATTGGCAAGGATTCTGCTCAGCTGCAAGTACAAATTTGCAAGAGACAATAAGTAAAAAAGATTTAAGGTAATATTAAATGAAGCTTTTTCAAACAAAGTATTTCTTACTTAAATACCACCTAAGGTAATTAATTATCTTACCTTTAAAAATATCAATGTGGTGGTTTAACACATAATTTTTAAGACTTTTCAAATATAAGCAATGCAAGGAATTTACTCAAATGCTATTTTTTTTTTTTTACCTAATTAAATCCACACCAAATTTTTGTACTTATAAAAGTCCAATATCAAATATTCCAAGCTAACTTTAGTTATCTTGTTAACCTAATCAACTTAACCGTACCACAAATTAAATGAAAATTCCATTTGGGCCTATAGAAAGTGTGCATGATGAATTGTTTTGCCAGTGGTTTGTTTCTGTGGACACAAGAAAGGAGCATTTATGTTGCACTTTACAATGTAGCTCTTCACATCAAAGACAAAGAAATATTTCCTCATGTAAAAAGAGTCAGTAAAATGATTCACTCAGCACTTAATAAAAAGCAGTTGCTTACATTGTTATATTATAAAAAAACAAACATACATATCAAGTGATATAAATTTTGCCATCTTACCTGCAAAGTAAACTCATCAAGTCCCAGGAACTGATTAAAGCTCAACATCCACAGCAGTGAGATTCACTGAACATATCGCCATTTCAACAGCTGTAATGTTGCTGTCAGGAGTGGACTGGAAATATGATGAGAAGTTACCGCTCTTGCACAGACTTCTGATAGGGCGCTCCATTTGTAGAAAACTTATGAACTGAAAAATGAAAGAAGATCATTTAATGCACTTTTAGTATTTTATTTTTACTGTTTCATTTCAGCTCAATTTTATGGATAACATAGGATCAGACAGGCAGTGACATACAAGATAGGAGTAATGTTGGGATAATAGCAGTTCAGGTTATAAAAATCCATGTATTTTCTAATATAGCATCCATCTTCAATCTTCTACTCCAAATGATACATGTATCTCATAGAAGCCAAACATGTTACATTACCTTATTAGTATCCACAGCTAGAGCCAGGAATGCATCTGCAAGGTCAGGGGTCACTGCTGATGATGCAAGCAGAAGGTCTCTAACATTCAATGAGTTTCCAAACAAATCCCCAAATGTAGGAATGATCAATGTTTCACCTGGCAGAAGAGTAGGAAAGATAATTAACAATTTTCATGAAAGCTTGATATTGTAAACATATGTCTCGAACATAACATAACATACATGTAACATAACACGATTACTGGCTAAGAAGGCTTAGTCACCCCATAAAAAGATCAAACTAACACCACCACCACCACCACCACAAAAAAGAAAAAAAAAGATTCCCAGAGTTAGTAAAGAACTTATCAATGTTGAAATTTGAAATTGTGAACAGAATTGGAGCTAACTACCCACTCAGGCAAACCATTCCACTCATTAACAACTCTTTGTGAAAAGCTGAAACGCCGAATATCTATCTATCCATGAAAACTCTTTGGTGAACTTCAAACTGTTACCACATGTCACATGAGGAACATATCTCTCGAAATCTGAAACATATTTGAATCTGACATTGTTTCTAAAATATACCCTCTCAGCCAATGATCCATCATTTGTAACTTTTCCCTCCACCCACTCCATCACTACCACTTTCCACTATAAACATTATCTTTAAAGGAGACACAAAACCCACAGAACAATTTGGGTTCTATTTGGGTAAAAATGTGTGAAGATTCCAAAAATCAATACCGCTTCTTTTAAAAATCAAACAGTTTCCATATTTTATTCAAAGTTTGAGGCCCTATGGGAGTCGCCATATTGTTCAGTATATTTTGAAACTGCCGGTTTTCAGGTCTGGAAGTGACGTTTTAGAATCAGTTCCGGTTTTTTGTTGTCATGAAATATTTCACGAAAGACAACACTGAACAAGAACGATTAGGATTGAAACGGAATGTTTTCATGGTTTTCACGTGCTTTAGAAAAGTGCAATTAATTTTGATTTGAAAGATTATTTGCTTTATTTTGAAAATTATAATTTTCTTTCTGTGGGATAATATAATTGTCTTTTTGCATCTATTTCGAAACCAATTCGTTGAAACTCTCTCACAAGTACAGTAATACTGCTAGTAGGACTATGTTAGGCTAGTTTTTTACTATAGGCTTAGCATAAGTTTTCATCAGTATAGGCTTAATGTTATCGACGGGGATAATCACTACTGAATAAAGAAAAAGTTCCAAAAGAACGATTTGTACAGCCATATGCTTGACATTCTGACATAATTTCTTAAACTTTTCGCTACTAATAAAATGTTTTCTTAACTTTTACAAATCAACTCCCGCATGCATGCACTGTGGTACGGTAAAGGTACATAAACAAATGCATGCAGGATTTGGGAATAAAACTAAATCAATGACGTCACTTGAAGTCACTTTTATTGAGGGCAGGTGTACAAGATGGCAGCCCCCATACGATTCATATATCAAGTAATTAATATTTTCATTTATTAAAATAAAATATCACGGAATACCATTTAGGCATTCCAAGGTGGGCATAGAGATCAGAATATATGTTCACATCATAATAGATGAAGAGAATCTGTGGGTGTGTCTCCTTTAAAGTATCCTGTTGTTAACATAATCACCCCAGGAATTTTACCAACCCTATTCAAAGCATCAAAATCATTCTTACCCCTGACTCCAGTTAGATCATTTTCATCAAAAAAGCATTCAAGAGGAGTTTGCAATTTACACAAACAAAACCTACTCCATACCTTGTAGGGTATTTGCCCACTTGACCAAGACAGAGTTGATCAAATCTTGAATCCGTGACTGTTTCACTGCTTCCTGATACCACGTACCATTCGATATTTGACCGAGTTCTCCCTCAAAAAGTGCCATCAAACTAAAGGAATGCAAAATGCATTAAATGTGAAACAGAAAGATGTCTGATACAAAAGATGCTCAATACAATCGAAAGTAATTAACATGAGGTCAAAGTTCAATTGAAGTCACAGGTTCCAAGTTTTTGATGACAAGGTTATGTATGAACAATCTATATATAAAACATGTCTCAGAATTTACCCAAAGATGAATAAGAATCAGCCCTTATAATATAACTTTAGTACATATCAAAATCATTTAATGTTTTAATGTAATAGCAAAACGAGTGGAGTTAGTTTTGATCAAGTTTATGAATTATGAACGTGTTAATATGCATGTTGTCTTTCCATAGGCCAGAACTAGAACATTAACAACATCACATGAAGGGTAAATCCTTAGGACTGTCACATTGTTTTGTTTTTTTGTTGGTGGGGAGGGAAGGGTCAATTTCTCACATATAGAACCTCTTGTTAGCCTTAAATCTACTACTTTCTTCATTATGAACAAACATACCCATTAATGTCTAAACTGCCATAACCAGAGTTCCCAGATGGCATTAACTCCATCAATCTCTCATTCAAAAGTATTTCGAGATATGGTGAGGTTCTGTTCCACCAATCATTATCAACCTGTAGAGTCGGTGGATTCATGATCAGATTTGTAATAGCTTCTTGTACTTGTGTATTCAATAAGAAGGCAGCTGTCCAGTTGTACTGACCAAGGCTAGGGTCATTGGCAAGGATTCTGCTCAGCTGCAAGTACAAATTTGCAAGAGACAATAAGTAAAAAGATTAAAGGTGATATTAAATAAAGCTTTATCAAATAAACTATTTCTTACTTAAATACCACCTAAAATAATTATCTTACTTTAAAAATATCAAAGTAGTGGTTTAAGACATAATTTTTCAGATTTTTCAAATAAAAGCAATGCAAGGAATTTTACTCAAATGCTATTTCTTCACCTGAATGAGTTCACACCAAATTTGTGTACTTATAAAAGTCCAATATAAAATATTCCAACTAACTTTACTTTTCTTGTTAATCTAATCAACTTAACTGTACCACAAATTAGATGAAAATTCCATTTGGGCCTATAGAAAATGTGCATGAACAAAACATGAATTGTTTTGGGTTTGTTTCTGTGGACACAAGAAAGGAGCATTTATGTTGCACTTTACAATGTAGCTAATCACATCAAAGGCAAAAATGTTAGTTCATCAAGAAAAATAATTTCCTCATGTTAAAGATCTCAGTAAAAGATTCACTCAGCACTTAATAAAAAGCAGTTTCTTACATTGTTATATTATAAAAAAAAACATACATATTAAGTGATATAAATTTTGCCATCTTACCTGCAAAGTAAACTCATCAAGTCCCAGGAACTGATTAAGCTCAACATCCACAGCAGTGAGATTCACTGAACATATCGCCATTTCAACAGCTGTAATGTTGCTGTCAGGAGTGGACTGAAAATATGATGAGAAGTTACCGCTCTTGCACAGAGTTCTGATAGGGCGCTCCATTTGTAGAAAACTTATGAACTGAAAGACAAAACAATAAAAGAAGATCATTTAATGCACTTTTAGTATTTCATTTTTACTGTTTCAGTTCAGCTCAATTTTATGGATAATATAGGATCAGACAGGCAGTGGCATACAAGATAGGAGTGATGTTGGGATAATAGCAGTTTAGGTTATAAAAATCCATGTATTTTCTAATATAGCATCCATCTTCAATCTTCTACTCCAAATGATACATGTAGCTCATAGAAGCCAAACATGTTACATTACCTTATCAGTATCCACAGCTAGAGCCAGGAATGCATCTGCAAGGTCAGGGGTCACTGCTGATGATGCAAGCAGAAGGTCTCTAACATTCGATGAGTTTCCAAACAAATCCCCAAATGTAGGAATGACCAATGTTTCACCTGGGAGAAGAGTAGGAAAGATAATTAACAATTTTCATGAAAGCTTGATATTCATGCTGAAAAGTTTCTCTTTAAGCTTACCCGCACCTGACACCTGAGATAATCCTGAAAACTCAGGTATGATAATTACCAACCCGACTTCCTGTTCAGTGTATTGTGTTTCCACTCCAAACAATGACTCTTTATTTGCTAACCATGCACACCACAGCCAAGTACAGTAGCTCAAGGCTATTTGTGTGTATAAGATTACACAAAGCCAGAGCTGAATATTTAGGACACTTTTGTGATTTATATCACTCATCTGTTAGGTGTCTTAGTGGGAGAAGTTTGTTTTCAAACTGGTAATAAAAATAGTTGTGTATCATAATGCCTGAGGTAATAGTGTGCATTAACTGTGAATGATTGACAGACCATTTCCCCAAAGGAAAGATATTGCTTCATGTTTGTTTGTTTGTTTGATATCTTCAAAATCTAAAACATCAAATGTGACATTACATGTCTTGTCCTTCTTTAAAAATTTGTTCCAGCAAATGATAACCACAATCTTACCTAGGGATTAATGAGGCCACTTATCCTAATTAAAATAACAAACCAATAAGAACTTGTCCATTGCTAAGGGCTGGGTAAAACAAACAACAACTCAGGAGGGGGTGGAGAATTAAAACAATGGAGCCATTGAAGGAAGGAGATTATTTTATCTAATTTTCTGGAAGTTTTCAGAATGAAGGGAAAATACAGGGGCAAGCAAAGTCTGATGGATTGTGAGGCGGTGGCAATTTTACAGAGGGGTTGGGGGAACCAATAAGGAGGTGGGAGTGAGTGAGGTGGGTGTGACCAATTGCTTCATGTTGTAAACATATGTCTTGAACATATCTCTCAAAATCTGAAACATTTTTAAATGTGACATTATTTCTAAAATTTACCCTCTCAGCCAATGATCCATCATTTCCTAAGTTTTCCCTCCACCCACTCCATCACTACCACTTTCCACTATGAACATTATCTTTAAAGGAGACACAAACCCACAGAACAATTTGGGTTCTATTTGGGTAAAATGTGTGAAGATTCCAAAATTCAATACCGCTTCCTTTAAAAATCAACCAGTTTCCAGATTTTATTCAAAGTTTGAGGCCCTAATGGTGTCGCCATATTGTTCGGTATATTTTGAAACTGCTGGTTTTTAGGTTTGGAAGTGATAGTTTTAGAATCAGTTCCGTTTTTTTTGTCATGAAATATTTCACGAAAGACAACACTGAACAGCAACGATTTGGATTAAATGTAAATGTTTTCATGGTTTTCACGTGCTTTAGAAGTGCAATTAATTTTTGATTTAAAAGATAATTTGCTTTTTTTAAGATTAAATTTTCTTTCTGTGGGGATAATACAGCTTGTCTTTTGCCTCTATTTCGGGACAAGTTCGTTGAAACTCTCTCACAGTACAGTAGTTCTACTAGTAGGCCTACATTAGGCTATAGTTTTTACTATAGGTTTAGCATAAGTTTTTATCAGTTTAGGCCTAATGTTATCAGTGGGGATAATCACTACTAAATGAAAAAAAAGTTCCAAAAGAACGATTTGTACAGCCATATGCTTGACATTCTGACAAATAGTGAGACCACTTTATCTTAATTAAAATAAATTTCCTTAAACTTTCTAAGGTTTTCAGAATAAAGAAAATAATAAAATGTTTTCTTAAGGAAGCAGAACAACTAATGCATTCTGACATAATTTTGAACTTTCTTGCTACTAAAAAAAATTCAACTCCCGCATGCATGCACTGTGGTACGGTAAAGGTGCATAAACAAATGCATGCAGGATTTGGGAATAAAACTGAATCAATGACGTCACTTGAAGTCACTTTTATTGAGGGCAGGTGTACAAGATGGCAGCCCCCATACAATTCATATATCAAGTAATTAATATTTGTATTTATCAAAATAAAATATCACGGAATACCATTTAGGCATTCCAAGGCGGGCATAGAGATCAGAATATATGTTCACATCATAATGAATAAAGAGAATCTGTGGGTGTGTCTCCTTTAAAGTCTCCTGTTGTTAACATAATCACCCCAGGAATTTTATCAACCCTATTCAAAGCATCAAAATCATTCTTACCCCTGACTCCAGTTAGATCGTTTTCATCAAAAAAGCATTCAAGAGGAGTTTGCAATTAACACAAACAAAACCTACTCCATACCTTGTAGGGTATTTGCCCACTTAACCAAGACAGAGTTGATCAAATCTTGAATCCGTGACTGTTTCACCGCTTCCTGATACCACGTACCATTCGATATTTGACCGAGTTCTCCCTCAAAAAGTGCCATCAAACTAAAGGAATGCAAAATCCATTAAATGTGAAACAGAAAGATGTCTGATACAAAAAATGCTCAATACAATCCAAAGTTATTAACATGAGGTCAAAGTTCAACTGAAGTCACAGGTTCTTAGTTTTTGATGACAAGGTTATGTATGAACAATCTATATATAAAACATGTGTCCGAACTTACCCAAAGATGAATAAGAATCAGCCCTTATGATATAACTTTAGTACATGTCAAAATCTTTTAATGTTTTAATGTAATAGCAAAACGAGTGGAGTTAGTTTTGATCAAGTTAATGAAATATGACGTGTTAATATGCATGTTGTCTTTCCATAGGCCAGAACTAGAACATTGGCAACATCACATGAAGGGTAAATCCTTAGGACTGTCACTTTGTTTTTTTTTTTGGTGGGGAGGAAGGGTCAATTTCTCACATATAGAACCTCTTGTTAGCCTTAAATCTACTACTTTCTTCATTATGAACAAACATACCCATTAATGTCTAAACTGCCATAACCAGAGTTCCCAGATGGCATTAACTCCATCAATCTCTCATTCAAAAGTATTTCGAGATATGGTGAGGTCCTGTTCCACCAATCACCATCAACCTGTAGGGTTGGTGGATTCAAGATCAGATTTGTAATAGCTTCTTGTACTTGTGTATTCAATAAGAAGGCAGCTGTCCAGTTGTACTGACCAAGGCTAGGGTCATTGGCAAGGATTCTGCTTAGCTGCAAAATTGAATAAAACAGACATTTAAAGTAAAGTTGTATCTATAAATGTTGTAAGAACATAAAAATCTTCTCTCTTTTAAAAACTCTGTAGCAATTCACTTATCATGTATATATATGAGTGCTGATCAAATAAAATGCTGATTATTAAAAACTTAATACATTCCAACAATCAAAGCATGAATAGGCTACAAAATAATACAATTTGCAATTGCCAGACAAAGCTTCCCTGTTTTCTAATTCTTGTCTTTTTTCTTTTGCTATTTCTTTCATTTGTATGGAATCAAACAGAAAATAAAGTTGACACATGCTTGCATTCATACCTGCAAAGTAAACTCATCAAGTCCCAGAAACTGATTTAACTCAACATCCACAGCTGTGAGATTCACTGAACATATCGCCATTTCAACAGCTGTAATGTTGCTGTCAGGAGTGGACTGGAAATATGATGAGAAGTTACCGCTCTTGCACAGAGTTGTAATAGGACGCTCCATTTGTAGAAAACGTATAAGCTGGGAAGCAAGATGTAAAAACAAAATTATGTTATCTAAACATTTAGTATTTCTTCTTTACTACTTCAGTAAGATATGCAGTTTCATAAAATAAAATATAAAAAATAAACAAAGATAAAGCAGTAGCAGATATCATGGGCACTGAGAAACTAAGACAGCTTCAGATTATGGTTGGTATGACTTCAAACTAAACAGAAAACTGTTCATGAAAGATTTGTGCCCTTACATCAGCGATGTTCTGATTTGCCACATGTTGGAAAATAGAACATCTCAAGGCCACTGAAAATTCATGCATTATTGCACCCACACTCCATACATACAGTGTAGAATTATACGTACACCGTATTTACATACAGAGTTTATTTTGGGAATGGTTTAGCGTGACACAGCATGTACACTATTTAAGAAATATTGAGTGGAAGGGCTCTGCGAGTAGCAATGTCGTAGGTGTCGGAGCACAACATTGGCATGATCGGTCTGGAGGGCATCTAATAGAAGCAGTTACCTTGTCAGAATCCACAGCCAAGGACAAAAAGGCATCTGCAAGGTCAGGGGTCACTGCTGATGATGCAAGCAGAAGCTGTCTGATGTGTGACGAGTTATGGAACAATTCCTTAAATGTAGGGATGGTGAATGTTTGACCTAGAAAACAAAAAAATTAGATTTGTTTGTTTGTTTTTATCTTCAAAAAGCAAGGCATAATAATTGTATCTTTTAAAAGTAATATTGTAGCACTAAGATTTTTATCCAAGTTAGAATAGGTTTAATACTGAACATTCTATATGCTTTCACTTTCCTCTCAGTATTCCTTGCCATCATTAATATCATCACGATTGCTGTCTTTATCCTGATTCCCACAATTATCAACAATCATGATTGATTCCCATAATCATGAATTAGATTTAATTGATGTAGCTATTTTTCAAGTGACAACCATGAGAGTTTTCATCTCACATCAATAATTTTTTCAACACTACCCTCCAACAATTTTAAATATCTTAATTACCATATCTTTCCTAAAACAATTTTTCAACCTTCATACTAAATTAAAAACATTTGCAATAAAACAAGTTCTTCCATACCTTGCAGGGTATTAGCCCACTCGACCAAAACAGAGTTGATCAAATCTTGAATCCTTAACTGTGTCACTGCGTCTTGATACCAGGTCACATTTGAAGTTAGACCAAACTCACTCTCAAAAAGTTCCATCAAACTAAAAAAAACACAAGCCATGATTTAAAAAAAAGATGTCTGGACATATAACAAAATGATCAAAAGTATGTTGCATTAAAATGCTCAACACCATACTAAATGACAAAATAATCTTTACTATTAAAGCTTGTATCTAATTATTTATCTGAGCTGTTTAGTTTAAGTTCTTAAAAACCAAGTGCTTAATGCAGTTGGAAAATTTTCAAAAAAAATTCATACTTAATTATCTGAAATAAGTGTCAATATGTCTAATAGTGTCACAATATATCATAGTTTGGTCAGACTCCAACCAGAAACTGTTCTGCATATAATGCGCTGATCAAATCTACATCCAAGATTCCACTTGCAAAAAAATTACAGAATGTGTTTTGTTGCATTGCAAGATAAGATAATCGATTTGGGTTAAAAATCATTTTGGACAAATGTGGTTAAAAATAAAAGGGACCACTGCCAAATTTTACGGCATTTAAACAGAATCATCAAGCCTTATAAAACTCATGTCTCTGCATGCTTTAAAATGGATTCTTTCCAGACATTAAATCAGCTAATGTACCTGTTCACATCAAAACTGCCAAAACCAGAGCTCCCAGATGGCATAAGTTCCATTAATCTCTCATTTAGTAGTTTCACCAGTGTCGGTGAGGTCCTGTTCCACCAATCACCATCAACCTGTAGGGTTGGTGGATTCATGATCAGGTTTGTAATAGCTTCTTGTACTTGTGTACTCAATATGAAGGAGGTGGTCCAGTTGTACTGACCAAGGCTAGGGTCATTGGCAATAATTCTTCCAAGCTGCAAAATTATTTGTGCAAAATCAAAAGTGTTACAAGAAATGTCAATCAATTTTGTTTTAAGAAATACAAGCGTTACAAGAAATTTTAATTAAACTGTTTTTGATTGTTTAGAAGAGAAGAATTAATTAACTCACATTAAAATTTATACAAAAAGCATGAATCTATCTCCAAGTTTGTTCTACTTCTTTACGTCTTGACAGAAAGAACATTCTTGAAAGGATTAGTTCAGGGGTCAAGCAAGTTTATCTTAAATGAAAGAGGACTTTAAAAGAAACAAAATGGTAAAGAAACTGTTCAAAAATCTTATTCCATTAAGGAGATATCCAAGTTTAAAGCTCTGTCTTATCTTTGTAGAAATGACTGATGTTATAAGTCTACTATGGAAGGTTGGCACCCTCACCCTCACATTCTTAATAATTGTTAATGTATTTTAGAGAAAATCTATTTAACTTTTTTCCTATTTCAAATACTTTCCCTCAAACTTTATTCAGGTAGTCTATTACAATTACCCTTACAAGATTCTGTTGTACTACTTTCCTGACATATCCAATGAATCTGAGGCTATGACATCACATCTAGTTTGATTTCAGTCCTTTCTACACAAATGATACCAAACTTCAAACTTGAATATCTCCTTAACAGAATAAGATTTTTTAATGCTTTATTCACCATTAACTTTTTTTTTTGAAGTCTTCTTCATATAAGATGAACTTGTTTGACCCCTAAACTAATCCTTTAAAGGTCAGAATGATTAGCAAAATAGCATCTCCTAACCTGGTGAATGCATCATGCGGAGGACTTATAGAATGAATCCCATTTCAAAGATTACAGAACTGTTATAATTCTTTTAAGATTCATTGCACATTTTTTTACCTCAGTAACATATAAAGTTTAAACAAATTATGCCTCATTGTACATGGAAAGTGTACTCATCATACTGTCAATAACCCTTTCAAATTTCAACCCAATATTATTAAAAGAAACATGGCATTGACCCCTATAAGCTTATATGATCCTTCAAAACCATATAAAAGACACACTGAAATCACTAGACATTTTAAAATAGAAACTATACAATGTGTATCACTGTATTGTATATGGCAAATATTAAAGTAATACAAATTTGTACCTGCAAAGTAAACTCATTAAGTCCTAGGAACTGATTAAGCTCAACATCCACAGCAGTGAGATTCACTGAACATATCGCCATTTCAACAGCTGTAATGTTGCTGTCAGGAGTGGACTGGAAATATGATGAGAAGTTACCGCTTTTGCACAGACCTCTGATAGGTCGCTCCATTTGTAGAAAACTTATGAACTGAAAGACAAAACAATGAAAAAAGATCATTTAATGCACTTTTAGTATTTCATTTTTACTGTTTCAGTTCAGCTCAATTTTATGGATAACATAGGATCAGACAGGCAGTGACATACAAGATAGGAGTGATGTTGGGATAATAGCAGTTCAGGTTATAAAATTCCATGTATTTTCTAATATAGCATCCCTATTTGAATCTTTTACTCCAAATGATACATATCTCATAGAAGCCAAACATGTAACAAAAAGTACACAAGGAAATAATTTAATTAGACTTTCAGTAATGTAGAAAACCTATAAATTGGAGAAAAAAGATCAAATGTATTTTACATTGTGCACTGAAATTAAATTTGTAGAACAATTTTTATTTCCATCATATCTTTTGTGGAAACTTGGTATTATTTTTTCTTCAAGATCTGGAATTTCCCAATCACAGTACAATGAACTTAAAACTATAAGGCTAAAAAGCAAATCATGTCACAAACTTAATGTAAAATTGAATTATTAATTAAAATTACTTTCATTCAGGAGCAGGTTTTCAGAATTAAGAAAATAAGAGACAGGAAGACATCTGCGAGGTCAGGGGTCACTGCTGATGATGCAAGCAGAAGCTGTCTGATTTGTGACGAATTGCTGAAAAATTCCTTCAATGTTGGAAGTGTCAATGTTTGGCCTGAAAATGGAAGTAAAAAGCTTCTGAAACTATTCTCTTTAATTACTGTTATTTGATTATATTTTTATTGTTTCACAGCTTACAGAATAACTTCATGAAATTCTCTATTTATCTAAAGCAAAGTGATTTTACAAATTGATTGTATTACATAACATAACAAACAAGATGACGGAATAAGAAGGGTTAGTTACCCCATAAAAAGCCCAAACTAACACCACCAGCCCAAAAACAAAAAAAAATCAAAGATGCCTAGAGTTAGTAAAGAACTTATCAATGTTGACTTTGAAATTGTGAACAGAATTAGAGCTAACTACCCACTCAGACAAACCATTCCACTCATTAAAACTCTTTCAGAAAAGCTAAAATGCCAAATATCTATCCGTGAGAACTCTTTTGTCAACTTCAAACTCTTACCACGTGTCACATGAGTATTAGCTGAAACATGCAAGAAATAACAGAAAGTCAAAGCATCACTACCAGATAGGAATTTAAAAACCTGAATTATATCGACACATACTCTTCTCAACTCAATCGTTTGTCAAACAAAGGATTCCGACCTTACACTCATAAGAGAGAATCCTTTCTTCAGGAATAAGTCTGGTGGCTCTTCGCTGAATCTGCTCCAAAATGAACTTATCCTTCTTATGAAAGTGACTCCAAGCCTGAAGAGCATACTCAAGGTGAGGCCTCACTAAGTGCGTATACAAATTAAGAACAACCTCTCTACCAAGAAAATAAAAATTTCTTTTAATCAAACCAAGCATCCTATTTGCCCTTGCAGCTGCTAATGCACACTGTTTAGAAGGCTTCAGATTATTAGTAATGACATCACCTAGATCCCTTTCTTGATCAACACAACCAAGATTTGAAGCATTCATGCAGTAATCAAAAGCCAAATTGCTCTGACCAAAATGAATAACTTTGCATTAATAAACATTGAATAACATCTGCCATGTTTGGGACCAAGAAACTAACTTAGTCAGATCATTTTGCAACAGTGAAGAATCCCTAGCATCATCAACAGTCCTGTACAGCTTAGTGTCATCAACAATCCTGTACAGCTTAGTGTCATCAACAGTCCTGTACAGCTTAGTGTCATCAACAATCCTGTACAGCTTAGTGTCATCAACAGTCCTGTACAGCTTAGTGTCATCAACAGTCATGTACAGTTTAGTGTCATCAACAGTCCTGTGCAGCTTAGTGTCATTAGCAATCCTGTACAGCTTAGTGTCATCAAAAATCATGAACAGCTTAGTGCCATCAACAATCCTGTACAGCTTAGTGTCATCAACAATCCTGTACAGCTTAGTGTCATCAACAGTCCTGCGCAGCTTAGTGTCATTAGCAATCCTGTACAGCTTAGTATCATCAAAAATCCTGTACAGCTTAGTGCCATCAACAATCCTGTACAGCTTAGTGTCATCAACAGTCCTGCGCAGCTTAGTGTCATTAGCAATCCTGTACAGCTTAGTATCATCAAAAATCCTGTACAGCTTAGTGCCATCAACAATCCTGTACAGCTTAGTGTCATCAACAGTCCTGCGCAGCTTAGTGTCATTAGCAATCCTGTACAGCTTAGTATCATCAACAATCCTGTACAGCTTAGTGCCATCAACAATCCTGTACAGCTTAGTGTCATCAACAATCCTGTACAGCTTAGTATCATCAACAATCATGTACAGCTTAGTGTTATCAACAATCCTGTACAGCTTAGTGCCATCAACAATCCTGTACAGCTTAGTGCCATCAACAATCCTGTACAGCTTAGTGTCATCAACAGTCCTGCGCAGCTTAGTGTCATTAGCAATCCTGTACAGCTTAGTATCATCAACAATCCTGTACAGCTTAGTGCCATCAACAATCCTGTACAGCTTAGTATCATCAACAATCCTGTACAGCTTAGTATCATCAACAATCCTGTACAGCTTAGTGCCATCAACAATCCTGTACAGCTTAGTGTCATCAACAATCCTGTACAGCTTAGTATCATCAACAATCATGTACAGCTTAGTGTTATCAACAATCCTGTACAGCTTAGTGTCATTAGCAATCCTGTACAGCTTAGTGTCATTAGCAATCCTGTACAGCTTAGTGCCATCAACAATCATGTACAGCTTAGTGCCATCAACAATCCTGTACAGCTTAGTGTCATCAACAATCCTGTACAGCTTAGTGTCATCAACAATCCTGTACAGCTTAGTGTCATTAGCAATCCTGTACAGCTTAGTGTCATCAACAATCATGTACAGCTTAGTGCCATCAACAATCCTGTACAGCTTAGTGTAATCAGCAAATTTACAAATCCCCTAAAGTATGATCATGATCATGATCAGATTAAGTCTCAACCTCGCAATACATTTTGTGTCTTAAGCCCGACAAAATCTGAAATCTGTCGGGGTCTATATTTTTGTATTGCTCACAACAGAAACCACAATCCAGCACAAGCAATTGGCTATGGTTAAATTTCATCATCAAAAACACTATCAGTACTACCATATCCATTAAATTTATTACTACTAACATCAACAATCTCTTCTTTAACATCATTATCACTACTTTTTCAGTTTTGTTCAAAATTTATTATGCATCATTAACATTAGCATTTTCTACCTCACCATCATCATCATTATCAGAGCCATCATTATAAACACTCCTTCTTAACATTATCAAGAACAGGATCCACTACATGCAAAACATATCACATGATATTATGCAAAATATTCCCTGAAAAAAAACAATCAATGGCAAATTAGAGAGCAAATGCTCCATTAAAGTACGAACCTTGCAAGATATCAGCCCATTTCACCAAGACAGAGCTGAATAAATCTTGAAGACGTGCCTGTGTTACATATTCTTGATACCAGGTCTCATTCATAGCAAGTTTCAGCTGATCCTTCAAAACTGTCATCAGACTACAGAGACAAATCAATTACAGTGTAAACGAAATGTACCTTTCTAATATGCCTCAGATGATTGTTTTGATTTGATGACATTTTGACAATCCATGTCTTATTTGCCAGATGTTTAGGAAAGGAAAAATTATGAGTGTTTAAACAAACTAGACATCAATAATGTTATAGTTCAACCCAAGGCAGTGCAAAAACCAACTGACTGGTTTTATTTCAAAAGCAATTTTATTTTTGTCATATTTGATCTATTCAAATGTATTTTAAAGTTTTTAGCTTAAATTTGTTTACTTCTGAGTTCTTGATAATCATTTCCATGACAACCAGCTTTGGCCAAATTTTGAAGAATCAAGCATTTTGAAAGCATAATAAATGTTTGGACATGTTACTTTACCACTGCTATCAAGTATTTTCTTGTTCTGTACAATATTTTTTCCCAACTTAAAAAAATAAATGATTGATAATATGACATCGTTAAAGAATTAATGACATAGTTAATGTGTAAACAAACCATAACATACACTAAATTTGGAAAAGTGGGACAAATGCAATTTTAATGTAAAATTTGCAAAATTTGAGTTAAATGCAGTTTTGAAACTAATTAAAGCTGTGTTTTTAGCAAATGGTTTAGCCATGTATGAATTACCATTTAAGGACATAATAAACAAAGGCAAAGTCTAATTAATGACCTAAATAATTAATTAACATCGAAAAAAGGTGAGACAATTCACTGGTTGGGTCAAAGTGTGCAAATCTAAAATTATTTCAGTGTGCTTTAAATAAATAATTAAGCTGACAGTTGTAAGTTTTTAGCTAAAATGTGTGTATAATTTAAATAACAAGACAAAGAAACATATAATTTAAAAATTAATCAATAATCAGGTGAAATTAATTGGAATTCCCCACATCATGCATGCTGAAATCTCGGCCAACATCAACTTTATAATTAATTTAAAACCAGCTGATAAATCTTTTATCTTACCTAACATAAGCAAGTTATGCTTAACATTACGTACAATTAAAAAAGGCAAATCAATAGAAATTGCCCTCAAAAAACAGAAATGCCAGCTTTAGTTTTAAGTTGTTTACAACTTAGCAATATGGGTCAATTCACAAGCGAGTCACTTGCCTGTAAATGGGGCATCGTGAAGAATTATATCTCATTTTAAAGAAAAAACAATTTTCTTTCAAACAAAGCAATTGTATTTCAATAAACATGCTTAAAAATGAAAATAAAAATGGTTTTCAACTTTTTTCTGTGAACAAATTAGTGAAAACTTAAAACTCAGGTAACATTAGAAAGCTTGAGCTATTGTCTTTATTTCTGGTCACGTATTAGATTCAACGATTGCTGTTTGCAAGCACATAGTACATAACACACAGTCACGTCCCAAAAATTTAACACGGTTTCAAGTCTCCGATATAGAATGTTTTATCATCTCGTAATTCACCCAAATTTTCATCAAATTGCATAATTTTGGTCTTATATGAAAGATACTACTACACAAATTAATACTATTATACCATCTTTTGGATATGTCTAATAAAAGCAGTAAATATCGTAGTGCTAATAGGAAACACATGTACTGAATGCATGAGGACCTAGCCATGTACGGTACGCAGAGCAGCATTATGTCTACAGCAATACATAGAATATCTTTTAGCAAAATACAAGCTATAAGAAGCATACAAAAATCTCGTTTGAGCCAGAAATTCAAGAGCAAAACTGTTAAAACCTAGGACTGAGGAGATGCATTTTAAAGCAAACCATTGCACAGACAAATGTGGGTGCTTAAGTACGATTTGATAAGTTCCAGTCATCACACTCTGTGTAATGGGTGGAACTAAAATTAGTTAGTAAGAGAGAAATTGAAGTTGTGGTGTATATTAGTTATAAAGTAAGAGATATGAAAAGATACAAAAGAAATACTGAGATTTTATGCTGTTGAAGAATTGAGATTTCCAAAATTTTAGATCATGAAGGGTGAGAAGGTCCGCATTAAGGGTGGAGAAGGTCCGCATAATTGAAAAGATATTTCCTATGGCAATTTAGAGGACATGCTAAAAAGATTGATTGAGTGTGAATGTTTCTTGGAAGAAAGGTCAGGTCCCTCCAAGGGTAAAATAGTTTAAACCTAAATTCTAAAGCATTTGTTTTAGTTAGCAATGGACCGCTTGTCCAGTTAGATGGTTGGTGATTCAAATCTCATCCAGATTACTTAAATAATTATACTCTGTAAGAAGAAAATGTCATATGTCTGCCAACAAAACCACATTCTGATGAACCTATAGCTTTAAACTGTAACCTCTACAAACCTTTTTGAGTGCTTTAAGAAACATTTATATATGATGTCATATTCAATAGTCCTTAGAATGGATGACCCTAAGGAATTTCTTACAAAAACACTTCTCTTTTCAGGGAGACTTTTTTGCTGAGCAACATAATATAAAAATATAATACTCAGAATTGGCCATAAATTGTCCCAAATATCAGGATTTCCTGAGGCCCCTATATAAACCTGTGATGGCACTTTTAGTATAATTATGGTCGCCATCTACATGTTCACTCCCCCACCCCCTCTCTCCCTCCCACCAGTGTAATAGAAATAGATACAAATCCTCACCTTGCAAAACCACCTGCTCCATTCAAGGGTTGCTCAGCAGAACCTAACATATCTTCCCAAATAGAGGTTAATCTACCAAGCGCCTCTGATGTCTGCTGCCACCAATCATGATCTATCTCAAATTGTGGTGGATCTGCCAGGAGTTCTGTAATAATCTGTGACATCTGCATGCTGAGTTCATATGTGCTACTGACATTGTACGACGGTACGGCTGCATCATTGAATACAATCCTATTAATCTGCAGCGAAACATGCATACTCATCAATATGATGACATCACCAAGCAAACCTTGGAGATGTTATAAAAAAGTAAAAATAAGATTGATGAAGTATAGGGCTTATAGGTCAGAGCTGGAAAGCTAAGTAAACCGGTAGGCCCACAAAACAGTCCCTCACAAAAGAACACATGGTTGTAGGCTGGTGGTCTTGAAAAAAAAAAGTCACACCCAAATTTCTTGACTAATTTCTATTTTATGATAAAAATTTCAACAACATATTCACATTAAAGACAATCACGATAAATGTGTAATTCCTTGTATTTAACTAGAACGGTAAAAACTGTCATGGTTCGCATGCCCATGCAAATTGACACCCATATCATATGACCCGGCCAATTATAAAAATGGCATCTCACACTAAGTCCCACATGGCATCCCATGTCCCACATGGCATCCCATGTCCCATATGGCATCCCATGTCCCATATGGCATCCTACTCCATGTCCCACATGACATCCCATCCCATGTCCCACATGGCATTCCACTATATATCCCACATGGCATCCCACCCCCTGTCCCACATGACATCCCATCCCATCCCTTGTCCCACGTGGTATTCCATCATATGACCCACATGGCATCCCACCCTATGTCCTACATGGATCACATCACATGTCCCAAATGACATCCGACCCCATGTCCCACTTGACATCCCGTCCCATGCCTTGTCCCACATGGCATTCCACCATATCTCCCACATGGCTTTCCACCATACAGTATGTCCCACATGGCAATCCACCATATGTCCCACATGGCATCCCACCCTATGAATCACATGGCATTCCACCTTATGTACCACATGGATCCCATCCTACATGTATGTCCCACATTAATCCAACCATATGTACTAATGACATCCCTCCATATGTCCCACATGGCATCCCTCCCTGTGTCCTGCATCAGTGGATTCGCACCTGATGTCACACATAGCATCCCACTTTATGTCCCACTATATGTTCCAAATGGTATCCCTCCCAATGTCCCAATGACATCCTAGCATCACATCCCATGTCCCCATGGCCTCCTACCCAATGTCCCACATAGCCTCCTACCCAATGTCCCACATAGCCTCCTACCCTATGTCACACATGACATCCCACCATGTCCCACATGGCATCCCACCCCATGTCCCACATGACATCCCATAGGCTCCATAAGAAGTCTCATTCTAGCCATCAGTCCCTGATTGAGCATACTATGTATGAAAGTGTCAGTTCATATAATAACATATATATGCAAATGACTTGTTGAAATGGGGTGGGACCCCATGTCCCACACGACATCCCATACCATCCCATGTCCCACATGACATTCCATCCCATGGCATTCCACCCTAGTATGTCCTGCATGGCATTCCACCAAATATCCTACATGGCATTCCACCCTGTTCCACATATCATCCCACCCCATGTCCCACATGACGTCTCATAGGCTCCATAAGAAGTCTCATCCTAGCTATCAGTCCCTGATTGAGCATACTATGAATGAAAGTGTCAGTCATATAATAACTTATATGCAAATGATTTGTTGAATAAGAAAAAAAGGTGGAGTCAAATCAATATGCCTGATATAGCCCTTGGTGTATACCACATGGTATATATTATATCATATGTCCCTCAAGACCCCCATCCATGTCCCACATGGCATCCCTCCCTATGTCCATATGCAATCACATCCTGTCACCTTCCTGACTGAGCATACTAAATAAAAAAAGTATGGTCAGTTTATATACTGCAACATCTTTATGCATATGACAACAATAATAAAGGTGGAGTTTAATAATCATGCCTGATACAACTGTTGGTGCCCAAATATTTTGAACAATTTTAAGGATTTTAAAACTCAAGTGCTACAAGAGAGAAGCTTGAGGATCTTTGAAGAATATTGGAAATTTATCTTCTAAGGAAATATCAAATGTTTTGTAGACTTTTTAAGGAAACTAGCCTTCAATCCTGTTGTGTTTCTGAAAAACTTTAACATTTTGTAAGGAAATTCTAACCTTCCATAAGGATATCTGAAGAAACTTTCAACTTTTTCTGAGAAACTCTGAAGAAACTTTAACACTTTCTGACGAATTCTCAAAAAACTTTAACATTTCTGAGGAAATCTCAGGAAAAATTCTGGACGGCCGAATGGATGAAATCGCCATTACATAAGTTTGCATTACACTTCGCATGCGAACCAAAAAACAATCACAATAAATGTGTAATTCCTTGTATTTAAAAAACAATTCCCAAGGTTTAACATAAAGATAAATTGGTGTATACTTATAAAAAGTGATATCCATAACTTAAAGAGTGAAAAGATTACTAACAAGTGTGCTGATGTCAGAGAGTCCCAGGATAGCATCTATTTCAGCCAATAGCATGGAGTTCTCCACGTCACAAAGCTTCTCTTCCAGAGCAGCAACATCAGTGGTTGAATTCATTGGAACTTGAAAGAATTTGGTGAAATTCCCTGAAGAACATATTGCTTTCAAAGGTGTTGGTGTGCTCCAAAAGAAAGTCCACTATAAAAAGAAAAAATGATGATGAGCTACTTTTTTTTCTATCAAAACTTAATATTTTCCCAAAGACTTGAATATGTATCATTTTGTTGCATGCCCAAGAAAATGGTAGATACATGATAGTCAAGTTGTCCACATATAGGCAATTTGGGTTTTTCTCATTACTGCTACTGCAAACTGTTGCCACCTTTTCCTACATTTCAAATAAATGAATATTCAAATAATAGAGTATGTGCATGTGATGTCACAAGCACTCACCTGGGTACCTCTTGGGTACGGGAAATAAGTTTGTATGTAAGGCACGAATTATGCTTACTGACAATGTGAAAAGTAGAGAGACACTCACAGTAAACAAAAAGAAAATTTAATGCAAAAACAACCATTTCTTAATCGGAAAGTAACCAGAAATGAATGTTTTTCATTTAAGCAATATTCAGCTATGATACGAAAGTTTGTTTGTTTGTTTGATGAGGTCTTAACGGCACCACGACAACGAAGGTCAAATTGTGCCTGAGAGGTCAGATCATTTTAGAGGTAGTAAGGAAAGAGACCAGGGGAGGAATGAGAGAAATTCAAGAACAAAAGCCAGAAAGCTGTGATCGAGAGATGGGTAAAACAAAAAACAGAGTAGAGAGGGGGTGGAAGAGGAGGATTAAATATGATTGTAGAGGGATGCATGCTGGAGGAAGGAGACTATTTTATCTGGAGGATTTTTTTGGAAGAACTCAGCAATTGAGTTGTGGGGAGCGAGAGAAGCTCTGGGAAGGTTGTACAGGGGGCAAGCAAGGAGAACGTGATGGATTGTAAGGATGCAGTGGCAATTGTTACAGAGGGTTGGGGAACCAATAAGGAGGTGGGAGTGAGTGAGGTGGGTGTGACCAATTCTAAGACGGGTAATATGAACGTTGTCGATACGAGAAAGGTTGTTAATGGTGGATTTGATCGGGATTGTGGGCTGGATAACATGGAGTTTGTTATCAATTTGGAAGTTCCATAAGGTTTGCCAGCGGTCACGAACAAAGAAGCGATAAGCGGTTTGATGTCAGAGAGGGTTTTGGGAAAAGGGGAAGGGAGGAGGTTAAGGGCAAGCTTAGCGGCTGTATCAGCCCTGTCATTGCCAGGGATGCCAACATGGCTGGGTATCCAGAAGAAAAGAACACTTTTCCTGCAGAGGGTGGGAGAAAAGAGTTTCCGGAGGAGGAGGTGGCAGGTGAGGTTATCCCATTTAAGATTGAGTAATGAAGTAAGAACAGCCTTTGAGTCAGAGAAAATGGCAAAGTGACTAAGAGGAGAGTACTCAATAAAGTTGAGGGCGAGGAGAATGGCCTTAGCCTCGGCTGAAAAGATGGATGAGTGGTCAGGAAGTCTGCTACTGAGGGTGATGTCTTGGATGATGGCAGCAGCAGCTGTCTTGTTGCCTTCCTTGGAGCCATCAGTATAGATGGAGGTGTAATTTGAGAGTTGGTCTTTGATTTGGTTGTGGAGATTGATGAAGAGATTAGGGTGAGTTTGAGATTTGTTATAAGTGGAGAGGTCTAGGTGGACAGAAGGAAGAGGGGTGGCCCAAAGGCGGAAAAGTGGGCCAGGAATAGGTGCCGAGAGTGGCGGGGTTGATGCCAAGTTGAAAGAGGTCTGATTTAATGCGTAAGCTGAAGGGGGCGATAGGGTTTTAGTCCTATCAAAGAGGGAGGAGAAATTGGGGTACCTAATGAGGTTGTAAACAGGGTTCTGGGTGTTGGTGAGGACTCTAAAAGCATAGGAGAGGCTAAGCTTTTACATCTAAGTAGAAAGGGGGTTCGTTGGCTTCAACATGAAGGCTAGTGATTGGGAGGTCCTGTAGGCTCCTAGACAAAGCCTGAGGGCTTCATTTTGGATGGTGTTAATGTGGTTGAGGTATGAGTTGTGAGCGACACAGTAAACAATATTGCCATAGTCAAGCTTGGCACGAATGGTGAGCCTGAAAATTTTGAGGGAGAGCATAGCGGTTCGCTCCCCAAGTAGTGTTGGAGAGCAGTCGGAGGAGGTTGAGGGAGCTATTGCATTTTAGTTTCAGGTTGGTGATGTGTGGCTTGTAGGTGAGCTTGGGGTCTAGAGTTAGACCAAGGAACTTTGTGTTTTCAACTTTAGGGATGCGATTCCCATTGAGCACAAAGTTCGGGTTGGGGTGGAGGTTGTTGAAATGACAAAAGTGCATGCAGACTGTCTTGTCTTTGGAGAATCTAAAACCGTTATTGTTGCTCCAGACTTGCAGCTGATTGAGGCTGGTTTGAAGCCTATTTTCAACAATAGGAAAGCTAGGGGAGGAGTAGAAGATGGTGAAGTCATCCACGTAGAGGGTACGTTTGATGCTGGGGCCAAGATCATTCCCGATACGAAAGGTGCCAATACGTAAAGGCAAACCAAGAGTGTATTTTGCCGTGCGCTCTTTGGTTGTTTAGTTTTTCTTGACCAGTGATTGGTTTATTTCCTGCACTGGCGCGGATGATGTCGGCGCACATACTCTATTAATGAATATTTCAATAAATATATTAATACAAAAAAGACCAATAAAGATTTGAATAAATTAACAAATATCTCAATCTTTCACCTTATCTGGTTGCTCTGAAACACTTATGAGCACATCCGTTATTGCTGGTACCATCTCTTGTAATGACAACAAGTTGGCAATTTGTGGTGAATCTGGAAACAGGGAATCCAGGTAAGGGTAGGTAATATCAGCACCTTCAAGAGAAAGGAATTGGAGATTAAATAATTGAAAGAAAACATGGTAAAATTTATGTTACTCAAGTGTGTGAACTAAAAAAAGACAAAATTGGGTGCTTTGCAGGAAACAGCAATGGCGATATGGTAATAAACACAGTACCCTCCAACAAATGTCTAATCTAATCTTCCAGAAACACCTTGAAGTAAATAAGTTCATATAAGAGGCCTACTTTAAACATGGGAGTATAATAAACCAAACTTACCAATAAAGTTTGGTAACTGTTCAATTAGAAGTACTCCGAGATGATCACTAATCACTTGTTGAATCAACCATGATTTATACAGGCTGCTGTTACGAAATGCTGAATGGACAATATCGAGTACTGTCTGCACTTGCTTTAGGTTACTGACGAGAAAGAAAATGGATAGCAATCGTCACAAATATCAACACGGCAAATGACATTTACCCTGGCAAGCTAACAATATCCAGGATCTATAGAAGTGATGTTAGTTACCTGTCAACGTGAGGAACAACTTTTAAAATCTCCTATCCAAACTGTGACGTTTAACTTCAAAATTGTCACATATGTGCCCTAACTTGCTTTGCATATGTGCCCTAACTTTGTTTGCATATGTGCCCTAACTTGGTTTGCATATGTGCCCTAACTTTGTTTGCATATGTGCCCTAACTCGGTTTGCATATGTGCCCTTACTCGGTTTGCATATGTGCCCTAACTCGGTTTGCATATGTGCCCTTACTCGGTTTGCATATGTGCCCTAACTTGGTTTGCATAAGTGCCCTAACTTGGTTTGCATGTGCCCTAACTTGGTTTGCATATGTACCCTAACTTGGTTTGCATATGTGCCCTAACTTGGTTTGCATATGTGCCCTAACTTGGTTTGTATATGTGCCCTAACTTGGTTTGCATATGTGCCCTAACTAGGTTTGCATATGTGCCCTAACTTGGTTTGCATATGTGCCCTAACTTGGTTTACATCATAAATATTAGAGAACAAAACAGAAACAAGAGTGGTACATATAGTGCACTGCAAAATCTCCTAGAAAAATGTGATATTCCCTATAACAATTTGCACATATTTATATCAAGACAATTTGGAACATATAAAATATGCAACATTTATTGAAGATCATCTAAACCTAGTATCAACAGCCTAACAGGTCATTTTAAACTTATTTGGTAAGATTTTTGGCCTATTTGTGGTCTGTAAGTGTATGGTCTTTGTATGATCTTTTTGTGTGGTAACTGTACCAATTCTACAAAAGTTTTATTGATTTTATTCAACACTCAAAAATGTTTCAACTGTTTTTAGGTGAAGCTTTGTTGCATGTAAACATTAAACACTCACAACTTTTGGTGATTAAACGTTTAGTGAATTAAGTCTAGATCAACAGCTCTTAACACAAAAAAACAAAAAAATCTCCACACCTTTGTAGTTGTGCACTATTTTGCACATTCTGGTAGTTAATTAACACTTGAAGCAATTGCTGTGAGGTCTGATTCCACCACGCTGGTTGTACAAGTAGATCTGGTGGATCCAATATAAGCTCATTGACTGCCTGTTGGGCCTGCTCATAGTGCGTGAAGAAAGCAGTCCAGTCAAATGGTGGCAGTGGATTGTCATGATTAAGCAAGTATGGAAGCTAGAAGAAGAAGTAAAATTTGTATAAAATGTTAGTAAATGCTTGATTTTTTATTGTACTGCATCTTTTTAGGTAGATTAATTATTCAAGATTTAGCCTTAAAAGTAGGGAGGTGAATTAAACCTGTGGTGAAGCAGAAACCAATCCTTTATTGCCTTTCTTGTTATTGGTGGTCTTAATCACCACTGGTATTACACCAACCAATCAATCAATTTAGTGGTCTTAATCACCACTGGTACAACACCAACCAATCAATCAATTGGTGGTCTTAATCACCACTGGTACAACACCAACCAATCAATCAATTGGTGGTCTTAATCCCCACTGGTACAACACCAACCAATCAATTAATTGGTGGTCTTAATCCCCACTGGTACAACACCAACCAATCAATCAATTGGTGGTCTTAATCACCACTGGTACAACACCAACCAATCAATCAATTGGTGGTCTTATTCACCACTGGTACAACACCAATCAATCAATCAATTGGTGGTCTTAATCCCCACTGGTACAGCACCAACCAATCAATTAATTGGTGGTCTTAATCCCCACTGGTACAACACCAATTAATCAATCAATTGGTGGTCTTAATCCCCACTGGTACAACACCAACCAATCAATCAATTGGTGGTCTTAATCCCCACTGGTACAACACCAATCAATCAATCAATTGGTGGTCTTAATCCCCACTGGTACAACACCAACCAATCAATTAATTGGTGGTCTTAATCCCCACTGGTACAACACCAATTAATCAATCAATTGGTGGTCCTAATCCCCACTGGTACAACACCAACCAATCAATCAATTGGTGGTCTTATTCACCACTGGTACAACACCAATCAATCAATCAATTGGTGGTCTTAATCACCACTGGTACAACACCAACCAATCAATTAATTGGTGGTCTTAATCCCCACTGGTACAACACCAATTAATCAATCAATTGGTGGTCTTAATCCCCACTGGTACAACACCAACCAATCAATTAATTGGTGGTCTTAATCCCCACTGGTACAACACCAACCAATCAATCAATTGGTGGTCTTAATCCCCACTGGTACAACACCAATCAATCAATCAATTGGTGATCTTAATCACCACTGGTACAACACCAACCAATCAATCAATTGGTGGTCTTAATCCCCACTGGTACAACACCAACCAATCAATCAATTGGTGGTCTTAATCCCCACTGGTACAACACCAACCAATCAATCAATTGGTGGTCTTAATCCCCAATAGTACAACACCAATCAATCAATCAATTGGTGATCTCAATCCCCACTGGTACAATACCAATCAATCAATCAATTATTGGTCTTAATCACCACTGGTACAACACCAACCAATCAATCAATTGGTAAGTCATAATCACCACTGGTACAACACTAATTAATCAATCAATTTTAATGAAATACTATTTCATTAATGAAAGTTAATACTGATTGCCAAAAGAATCCATTCCATTCTGAGCAAAGCAATGTGGTTAAAGACTGGAAAAAGTTTGCAAAATATGTGAAAGTTTCTTCATAAACTGCAATTACAACTACATAAACATAAGTCTATCCTAAGGTACACAAATAAAGACATTATTTAATATGGAGTTCATTTTGATCGTAAACTGCACACTGTGAACTTGATCTGCATCTGGTAAGTAGGTAGATTGGGTATTTCACATTCCTTTCTCAACAGCTAGGGTTATATAGAAATGTCCATGGCTATTTGATAAACCAGTTGTGAAGCACTGGTGATCAAAACCCACAAGGAATTGAACCCAGGACCTCTAGCACACAAGCTGATGCTATAATCAATAGAAAACAGTGCATCTGATTTTATTTCACGTGCTTCTAATTATCTAAAACTATATATTTTTGAAAATCTGCAAACTGGAGTAAGTGATTAATTTATAAATGTTTTGTGAAAATTGATACTTACTTGTGTTGTAAGAGGAGAAAGTCCTAAAGAGTCCACATTTACTAAGACTTCATCCAGTACTTTGGAATAGTCCACACTGCACAAAATCCCCTCTAAGGTCAAAAGGTCAATGTTCTTTGTTGATGGCATATCAAAAAATAATTTGAAAGTTTGTGTGAAGCACAGTGTTTGAATTGGGGATTCTGTCGTCAGTAGGAAATTCACCTGAAGAAAAAAGAAGTTCATGTAACATAAGAATGAAAAATCAACTAATTGGTACAGCTAGCTTTTACATTTTTTCTACCACCCACACTACTTTAATATGAGCATTTTTATACAACAACGTAACAATCATAAATGGGTCTGCATTCAATTTCCATCTAATTCAAATTCTACCTTTAATTCTACCAATCATTCTTATCCCACAAGTATATTCTTGGATTTAAGCACAGTTACCATTCTGTTGATAACATAACCATTTCAATCTGACCCTGTTAATTTTTCTACTTCACTTTTAGTCTTACCATTTCAATATTACCATACCAATCTTACCATTTTAATCTAACCCTTTTGATATACTTCAGCCCGAGTCTTACCATTTTAATCTTACTATATCAATTTTACGATTTGAATCTAACCCTTTTGATCTAACTACAGTAATTCAGCCTTAGTCAGCCTTCAGCCTTACCATATCAATCTTACCATTTCAACTTAACCCTTTTGATCTTGCTACCTCATTCTTAATCTTACCATATCAATCTTACCATTTCAATCTAACCCTTTTGATCTTAATACTTGTCTTAATTTTACCATATCAATCTTACCATTTCAATGGTAAGACCATTTCAATCTAACCCTTTTGATCTTACTACTTCAGTCTTAGTTTTGCCATATCTTACCATTTCAATGTAATCCATTTGATATTACTACTCCAGTCTTAGTCTTACCATATCAATCTTGCCATTTCAATCTAACCCTTCTGATCATACTACTTCAATCTTAGTCTAATTACCATATCAATCTTAACATTTTAATCTAACACTTATGATCTTACTACCTCATTCTTACTCTTACCATTTCAATCTTACCATATTAATCTTGCAAAATAAATCGAACCCTTTTGATCTTACTACTTCAGTCTTAGTTTTACCACATCAATCTGACTATTTCAATCTAACCCATTTGATATTACTACTTCAGTCTTAGTCTTACCATTTCAATCTTACCATTTCAGTCTAACCCTTTTGATGTTACTACTTTACTTATGTCTTAGTTTTACCATATTCAATCTTACCATGTCAATCTAACCCATTTGATATTACTACTATAGTCTTAGTCTTACTATTTCAATCTAGCCCTTTTGATCTTACTACTTCAGTCGTAGTTTTGCCATATCAATCTTACCATTTCCATCTAATTCATTTGATATTACTACTCCAGTCTTAGTCTTACCATATCAAGTTTGCCATTTCAATCTCACCCTTTTGATATTACTACTTCAATCTTATTCTAATTACCATATCAATCTTAACATTTCAATCTAATCCTTATGATCTTACTACCTCATTCTTACTTTTACCATTTCAATCTTACCATATTAATCTTGCAATATAAATCTAACCCTTTTGATCTTACTACTTCAGTCTTAGTTTTATTTACCATATCAATCTTACCATTTGAATCTAAGCCATTTGATATTACTACTTCAGTCTTAGTCTTACCATTTCAATCTAACCCTTTTAATCTTACTACTGTACTTCTGTCTTAGTTTTACCATATTAATCTTACCAATTCAATCTAATCCATTTGATATTACTACTACAGTCTTAGTCTTATCATTTCATTCTAACCCTTTTGATGTTACTACTTTAGTCGTAGTTTTACCATATCACTCTTACCATTTCCATCTAATTCATCTGATATTACTACTCCAGTCTTAGTCTTACCATATCAAGTTTGCCATTTTAATCTTACCCTTTTAATATTATTACTTTAATCTTAGTCTAATTACCATATCAATGTTACCATTTCAATCTAACCCTTTTTGATCTTGCTACTTCAGTCTTATTCTTACCATTTCACTCTTACCATTTCAATCTTATCATTCACTCTTACCATTTTAATCTTATTATATCAATCTTTCCATTTCAATCTAACCCTTTTGATCTTGCTACCTCATTCTTAGTTTTACCACATCATTCTTACCATTGCAATCTAACCATTTTGATCTTTCCAATTCAATCTAACCTTTTGATCTGATTACTTCAGTCTTAGTCTTACCATTTCAATCATTCTATATCAATCTTACCTTTTCAATCTAATCCTTTTGATCTTGAATACTTCAGTCTTAGTCTTACCATTTCAATATTACCATATCAATCTTACCATTTCAATCTAACCCTTTTGATCTTGCTACTTCAGTCTTAGTCTTACCATTTTAATCTTACCATTGCAATCTAACCCTTTTGATCTTACCAATTCAATCTAAGCCTTTTGATCTTATTACTTCAGTCTTACCATTTCAATCTTACAATATCAGTCTTACCTTTTCAATCTTACCCTTTTGATCTTACTACTTTAGTATTAGTCTTACCATTTTAATCTTACCAAATTAATCTAACATACATTATCTCGCCATTTCAATCTAATTACCACTAATCAATCTAAGTCTCATTGTTTTAATCTTACCTTTTCCTGGTCCATGGATACAGCTAATGTGATCTGCAAGATATCAGGCAGATGATTAATCAGTTCAAGCAGTTCATTAGTCTCATTCAGGCCACTTAGGAAACTGAAATAATCTGGTAGAATAATAGTTTCACCTACAAAATAAGACAGAAAAAGAATAATTACATGCAAACCTTTCTAAGGTGAGTAAACATCTAGCATTTCCTCTATTAGATACAAATAAAACTTTTATCACACCATTCTTCTCTTGCTGCTATGTTAGTCTTTTGGGGAAAATATTTGTATAGTTCCCATTTTATTTAGAATAATTACATTTCAAAGAAATCCTTGACATCTGTCAATTTTCAAATGAAATCTGCTTCATCAGACAAAAAATTGAAGGCCCTTGATGTATCATGCTAATTTTGAGGTAATTCAACCCAATAATTTAAAACAGGACTTTTAAAATAAAAAGGTTATTTACCAGTTTCAGAATAAGTCTACAATTACTACTTTCAAGCTTTCGTACTTGCTCAATCGTGACAATCCACTTAGGCCCATTGTCATAAGTGGACACCTATTATGACTTTTTTAATAAACCATCCGACTGGACTGTATTATTCATATAACTATATATTTACCCAAGAGTTATTTCTTAAAAATATCATGACACAAAAGGTGATAACATCATAATGACACAGAAGGTGATAACATCATAATGACACAGAAGGTGATAACATGATTATGACACAGAAGGTGATAATATCATAATGACACAGAAGGTGATAACATGATTATGACACAGAAGGTGATAACATGATAATGACACAGAAGGTGATAACATCATAATGACACAGAAGGTGATAACATGATTATGACACAGAAGGTGATAACATGATAATGACACAGAAGGTGATAACATGATAATGACACAGAAGGTGATAACATGATAATGACACAGAAGGTGATAACATGATAATGACACAGAAGGTGATAACATGATTATGACACAGAAGGTGATAACATGATTATGACACAGAAGGTGATAACATGATTATGACACAGAAGGTGATAACATGATAATGACACAGAAGGTGATAAGATCATAATGACACAGGAGGTGATAACATCATAGTGACATAGAAGGTGATAACATTATAATGACACAGAAGGTGATAACATCATCATGACACAGGAGGCGATAATATCATAATGACACAGGAGGTGTTAAAATTACATTACATTGATATTCCATATCTCACACACCACTTCCAACTGAAATTAAGTCTAGATATACAATTCATATTTACAAAAGTTTAAAACCATCGTCACCTCCATCATGTATTTTATATGCTAAGTTAGTGTGTTAATTCAGTGTTATGAAATGTATATATTTCTATTTTAATTTGGCTGGTTATCATAGTTTTTCCCAAATCAAAATTCATGCACACAGGAAACATTTTCATTAATTTCAATCTAAGTACCATTTGAGCAAAATTACCAGCACTCTTTATCAAACAAGGGGCCCAATTATGCCCATGCATACCTTTTAATCCCAAGGCAACATCTCTAACAACAGTGTTGAAGAGGTCCTGGATCATCGCCTGCCTAAGGAGGTCATCGAATGCAGAGTTGTTCTGTAAAAGTTCATCCAATCCCATCAGGCTAGCTCTACGATATGAACAGAAAAGGATACAATCCAAATATTTTGGCATGATTGAGTTACACATGCCTAGAAAAGCCTAGAAAAGCCTTTAAATTTTGGATGCAGTTTGGAGGTTCACAGATAAAACTAACTAAAAACATTTCTTCGTGAAAAAACAAAATATACAATGATTAGATGTCAAACTTCAAAATCCCTTTAATTTTGAAAACTTTCTTTATCTTTAACACAATCCATCATATAAACTGAAAGATGAAGAAACTCATTATAAGGATAAAGGCTTTACATGGTTTGTTTGTTTGTTTGTTTGATGAGGTCTTAACGGCACCACGACAACGAAGGTCAAATTGTGCCTGAGAGGTCAGATCATTTTAGAGGTAGTAAGGAAAGAGACCAGGGGGAGAATGAGAGAAATTCAAGAACAAAAGCCAGAAAGCTGTGATCGAGAGAGGAGTGCATGGGTAAAACAAAACAAAGTAGAGAGGGGTGGAAGAGGAGAATTAAATATGGTTGTAGAGGATGCATGCTGAAGGAAGGAGATTATTTTATCTGGAGGATTTTTCTGGAAGAACTCAGCAATTGAGTTGTGGGGAGCGAGGGAAGCTCTGGGAAGGTTGTACAGGGGGCAAGCAAGGAGAACGTGTTGGATTGTGAGGATGCAGTGGCAATTGTTACAGAGGGGTTGGGGGGAACCAATAAGGAGGTGGTAGTGAGTGATGGGTGTGATCAATTCTAAGACGGGTAATATGAACGTTGTCGATACGAGAAAGGTTGTTGATGGTGGATTTGATCGGGATTGTGGGCTGGATAACATGGAGTTTGTTATCAATTTGGAAGTTCCATAAGGTTTGCCAGCGGTCACGAACAAGAGA
Source organism: Chiridota heheva (assembly GCA_020152595.1). Classification (NCBI taxonomy): domain Eukaryota; kingdom Metazoa; phylum Echinodermata; class Holothuroidea; order Apodida; family Chiridotidae; genus Chiridota; species Chiridota heheva. The sequence continues at coordinate 2,408,579 of JAIGNY010002171.1, forward strand.
AGCAATAAGCGGTTTGATGTCAGAGAGGGTTTTGGGAAAAGGGAAGGAGGAGGTTAAGGGCAAGCTTAGCGGCTGTATCAGCCCTGTCATTGCCAGGGATGCCAACATGGCTGGGTATCCGGAAGAAAAGAACACTTTTCCTGCAGAGGGTGGGAGAAAAGAGTTTCCGGAGGAGGAGGTGGCAGGTGAGGTTATCCCATTTAAGATTAAGTAATGAAGTAAGAACAGCCTTTGAGTCAGAGAAAATGGCAAAGTGACTAAGAGGAGAGTACTCAATAAAGTTGAGGGCGAGGAGAATGGCCTTAGCCTCGGCTGAAAAGATGGATGAGTAGTCAGGAAGTCTGCTACTGAGGGTGATGTCTTGGATGATGGCAGCAGCAGCTGTCTTGTTGCCTTCCTTGGAGCCATCAGTATAGATGGAGGTGTAATTTGAGAGTTGGTCTTTGATTTGGTTGTGGAGATTGATGAAGAGGTTAGGGTGAGTTTGAGTTTTGTTATAAGTGGAGAGGTCCAGGTGGACAGAAGGAAGGGCAGTGGCCCAAGGAGAAAAAGTGGGCCAGGAGTAGGTGCCGAGAGTGGCGGGGTTGATGCCAAGTTGAAAGAGGTCTGATTTAATGCGTAAGCTGAAGGGAGGCGATAGGGTTTTAGTCCTATCAAAGAGGGAGGAGAAATTGGGGTACCTAATGAGGTTGTAAACAGGGTTCTGGGTGTTGGTGAGGACTCTAAAAGCATAGGAGAGGCTAAGCTTTTTACATCTAAGTAGAAAGGGGGGTTCGTTGGCTTCAACATGAAGGCTAGTGATTGGGGAGGTCCTGTAGGCTCCTAGACAAAGCCTGAGGGCTTCATTTTGGATGGTGTTGATGTGGTTGAGGTATGAGTTGTGAGCAACACAGTAAACAATATTGCCATAGTCAAGCTTGGCACGAATGGTGAGCCTGAAAATTTTGAGGAGAGCATAGCGGTTCGCTCCCCAAGTAGTGTTAGAGAGCAGACGGAGGATGTTGAGGGAGCTATTGCATTTTAGTTTCAGGTTGGTGATGTGTGGCTTGTAGGTGAGCTTGGGGTCTAGAGTTAGACCAAGGAACTTTGTGTTTTCAACTTTAGGGGATGCAATTCCCATTGAGCACAAAGTTCGGGTTGGGGTGGAGGTTGTTGAAATGACAAAAGTGCATGCAGACTGTCTTGTCTTTGGAGAATTTAAACCGTTATTGTTGCTCCAGACTTGCAGCTGATTGAGGCTGGTTTGGAGCCTATTTTCAACAATAGGAAAGCTAGAAGAGGAGTAGAAGATGGTGAAGTCATCCACGAGGGAACGTTTGATGCTGGGGCCAAGGTTATTCCGATGTCATTAATGCCCAGGTTGAAGAGAGTGGGAGTTTCCAAGTAGTAAGTCACATGAGCAGTCACACTCTTGTCATCTATTCAGATATTTAAGTGTGATCAATTCTTGACTTGTATCAATAAACATAGCTCATTTAACAAAAAATATCTGAAAAAAGGAAATACCTATTTCAGCGGTAAAAATTAAATTAAAAGTGCCATTCAAATGAATAACCTCTGATTACATCAATGATAAGGCAAAGTTCTGCCAAAAATTGTTAAGTTTAAGTTTACCTTTAAATTGATCACTTTAAGAATTAAACTAATCGAGTCAATGCTGACACTTAGTGAATTTAATTATGGTTAAATATACAAAACACATTTGAAATAGAAATAGAATAGAAATAAAATAGAAATTCCAAACACATGAGTATGAATACTTACGGATCAAACAGCCTAAAGACACGCAATGATTTCAGTATGTTGGTAAGAGGGCTGGTTATAGTTGTGACAGGGCTAGTTGTGTTCCAAACAAGTGTATCATTCATGTAAATTTCTTCTTCAATGCTTTTTGTCCAAATTTCAAACACAAGTTTTGATGTGAATAGGCTGGTTATGTTGTAAGTCTCATCAAGTTGCACTAAGATTGTAGGAATAGACAGGACATTGGTGAGGAGCATTTCAAACTTCTGAGACACTTCAGTTGGATTGGGTGATGAAAGCATCTCAGAAGGGTTTTCTAGATTATCAGAAGCGAACATCTCAATCTGTACAAATAAAGGAGAAAAAACTTTTATAGATTAATAATTTCATTATTAAAAATCATGACAAAACAAAACTCCCATCAAATAGTATTAGAAGTTTGAACAGATTACAAGTGTAATCCAGGCGTAATCATTCAGTGAGATATGCAAATTTAAAAGTAATGTAAAATCATTTTCTGCACCGTAGGGGTCACGAGATGGGTGATAATATGAAAGACTCAGATGGGCACCAATTCAGGTTAACTCTCAAGTAGAGCTGCAAATAATGACAAGACTCAGACAAATGGACTAACTTGTCTGGTACAAGTAATGCAGTACTTAAAAATGGAACTGCAATTGTGACCAAAACTGTTTGGACAAAATCACAGAAATAATTTCAGTAGCTTATTCCCCTTCCTACCGTTTCATTGTTGTGCGCTTTGCAGAAAAGCATGGAAATTACCAGCCAAAGCATTGGAGGGGAGCAAGTTTGTTCCAACTATGTTTAGCCATGATTGTAGCACATTTGCAAAATGAGTTTGGATTCCTTTAAACCTCAACCAATCCACTTCCACAAAACGTTTTCATGCCATTTCAAATTTCTAGTCATCAAATCAATCCACGATCAGTATTAAGGTACATTTTTGTTTGTACAACTTTATTTCAACCATTTCAATTACTTACAGAATACAAATAAATACAGATAAAGCTTTATATGGTTGAGGGCATCCTCGAAAAGCTCATAAGAACTTGTAAGAGAGGTAACCTCTTTACAAATTACACAGAAACATAGTACAAGTGTAAAAAAAAAAATTTTCACCAAAAAAAGGGAATAGAAAAGAAAATATTAAATAAACACTGCCCGATTATACATAGAAATAAAATAAAAATAACAGGATTCTATTACAAAAAGGTAATGTTTTACTTTACATTTGAATGAGGATAAGTTTTTAATAGTTTAGTTAGTAGGCAATTCTAATTTGCAATAGCAGAATATTTAACATAATGTTGACTACTTGTTAGTGAGAAACAGGGAATGGAAAGTAATTCAGCATGGTGGGTATGGTAATCATGAAAAGAACTATTGGACAGAAAAAAATTGGAGAAGTTACTTGGTAGAAAGTAGTTGATTACGAAGATAAGGGTGTAGTACTTAACTAGTTCAAAGATGGTAAATACTTAACTGTCACGGACTGAAGAGAGGGTTAGAATGACTATTGTAGGGAATAGCATATGTTGCACGCAACACTTTCTTTTGTAGAATGTGAAGCTTATTAAAATGAGTAGAGTAAGTATAACCCCAAAACGATACAACAATAAGATAAGAAAAGTAAAATAAGAATATTATATAGAATTAGCAATGTTTTAAAGGGAACAATGTTCTTTAGGTGATGAATTATACCAATGCCGGGCTTTAGAAAGTTTATTACAGATATTCTGAATATGTGGAATCAAAGTAAGATTATCTTCTAGGGTAACACCAAGAAATTTTGTGGAATGAGAGGGGGAAACACGCATGTTATCAATGATAATGTCAAGGTCCGAAGATATGATTTGTTTTTGTTTAGGATGAAAAATAATGGAGGTAGATATTTTAGCATTTAGGTGAAGTTTATTGGACTTAAACCAAGAAGTAATTTTCTGGATTTCAGTATTATTATCGTTAACTAAAGTATTTATGTTGTGGCTTTTAAGATTGGTATCATCTGCATACAAAATAAAATGGAATTTGGAAGTAACATTTGGGGGATCATTTAAATAAATTAAGAAGAATAGGGGTTCAAGAATAGAACCCTGGGGAACACTGCAGTGAATAGTCTGCTTGGGAGAATGAACACCGGATAAAGAAACATATGGAAATCTGTTATGAATATAACTACTAAACCAAGATAATGCAGCCCCCCTTATACCCCTAATTATCAAGCTTGTCTAAAAGAATTGAATGGTCAAGCGTATCAAAAAAGCCTTGAAATGATCTAAAAATACTTCAGCAGCTAAACACTTATTTCCAGAGGAATTAATAACATAATGTACCAGACTTAAAATAGCCTGAAATATGTTCCTTTGAGGCACAAAACCAACTGATAATTGTATAATATAGAATGTTTCATTAAAAAGAAAGAAGTTTTTAAAAATCTTTGAAAAAAATGTGGTCCAATATTTATAAATTAATCATTAAAAGCATTAGTAATATCAAATCAGACAATCAATATCCATTAAAAGCATTAGTAATATGGGTTGGAAAGACAATTGTTAGGCTTACAAATTTCAAAACCAGATAATTTAACAAAGGACTAAGTGGACAGTTTTGATTTATTGATAAGTTTAAAAATTTACACAGTGCCATGTTCTTTTGTGATTGGACAGTTGAAAATGCATCAAAATAAACCTAATAACACAATTAACTTAATTCTAAATCTTATGTAATTCTCAGTTTTCTTGACTTGGTCTATTGATGTACTTTTAATTAAGTTTTTCTTCAGTGCGACATGAATTCACGAAAGGTGTACACCAATATTTTCTTGGTGAGTGGTTATTGGCCTTTAATAATTGTAAACAGTTATTGCAATGTTTGGAGAAAATAGAAATGAAACTATGATATGAATTGTCAGGTTCAGGACTGTCAAAAATGTCACTCCAAGATTCCAATGAAAGAATATTAATAAATTGATCTTAATTTGCTGGGGATATATTTTGTTTTAATCTTTTCGTTTTATCATGTGGAGTAAGTTTATGGAAAGTTAGACAAAAGATCGGTAAATGGTCAGAAATATCATGCAATAGAACACCACCTAAAGAAATTATATCAGTAGCATTCGTAAAAATATTGTCAAGCAATGATGATTGTGATTGTGTTGAAGTTCTGATAAGACGTTCAATTAAAGGTCTAAAGAAAGAAGCCGCAGCAGTATTAACAAACTGTGCAACATTTTGCTACGTGACTCAAGTAAGTTTATTTTGAAGTCTCCAAGAAGATAACATGGTTTGCCTTCATTGCATACATTGGCTATAACATTTACAAAATTACCCATAAATTCAGTAAAATTACTCTCTTGAGGAGGACGATAAATAAATACTATTAATTTCTCCCTGTTTTTCAATTTTAATGAATAGTGACCAGTAACAACCCTCTTTGAAAACAGTAAGATCATCCCTGATTTGATAAGCACAAGCATTATTACATACAAGCCAATGCCTCCACCACACATATTTGATCTTAATAAGAATGAGTAGCCAGAGATTTGAAAAAGATTAGTAGGGTATCGTGTTTTATCCAGGTTTCAAATACACCAATACAAGTCAAATTGTTCTGGAGCTAGTTTACTAACGTTTGAAAATTGTTAATTTTTGTACCTAAACTCCTTAAATTAACGTTGAGTGAGTGAAAACAATTTGTTACTGGATTTAGAGGTTAGTTCGTTGACATCATAATAGCTACAAGAGTTTTGGGTAGTTAAAGAATTGTAAAAATAAACATCTGGATCAATATTTTCAAGGGTAGGATTATCCTCATTAACAGGATAACTGTCATCAGGTCCTCATTAACAGGATAACTGTCATTAGGTTCACCAAGAACCTGATTGTTTGGTACTTATTAGTTGGGCATGAATGAAAATTACAAAAACTGATTCTTCAAAGAATGCATCAAGAATTATCTTACCAAGCGTAAAATCTCTTCCACCCTCAATAACTGGCCAAACTCCATACCACAATGGCAAGATCTACTTGACAGAGGAAACCATCCAGTGGGGTTGGGTCCAAACCAAAAGCTGTGAAATTGAGGAGCACCTCGCGAATTGTTGTATTGCAGAACAAGTCTCTCAGATTACCTTGCGATAAAAGTGTGCTAAAACTTTTTGCCTGCAATTAAAATCAATTATAGGAATTAATTTCAAAACTTAATAAAACAAGTTTGTACAGTCTTGTGTTTATACAAATTGAATTAAAACAAAACAAAGCAAAGGACTAATGACATACAAAGGTAAACGTTAAAAGAGCCAAGAGAGTCACGAGAATTTTGAAATAAAACTGTCTACTTTTTGATACTCGTGTCATTGAAATATTACTTAATATTATAATTAATTTGAACATTAATATCAAATGTTTTCAGTACCATCACATGTACGAAAAGTGTTTTGAAATATTTTGAGACTCAAGAAAAAAAGGCCCTCATTTTTGCCTCCAGCTAATATAATTAATTTGTTCATATTTGTCAATTCTGAAATAATGCATCCGAATAACACATCTATTTTTCAGTAAAAACCTTCTCCGTAAAATGACAAATGTCATTGACTGTTACCTTGTCAGGTTTCATGATGGATTGAATCAGAGCTCCTTCCAGCTTTAGAGCTTCGCCAGCCAATCCCATAATCCCAAGCAGCAATTTACGAGTCTCTTCACCGTCAACATTGATGACCGCTGTACTGAAGTCTGAGAAAATAAAGTTTTGCTCGTTTCAGAAAGTCTTCAATTACCAAAATGACTCAACATCTAAAAAATTTTTTTTTAAATCTACATTTCGTTAACTAATACACTTTCTGAAATATTATGTACAGTGTCTTGAGACTTGAACATGCTATTTTTCTACATTTCACTGCTATGTAAATGGTATTATTCAAATTTTACCCTTATGAATGATCCTTTCTCCCACCCTTTATTCTGTTCTTTCCCCTCATCTCTCAAAGGTCTGCATGATGCCACAGTGTATATGCATGTGATTTATATTGTGGAATAAACAGTAAATGCATTTAATTGTTACCTTTGGTTACGCTGAAAATAGTATTCAAACCATCAACCATTAAGATGACGGCATGCTGTATAGCCAGTTGGCTTTGATACTCTGGATCGGTAATTATCTGCCCCAAGAGGGAATCCACAGAACCAAAATTTCTATTAAAAAGAAAAATAGATGATAGTTATCTATAACTTCTCAAAAATGTCTTCATTACACAAAAAGCATGTAAAATTCCAGCTTAGAATTGAAAAATAGCCATTTTTAAAAGTGAGCTCTTCATGGGGAAAATAGCAATGTTTTTATAAGCATACTGCTGTCTTTGGGGAATGTAGTGCTACCTTTGAAAAATCAATGCCGTCTTTGGAAAAGTAATATGACCTTTAGAACACTAGATGTCTTTCAAACATAGTTTTACTATAAGAAAGAAAACAATTTCACAAAATTTAAACAAGGAATATGCTTAAAATTAAATATGTAAACAAGAATAATGATAAAAACAAAATTCTACACTCAACAAATTTTTTCATTTTCATTGCTCTGCATACTTCTAAGCAATCTGCAATCCTAAAATAATTTCATGATTTAAACATCTCTTAGATAACTTTCTACAAAAAGTAAATTTCTTTTCTCCCCAAACAAAAGCTGAGTTTTAAATTTAAATGAAACAGTAGTATTCCCCCATCCCAATAAAAAGGTTGAGAATCAAAATTTAATAGTGATATCACCTTTTTTGATCTATTTTCCCTTAAGGTGAAAATATCTAGTTTGCACACATAAAGAAAAAGGCTTTCCCTTACTCAGGGTTGGTGATTTCCTGAATGAAATATTGTGACAAGTAAAGTTCCATGCGTCTAAACATTGCATCCCAATCCTCCTGACTTCCAACCACACCCACTTCAGACAAGAGGTCATCTTGAATCATGGACAGGTCAAGTGGTACCATTGCAGCCCTTGCAATCTGCTCACTGTATTCTTGATGTATGATTAGTAGGCTTGAAAAGCTTGCGAGAGACCGATAGGAGGATGGAATGTCTTCAGGGTCAGAGGCAGCAATGTAAATAAACTCAGAAATCTGGGGGAAAATCAGAGAGTCTTCATAAATATTATAAAATGTACACAATGTTTGATTTCTTAAAGATTACAATAATCTTCTATTTGAACGTCAGTGTTGATGAAGACCACTGATGTCTGTCCTTATTGGCTGACAGAGGGCAAACAGCCAGTGCATTTACATTCTGCAACTCACTTCACGCACTGAATATATCTTTTTATTTTTTTATTATCTATGGTGCAAATGTAAACAATAGCCACACCACAGGATAACTAAGAAGCTCCAATAGGCCAATCAGAAGGTTCACTGCTGCTTAGAGAAATACAAACAAGTACACAAGACCATAAACAAAATTGAAAAGGAATAGCAGAAAAGGAAAAACAAAAAAACAAGGGAATTGTAAACACTGCAGCTGTCTCCTTGTCAAGTGTATATTTTCTCTTCTACAGCTTCTCATCTCGTAGCTATGAAATTGGTGGACAGCTGGGTTTCATCAAAAAGTACTGCTGAAAATATTTAATATCAGTATACAGCTGGCCATACTGGCCAATTAGCAAAAGATGAGATATTGAAAGACTTCAAATAGGCCATTTTGTAAAGTACTAAAGACAGTATCTATAATTAAACTTGATTTCCTTATAAGTTGTTTGCAGTTGTTTTAATGGAAACAGATTCATACTATTTTTAAATAGCTATATATAGCTCTAAACAGAAGTGACTAGAGTGCCATGATGGCCAATGTTTGTTCCAGACTCTGCACCTAGAGAAAGAGATATACATAGGGAAAGTAAATTGCATCATCAGTACCAGCACAATTTTGAAATCTGGAAATTTCAGAAGCATTTTGACCAAACAGAATGAGTTTGCCAACTCAAAATTAAGAAAGAGCAAAAATGTTATTGTATTACTAATAATATTATACATGTATGGAATTTAGGGTGAGATGAGATGAGAGTGAGATGAAATGTGGGTGAGATGAAATGTGGGTGAGATAAGAAGTGGGTGAGATGAGAAGTGGGTGAGATGAGAAGTGGGTGAGATGAGAAGTGGGTGAGATGAGAAGTGGGTGAGATGAGAAGTGGGTGAGATGAAAAGTGGGTGAGATGAAATGTGGGCAAGATGAAATGTGGGTGAGATGAGATGTGGTGAGATGAGATGTGAGGAGTGAGATGAGATGTGAGGAGTGAGATAAGATGTGAGGAGTGAGATGAAATGTGGGCAAGATGAAATGTGGGCAAGATGAAATGTTGGTGAGATGAGATGTGGTGAGATGAGATGTGGTGAGATGAGATGTGGTGAGATGAGATGTGAGGAGTGAGATGAGATGTGAGGAGTGAGATGAGATATGGGTGATATGAGTTGTGGGTAAGATGAGAGTGAGATAAAAAAAAATGAGAGATGTTCATGGCCAGGTTGAGCAGTCAATTTAGTTCAACTAACATTACATGTGAATTGAAACCTTGCTTGTTTGGTTGATGAGGTTTAACGGCACCACGACAGCAAAACCTTTTATAGAATTGTAAAACTTACCTTCTCTTCTACCTCAGGGAAAGAGAAATGTTGTTCTTGTTCCTTGGCAAATGCTGTGAGGTTAAATGAGCAAAGTTCATTTAAAAGGTCAGGGGCTATAGTGCTGCCATATGAGTCAAGGAACTCAGCTGTACAAATCTGGTAGTCTAACTCTTGGTAATTACTTGAGTTCAGCAAATTCTGGAAGAAATGGTATATAAAGAATAAAATTAGGAAATGAATAAGGTGAGGAATCCAAAGGGTAAGTCAACTTGAACACTTCAATCATTGTTTTAGATAAGATACTCTTCACTTACACAACAACATTGACTGTGAACTGGGCAAACTGCAAGAGTAACCCCTTCAAAATTTTCAGTTGATGCAAATCTCAACTTCTTTATGAAAGCTTGCAATCTCTTTAATGAAAATCAATTTGAAGTCTACTGTTGAATAAAGTTTACCTGCAAAAACGAAAAGCTGAATATATTTCTGAGAATGGCTTCTGTTGCATTGGGTCCAATCTGCGCCAAGATGACTTGCAGGTTATTCACAGGAGCAGTTGTTAATAGAGACAACAGGGCGTGTTCTGAAAATTAAAAAAATGTTGCATTTTTAATGCATAATGAACTTTGATATATATGTTTATATAAGCATGATCTTGAACATTTAATATAAAACTTGATGAAACTTATCTTTCTCAGAAAAGTTCTTAGTTGAATGGTGCACCTGCACTAAATGTTGTTCTTATCTTGTTCCTTTTCTGCAGCTGCTTCAATTGTTCGGATTTCTTTGTTTTCTTTTTTAGCTTTTGCAACTTAATCAAGCGCTTTGCAACCTTTGGAAAAGGTGCTACATAAATGTACACACATACATACATCATCCACCAGATCAATGTTTTTTTTTATAAAGAAATTCAAGAAAACTTAACAGATAAACAACAAATTGTCATATTTCCCAAAAGAGGTTTAGATGTATCTTACCTTGTGGCACCTCACATAGACTACTTGCAAGTGTCTCACATACTTCTATCCGCCACAGACCATCGTGACCAAAATTAGAAGCAGCACACACCTCAGTCATGGATTCAGGTATGGAGTCAGAGGCAAAGTTTTCGAACATGGACAGTGAGAAGTCAGACCAGCGGTACAAATTTTCATACGTTTTTGTCACGTTTGATATCCATGAAACAGCATTTTCCCTGTAGAAAGTAAGATTAAATTCATTGAATGAAATTTCATTGATAAGCATTCAAGGTTTATGAATGTAAAGAGGGAATTATTGATTGTTTTCAATCTCAAAATGATCAACATCGCAAAATTATTTCATCAACACTGATCAAAATATATAGCTGCTTGAATTTCTATGCTTGAAGGCGCAAATTCGAAATGTACTACATGACTAAGAAGATGACCTAGCTGACCTAGTCCCCATGTAAGAAGACTGAACTAGCTGACCTAGTTTCCGTGTAAGAAGAATGACCTAGCTGACCTAGTTCCCGTGTAAGAAGACTGACCTAGTTCCCCGTGTAAGAAGACTGACCTCCATGTAGTTCCCTGTGTAAATCATTTGTGTGTTTTATACTGTTTGCCACAATTCAATCAGCAATTTTTGACTTTAGTCTTCACTATATAAACTCTAGATGAAATGGAGATTCCAATCAGTGTAAGAGAACTAAAACTAGGAATGAAATTTTAAGAACCAATTCTTGAGCTTTCTACTCCATTATTCATCACAAGTCTTTCATTTATCATAAAATCCTCAAACTTGGTGCAGAAAATAAAATGTCATGATTATTTTCAAAATTCAAAGTCTGTTTGTTCTACTGTAACTCAAAACTGAAAGCTCTTTGCAATGTGTCTTTAATTTGTAAATGTCCACAGACTTTTAAAATGAATATGTTAAAAATTGTGTAAGGTAGGGAGAATTGGCATAAAATGCAAGGAGAATTGATATGAGCTTGATAACACGTAAAGTATGGAAGCATGTATGACATATATCTTTGCATTTTCTAAGGGAAGAAAGTTGTTAAATGGTTTGAAGTTCAGTCACTTATTAATATCTTCATTTACAATGACAGATATCTTCATTGATATCCATTTATAGATGTCTTCAGTTATGATCACTCACATTTATGTCTTTAGTTAACATCATTTACTTAGCACACATTAAACATTTCTCAGAAAGACACAGAAAGCATCATTAAAGGTAAAAACACTGGGACTAATCTACCAAGCTACCAGCGAGCAAGAACGAAGGTGAACACTCACCCAATACTCTCCAGATATGTCTGTTCAACCTCATGGTTAATGACTACGAGATGAGCACCTTGGTGCAGCTCATGCACCTCTCGGCAGCCTCAAATGCACTCAGCTGAAGATGGTTGTACTTGTAGCATGATGGAGCATTACTGTACCATCCATCAGGGCATGTTCCACCTGTGATGTCATCAAGAAATAATACGAATGTGATAAAGAGCCTAAGGAGAATTGGATTGCTCACCCGCTAAATCTTAAATCATTTCATTCCAGCTACTTAATCTGATGACTAACCTTAAATAAATTAACTATTATCATTAAACAATGCTTTCCCTGATGAGTTGTTTCCATTTTCATTAAGAACTTTGCTCACTTGCCATCACAGTAATCAACTCCTTGACATCATATCAAGCCATTAGTTAGTATTATTGTCTTACATAGTTTCTGACAAATGGGTTTCTTAATTCCTATAATTGTTGTGTTCCATTTCCCTACTACAATTCTCACCATCACCATTAAAATCATATCCCACTTACTAAGACCATTTCCAATAATTACTCACGAAGGACTTTTCCCACTTCATTTAACTCTCATCATTACTTACTAATACCAATCATTACCACATATGAAGATCATTTCCCCATATCATTTCATTACTCACTGAAACCATTTCCCATCACCAAGATAATTTCTCATCATTACCCACTAAGACAATTCCCATTACTACTCAGTAAGACCATTTCTAATCATTACTTACTTACGACCATATACCAGAACCACTTACTTAGACCATATCCTATTAGAACCATTTTTTTTTATCATTACTCATTAATACAATTTCCCATCACAGTTACTACAACCATTTCCCATACTAACACCATTATCTATCATTACTCTGTAACACAGTTTCCCATTACCACTCACTAAGACCCATCATAACTCACTTGCAAAAGACTTGACTAAATACAGCTGAAGTTCTAACATCAAATGCTGCAAGATGAGTTGCTTTTCAATGTGTGGCCATATTTGTGTCTGGGCAAGTTGAGCTTGCAGTAAAACCATCAGCATGTCAAATGCAGGAATGACATCTTCGGATTCACTAAAGACAAGAAAAAGGGCGTATTGCATTTGGATGAGGTTTATGATGACTTAACACTGGATGAGGTCAACAATGCCAGTGAGGAACAACTAAATCATTGTGTGAAAGAAATGAAACTAAGCAGTAAAGTTTGGAAAAGAAACAAGAAAAGTTCTCAAAAAGTTCTCTAACAATTTGATTAAATGTGGCCTTTACAATCAGGCATCTGGGATCTCCAGACACAATTTTGTTGCCAATTTTCATGCCATGGGGTAAATGTACAAATCAGATATGGTGACATGAATCAAAGAGTTTTAATGAGTGTCAAAATTTATTCTAATTTCATCTTAGTACTGGTGTCGTATAAGGAATGTGTTCAACCTTGAGCTTGCTGCATCTTTCCTCTTATAACAATTAATTTTCATTAAATTCATCAACCCCATCTATTATGTCCATGACCCATATCTCCACCCAAAAAAAAATCTACTGCCCTATCGTATTCCTGCATAAGTGATACTTATATAATAATAATAATAAATAAGATTTATAATGCTCACTTACTTCCCAGAAGGTGCTCAAGGCGCCATACAATGTAAAAAACATAAAGAAATAACAATTAGAAAAATTAACAAAAACATACATAGGGGCCTACACATGCACATACACCCATATATGTATACACAAAAACAATATTAAATAAAAGCTTTAGACATGAGATGTGTTTTTAGATTTGTTTTAAAAAACGCAAGAGAATTGGATGATCTGACATGAAGGGGTAATTGATTCCACAACCGTGGTGCAGCTATACCAAAAGACCTATCACCCCTATCACCCCATAAGTGGTTAGATTTTTGTTCACATAAAAGTAATTTGTCACTGGATCGAAGAGCACGAGTAGGAATATATGATTTTAAAAGGTCAGAGATATAATTTAGAGCACACCCAATCAACGATTTGTAAACAATAGGCAGTATTTGATATATTATCCTATATGACACAGGGAGCCAATGCAAGTCTTTTAGGATTGGAGTAATGTGACAAGATTCCTTTGAGAGAAATCTCAGTGGAGGGTCTCTTCATGGAGGGTTTGTGATTTACCAATATTATAATAGCCCTACTCCTAACTAATGATCTTCATTCATACCTTGGCAGGGGAACAAGGTCGGTGCTGTTGAACATATTTCCAAACAACCTTAAAAGTCCATACAGGTCTACAGAATTCAAACTTTGAAGCAATTCAGGAAAATAGTCTGGGAGCTGTTGGAGGTCTTCTACCAGGGCTCTAGCTTCCAAGAAGAGATCCAACCAATCAAGTGTTCCATTGGTGGGCTGAATTAGATTGTCTTTTGAAAGCTACAGGACAAAATGAAAAATATTCAGGAGCATTCCTTTGTTTGTTTCTTTGTCTTTTTTTTCATCAAATTATAAATTAGCAATTCATCTTAGTTTTGATGATATTAATCAATGTTTCTAATTCCCAATGCATGCAATGTTCAATAATTAAATAACCAATTTAATTGTGATTTTCCACTTTCATCTAAGTTGGTGAGGAAATGTATTTTCCCCTTAGATGTCACATTACTACCCTATTATCCATTTAAATGTTGGGTGACAGGCAAAGAGCAAAAGTTCCAATAATAAAAGTAACCTGATGGTAGACCTGACTCATGATTGAAGTCAACTCGCTACCACAGACAAAATCAGTGACATTTAAGATCGCAAATAATGTTATAGGTTTTCATATCAATTATCTCTTGTTCTACAACAATATGATTTATCAGTATAATCATAATGGTCATGAGGGGAAAGCCCTCTTGCACAAAACAATTTAAGCAATTCTAATTTCTTTATGTATTTTCATTCCTGATTCACACCCATTATCTTCCTCAATTTCACTTACAAGTATGCAAATCTTCTTGGCATCTGCAAAATATTTAAAACCTATATCAAAATCTATTGATAAATTTTACAAATATTGAAAGGGATCAAGACTTTCTGTGAGCTGCAAACTTTCGGAAGGACTTGCAGTTTGAAATGTAGGAAATATATGTCTTAGGTGAAAACTTAAGTAGTAAGGATTATATTCCTTGGCAATGTTCTTTGTAGTAATGAAAGAAATTTCATCAGATACTGGTAAACTCACATAATCAAGTAGGTATGACACATTCAGCTCTTGCCTAATCATTTCTAGCAGGTTTTCTACATCATAACTGCAGAGTATCTCGGTGAAGTTCTTAGCATCAACTGAAGGTGGGAGTGTTAAAAAGTTGGAAATATTTCCTGAACAGAACATGTCTGCAGAATTATCTGGTGACTGCAGGAGATTTAGTAAATTGACCATCTGAAATGAAAAGAATTAAATGATTGAAAAAGATAGTGAAATGTAAAATTTTGAGATTTTGCCATATGTTACCAAATGGTTGTCATTGATTAATTATGTGAAACAAAAGTAAAATCAATTAATTTTGTAGTTTAAGTGCACACTAAGATCAGGCATATGTTGCAGAAACCTTAAGGTATATAAACATGTATAAACGTGTTTATTAGCTAAATTGCTTGAAAATCTTAAAAAATTATTCAATCAAAATCAGTTAGGCATTGAGCATTTAACAAAATATTTCTAAATCTCAGGCATTAATTTGCATAGCTTTTATAAATTTTGGGATATTTTACAGGGTGAGCTTGGTATGTTCTTTTGTAATTCCTTTGTTTTTGAAATGTCTATCATAATTCTTTGAAGTGATGCAGCAAATTCTGACCAAATGGTTTGGGGTCTTTGCCATGCCCCCAATACAATTCTAGCAGTAATAGACTTTCCCATCATTTTCAGCAGTTCAGATTTACAAAAGCTATCCACCAAGTCATACATTACACATTTTGCATGAATTACGAACTGATCAAACTTTGATCAGCCATGACTCAAGAACTATTTGTAAAGGTGAAAACTAAAAAACTTATCTGTGGCTCAGATTTGAATACTCTTTCAACCAATAAAGAAATTGCTACATGTCCATAGACGTTTCATGAAGGTCAACATTTCACATCAAAGAAAAAGAAAGTTTGTTTACTTCAAAAATTATTTGAAGTAATTACCTCACCATTTCTCAAGTAAACACAGGCAGATTTGACTAGTCTAACTTTGCAAATATCACATGCTTGCAATTCTAATACAGTTTCCACTTGACTGCACCCAGGAATTCGTTCTCCTCTAAAGAGCATTTGTGTCAATAAAATAGACAGCAAACATGAAAATATGTCTTTAGAGTAGTTGTCTAGTTTTATTGTCCTTGAGGTATTGAAAGGACTAGACAGAGATTCAAAGCAACAACATCTTATTTTGGTGTCTCAGGCACTAAAAGTAATTCATCATTTTATTTAAAGTATATGGATTGCAGGTAGGAAAATCAATAACTAACAAGAAAGCAATCCACGAGTTGCTGATCTCATCACCTTAAGTGTACAGCATAATGGGAGAAGTAGCTATCAGGGTCACAATAGCTCTGTGACTTGTGATGGATTGCACTGCCCATGTGAGCGGGAGTACAAGCAGCTGTTGATACGAGCTTGGCTTTCTTTCTTTAGGCATATTGATGAATTGTACTGCTCATGGAAGTACAAACAGATCTTTCACCTTTTGACCCCAGAATCTACAGGACACAGATTTTTGTATCAAGGTGTCGTGGTAAACATAGGATTGGTATAGGTCTTGTACTTTTTGAGTTTAAGAATCTGCAACATTTTGCATAAAAAGCTCTTTTTGACCTTTGACCCATAAGCTTTTGACCTCCAATTATTTTAAAGTTTTGTTAGAATGTTAAATCCTACCCACCTATGTAATTTGTAAAAATACCTAGTAATTCCTTCAAAAGATCAGCCATCACCAAAAACTTGTCCCATATGACCTATGACCTTTTACCCCAAAACCTTGGAGACAAAAGTTCCTGGCCAGGGGTTCCTGCCACCAATTTTGGTTCATGTGTGTATTACATTTTTCTAGTTATAAGCGACACAAAGTTAATTGTTGCATACGCACATTTACACACACACACACACAAGGACAGACACAAAAATCACCAAATTTTGGCCCATTCCAAAAACGTGCGACCCCTAACCCCTAATATGAGGTCATCATATGGGCCCCACCAGCCCCCCTAATATCAAGGGGGTCGGCCATGTAGGCAGTTATTTTCCTATACAGCAAAGTGACTACAATACCTCATCCCCACATATATGTATATGTGGGTGATGAGATCAAAACATTTCAAATCCATCAAAAACTAATGAACATTGCAAAATACATCAGTTCAATAGCCATACTATATTTTTTGCAATTCCAGCTAGGTCTTAATAAATTATTATGTAAATTAGTGGTGTCTGAACAAGCAGACCTCTTTGTTTTCTAATGTTAAATCAATGTTTTTAGTCATCTGAAAAAACATATCTTTTCCCCAATCAGATATAAATGCAAATATCTTTTTTAAAGACTGACAAAGAAATTAAATATATAATGAATTTGAGAAAGGTTATGTAGCCTTTAAGGCAGAAAACAGCATATAGTAAAAGAGAAACATTAGAAAGTGGGTGTATTGCAATCCCTGACAAGTTATCTTTTCATACCTTAACATTTGATTGAATTGTTTGTTTGATGAGGTCTTAACGGCACCACGACAACGAAGGTCAAATTGTGCCTGAGAGGTCAGATCATTTTAGAGGTAGTAAGGAAAGAGACCAGGGGAAGAATGAGAGAAATTCAAGAACAAAAGCCAGAAAGCTGTGATCGAGAGAGGTGCATGGGTAAAACTAAAAACAGAGTAGAGAGGGGATGGAAGAGGAGGATTAAATATGGTTGTAGAGGGATGCATGCTGAAGGAAGGAGACTATTTTATCTGGAGGATTTTTTTGGAAGAACTCAGCAATTGAGTTGTGGGGAGCGAGAGAAGCTCTGGGAAGGTTGTACAGGGGGCAAGGAGAACGTGTTGGATTGTAAGGATGCAGTGGCAATTGTTACAGAGGGGTTGGGGGGAACCAATAAGGAGGTGGGAGTGAGTGAGGTGGGTGTGACCAATTCTAAGACGGGTAATATGAACGTTGTCGATACGAGAAAGGTTGTTGATGGTGGATTTGATCGGGATTGTGGGCTGGATAACATGGAGTTTGTTATCAATTTGGAAGTTCCATAAGGTTTGCCAGCGGTCACGAACAAGAGAAGCGATAAGCGGTTTGATGTCAGAGGGTTTTGGGAAAAGGGGAAGGGAGGAGGTTAAGGGCAAGCTTAGCGGCTGTATCAGCCCTGACATTGCCAGGGATGCCAACATGGCTGGGTATCCAGAAGAAAAGAACACTTTTCCTGCAGAGGGTGGGAGAAAGAGTTTCCGGAGGAGGAGGTGGCAGGTGAGGTTATCCCATTTAAGATTGAGTAATGAAGTAAGAACAGCCTTTGAGTCAGAGAAAATGGCAAAGTGACTAAGAGGAGAGTACTCAATAAAGTTGAGGGCGAGGAGAATGGCCTTAGCCTCGGCTGAAAAGATGGATGAGTGGTCAGGAAGTCTGCTACTGAGGGTGATGTCTTGGATGATGGCAGCAGCAGCTGTCTTGTTGCCTTCCTTGGAGCCATCAGTATAGATGGAGGTGTAATTTGAGAGTTGGTCTTTGATTTGGTTGTGGAGATTGATGAAGAGATTAGGGTGAGTTTGAGTTTTGTTATAAGTGGAGAGGTCTAGGTGGACAGAAGGAAGGGGTGGCCCAAAGGCGGAAAAGTGGGCCAGGAATAGGTGCCGAGAGTGGCGGGGTTGATGCCAAGTTGAAAGAGGTCTGATTTAATGCGTAAGCTGAAGGGGGCGATAGGGTTTTAGTCCTATCAAAGAGGGAGGAGAAATTGGTGTACCTAATGAGGTTGTAAACAGGGTTCTGGGTGTTGGTGAGGACTCTAAAAGCATAGGAGAGGCTAAGCTTTTTACATCTAAGTAGAAAGGGGGGTTCGTTGGCTTCAACATGAAGGCTAGTGATTGGGGAGGTCCTGTAGGCTCCTAGACAAAGCCTGAGGGCTTCATTTTGGATGGTGTTAATGTGGTTGAGGTATGAGTTGTGAGCGACACAGTAAACAATATTGCCATAGTCAAGCTTGGCACGAATGGTGAGCCTGAAAAGTTTGAGGAGAGCATAGCGGTTCGCTCCCCAAGTAGTGTTGGAGAGCAGTCGGAGGAGGTTGAGGAGCTATTGCATTTTAGTTTCAGGTTGGTGATGTGTGGCTTGTAGGTGAGCTTGGGGTCTAGAGTTAGACCAAGGAACTTTGTGTTTTCAACTTTAGGGATGCGATTCCCATTGAGCACAAAGTTCGGGTTGGGGTGGAGGTTGTTGAAATGACAAAAGTGCATGCAGACTGTCTTGTCTTTGGAGAATCTAAAACCGTTATTGTTGCTCCACACTTGCAGCTGATTGAGGCTGGTTTGAAGCCTATTTTCAACAATAGGAAAGCTAGGGGAGGAGTAGAAGATGGTGAAGTCATCCACGTAGAGGGTACGTTTGATGCTGGGGCCAAGGTCATTCCCGATGTCATTAATGCTCAGGTTGAAGAGAGTGGGGAGAGGATGCTGCCTTGGGGACGCCCTCTTCTTGGGGTACGGCTTGGAGAGGGTGTGGCCAATACGAACTTGGAACTGCCTGGGTGAGAGGAAGTTTTGAATAAAGATGGGGAGGTGGCCTCTGAGGCCAATGGTGTGAAGTTTCCGGGTAATGCCGTATTTCCAAGTAGTGTCGAAAGCTTTCTCGAGGTCAAAAAATATGGCAATGAGGTGTTCCTTTTTTGCAAAGGATTCCCGGATAGCGGTGTCGAGCGTAATTAACTGGTCTAGGGTATTGCGACGTTTTCGGAAGCCGCTTTGGTGAGGAGAGAGGATTCTGTTGGTCTCGAGGAACCAGTTTAGTCTCTGATTAATGATCTTTTCCATAATTTTACAGAGACAGCAAGTAAGGCGATGGGTCGGTAGCTGGTGGGTCGGTGCTATCCTTCCCGGTTTAAGGACGGGATGACAATAGCTGTCCTCCAGATAGGGGGAAAGGAGTGTGAGGACCAAATGTGGTTGAAGATGGTGAGTAGGGTAGTGGTGGCTTTGATGGGGAGGTGTTTCAGAAACTGATAGGGGATGTTATCTGGGCCCTTGGAGGTGCAGCCAGCGTCGCTGATGGCTTGGTTTAATTCAGAAAGGGTGAGAGGGGTGTTGTAGCTTTGGAGTTGTCAGAGGGAAAAGTGATTCTCCGGGCTTCATCGCAAGCTTTTGATTTTGAAAGCATTGGAGTAGTTGGTCGAGGCCGAGATGTTGCTGAAAGAGGCGGCGAGGTGGTCAACGATGTCTTTTTTTGCGGTGAGAAGGTCTCCATTCCAAGAGAGATGGGAGATGGAAGATTTGCCTACTCTGCCGTGGAAGCTGTTAACCATTCTCCAAATCTTCTTAGTGGGGTGTTGGTGGTGAGAGAAGAGATAAAGTTGTTCCAAGTGTTGGTTTTACTGTCCTTGATAGTGCGTCTGGCCTTGGCACGGCTGATGCGAAAGAGGTTAAGGTTATGGGTGGTCGGGTTAGTTTTAAAGTTCCTGAGGGCTCTTTTCCTGTTCTTGATGGCGGTTTTGCAGTCATCTGAGAACCAGGGGTTGGGGGGATGATTTGGGGGTTTGGAGGTTTTGGGAATTGAGCAGGTGGCGATGTTGATAAGGATATTACAGAAGTTAGACATGGGATCCTCATCCTCGAGAAGATGGGGGGAGAGATGTGAGTCACAGAGGGTTTCAAAAAGGGACCAGTCAGCCTTGTGGAGGTTCCAGTTTGATTGAAAAAGAAATACTCAAGTTAAACAAATCATCCCTACATCGGTAGTGTGCGAAGGACTAACTTAAATACAGATAAACACAAATACGTTTCAATTTGCAATCATTCAGTCATCAGGTCATGAGTACATTCTCTTCAGCTCTGATGTCATCTCAGTTGCACATAACAGTACATGAATACAGATTATTATATCCCACATCTTTCCCTGGGAACTCCCCAGGAAATTATTTGACATACGATTGAGATCTCAGTAATAACTACAGTACATCAGTTATTTTTTTTTTTATAATATACTTGTTGTAGCACAAGTGCTGATAATAACCGGTCAACTCTGTAAACATTTTTGCAAAGATGACATTCCATTATTCTTTTTATATCAATGAACAAGGTTTACAGAATAATAAAACATATTGAAAACAAATGTTACTTTTCAAATGTTTCAATTAGATGTCCAGTGTGTCACACTGGACGTCTCTCTGACAGATCTTCTGAGTTTTACTTGACTCTCTGACTATAATTTGACCTTGGAGGCAGTCTCAGATCAGTTAAATCATTCTCAGGACTTGTCATTTAAAATGTCAAATCACTGGAAATGTGTTTAGGCTTTGATCAGCCACCATTTCTTGATCAATACTGAATTTGGATTTGTCCTTAATATCACTCATGCTTTGTACTGGAGATATCCTTTAACTGATCTATGTGACATCTCCAGTATACATCATCTACATGTACAAGATATGTTACTGGGCCATATTTCTTAAACCCCCTTCTCCCACACCCCAACCCCACTCATGTACACTTCTCTGCTGACTTTCGTCTTTTTCAAAAGGCTTTTTTTAGGTCTGGTATTAAGACTGAAAGCCTGGTTCTGAGTTCATGGCCAAGGAAAATTTGTGCTGGAGTTTCCTTGGTAGTGCTATGAGGTGTGCTTCTATATGACAAAAGAAATCAGACTATTTTTGTTTTGGTTGTACCAAATTCATTCTTCATTATTTTCATTGCTGTTTTGACATTTTCCACACATCGTTCAGCTTCAGCATTTGAGCTGGGTGTCTAAGTGAGCTTTTGATGTGTTGAATGCCATTGTTTTTGATGAAATTTGAAATTCTTCAGACACGAACTGAGGTCCATTGTCTGAGACAAACTGTTCAGGTAAACCCCGTGAGGAAAACAATTGTCTTAGCACAATGATTGTCAGTTCACTGGTTGTGCTTTTCATGGGTATAACTTCTATCCACTTAAAACATGTGTCAACCACAATGAGAAACATTTCAATGTAAAGTGGACCTGCAAAATCCACATGTATTCTCTGACCTGGTTTTCAAGGTCATATCCATGGGGGTGGACTTCCTTTACATGGATCAGAATTTTGGGCACGGGTGTTGCACTTTCTCACCACCTGCTCAATATCTTGATGTACTCCAGGCCAAAAGACTTGTCACCTGGCAAGAAGAGCCCTTATTCTAACTATCCCCGGATGTTGGACATGAAGCTCAGTAAGTATTTCTTTCCTGTATTTTTTAGGTATTATGACTCATTGATTCCCCAAAGAAGACAACCTTCAATAGTAAGTTATTTTTTTCGTCGCACAAATGCAGTGTGATTACTGTTCAAACTTTCTTGGGGCCACCCCTCCCTCGTGAATTGCATCACCCTACATAGGATGTAGTCATTTTCAGTGGCTTTTTTGATCTTCTTTTTACCTATCAGCACTTTCTTTACATGAACCCTGTTAACCCGTGTGCCTTCTTCAGTCCAGGATATAGTGAAATTATCCCTTAATTTGGTGTGATCATCTGACATTGGCAATCTGGAGAGAAAATCTGCATTTGAATTGCTACTTGAGGGCTTGTACTTAATGTCACATGTCACATGAGTAACCTCTTATGATTACTGCCCACCTTTTAATGGCGAGATGCAGCTACAACAGGAATGCCAATCTTTGGGACAAGAATCATTGTTAATGGTCTTGTTGTCTGTAAACAGTGTGAAATGTCCACCATACAGATATGCATTGAACTTTCTAACCCCAAAAATAATCCCCAGAGCTTCACGTTCAATCTGTGAGTAGCTTCATTCTGCTTTAAATAGAGTATGAGAGGCATATACTTTTGGTTTTTCTAAATTATCATCCATATAGAAAACTACAGCCCCAAGGCCACAGGGTGAAGCGTCAACTTCTAAGATAACACTAAGTTTCTCAGGGTCATAGTGAACTAGAATATTTGCTGAGCTAAAAAATTCTTTGACCCTGCAGAATGCTTCATTACATTGTGAATTCCAATTAAACTCTTTACCACCTTTCAGATTATTCAGTGAGGCCATTATGGTAGATAAGTTTGGGATGAAAGACCTATAGTAACTACTCAGTCCACACAGTGAATGTAATTCTTGCTCATTTTTTTGGTGCAGGAGCCTCTAGTATGGCCTTCACTTTAGCCTTGGTGGGGTAAATGCCTTTTGAATTTAGGATAAATCCCTAACATTCTACAAAGTTTTGCATGAACACGCATTTTGATTTGCACAGCCAAATTCCCCACTAGCCTTTGTAAGACCTTACTTGAGTTCTCTTTGTGTTCTGCTTCAGATCTCCCAGTTACGATGAGATCATCAACCTAATACACAACACCTTCCAAGCCAACAATAACCTCTTCCATTTTTTCTTGAAATATGGCAGTTGCCGATGATATCCCCAAAAGGCAGACGGGTATATGGGTTAAGGCCTAGATGAGTGTTTTTTTCTAGAAGAACCTCTTGATATGCATTTGACATCATGCTGAAAAGTTTCTCTTTAAGCCAACCTGCACCCGACACCTGAGTTAATCCTGAAAACTCAGGTATGACAATTACCAACCCGACTTCCTGTTCAGTGTATTGTGTTTCCACTCCAAACAATGATTGTTTATCTGCCATGCCCATGCACACCACAGCCAAGTAGGCCAAGGCTATTTGTGTGTATAAGATTACACAAAGCAGAACTGAATAATCAGGGCACTTTTGTGATTAAAATCACTCATCCATTTTAGGTGTTTTAGTGGGAGAAGTTTGTTTTAAACTGGTGATAAAAACAGCTGTGTATGATAATGCCTGAGGTAATAATGTGCATCAGCTGGGAATGATTGACGGACCATTTATCCTAAGGAAAGATATTGCTTCATGTGTCAAGTTTTGTGAACTTATGTCCCCCATTTAATTTCACAAATAGTTCATGTGGAGTTAGAAGCGGGTGATCTTTGGATTTAAGTTTAGCACATTGTTAATGGTGACTTTGTAATCCCCACATACCCTGACACTGCTGTCAGGTTTAGACCCAGGCAATCGCTATGATCAACTTTTTCCAGAATCCCTAGATCAAGCATGCAGTGTATTTTATCGGCAATCTTATCTTTCACCGCAAAAAAATTTGGCATGGTTTAAAAAACCTGGGACTTGCATTATCTTTCACTTCAAGCTTGACTTTGAGATTTTTCATGCAACTTATTTGATTACTGAAAACTTTATATTTGCTTAGTGGCACATGAGAGCCCTTGTTCACATAATTTATGTGACTCTAATTTAGTTGAATTTCTTTCAACCACTCACGTCCCAGTACACTGGGACTCTCCTCTTGAATCACACAAATTGGGAGGATTCTTTTCTGATCCTCATACTCAAAATTCACATTTAATTTACCATAAACTTTGATGAATTCACCTGTTATTGTTTTTAAGATCACTTTCCCTTTTTGCACTTTCATGAAGCAATATCTTTCCTTAGGAGAAATGGTCTGTCAATCATTCACAGTTAATGCACATTATTACCTCAGGCATTATGATACACAGCTATTTTTATCACCAGTTTAAAAACAAACTTCTCCCACTAAGACACCTAACACAGATGAGTGATTTCAATCACAAATGTGCCTTGATGCGACGACGAGTGAACACACAATTACAATGACGGGGTCGTCGCCTGCGTATTCGGTTATGATAGTAACAATGCTATCACAAAAGGCTTAATACCACCCGTACGAATACACAGGTACGACGTATGGACAGACATAACATCGACAACCAAGTCAATGTCCACGGCCTTTAATAACCAGTTGTGGTGTACTGGCGTGTTACCCAACCCAGGCTTGAACCCAGGGCCTCGTGGTCTGTAGACATGTATGATAACCGCTACACCACAGATAGTAGACATGTGCCTTGATTATTCAGCTCTGGCATAAATAGCCTTGGGCTATTGTGGTGTGCATGGGAATGGCAGATAAACAATCATTGTTTTGGAGTGGAAACACAATACACTAAACAGGAAGTCGGGTTGGTAATTGTCATACCTGAGTTTTCATGATTAACTCAGGTGGCGGGTGCGGGTAGGCTTAAAGAGAACTTTTCAGCATGTGGTCATGTAATTTCTCTTTGTAATCCTTCAATGACATTAATGACTTAACCGACCCTGTATCTACCTGCATGCTAACAAATTTACCAAACAATTTTTTACTGACACCTCAATTGGATTGTCATTTTTGTCACTCACTGAATGAATGTGGAATACTGACCATGTTTCATCTTCATTGTCTGATTCGTGATCACCCTTGAAATCACTAAGTTCACTTTTAGTGTCAGATTCATCAACATATCTGACATTTGATGACCTTTTCTTGTTCTTATGATAATTTTTCTGGTATCTACCCTTTTGCTGATTTTTTGAGTTATCACTGACACTAAGACTTAGAACATGTATGGTTGTGTTTATTTGACCTAGGCTTATAACTACCTGATGCTGACCAACATTCTGATGTAAGGTGCCCCTTTTCCCCACATCTCTGACACGCCTCTGTCACGATACTTCATTCTGGCTTAATGTACCCAACTTGTACACAGCATTAGCATTTTACTTCCTTCACCATCCCCACTCTTCTTTCTGCACCATGCTCTCTCACCATCGCAGTCTGTTTTGATGCTGTCTCCATGCTCAAGGCTACTGTCACTGCCTTCTCCAGCATCAATGTCTCATCAACTGCAACAAGTTTCCTCTGTATATCTCTTCTCTCAGCCCGCAAACAATAATATCTCTCAATGTATCTTCAAAGAATGATCCAAATTTACAGGTACTCACCATTTTTAGAACTTTTTTTTCTTCTTTTTTTAAAAATAATTTTCACAACTTTAATTTTATTTTGTATTACTACAAGTTTGGTTTATATGAATGCAAAGACAATAAACTTTTCCATAAAAAAAGTTTAAAGAACATATCAACCTAAATATGTTGCAAATCTTTTTTGCAAATTTTAGGTCGAAATTGCGCTTTTTTTCATTATTTGATTTTTGTACATATTTAGATTGTTTGTGAAATTTCCTTCCCAATGATACCAGTCTAAATTTTGTTTTCTTCGGTTTTCTCAAAGCAAAACATGCAAAAACGATAAAGCCACTGGAGCTCATTGAGCACAGGGGTGATGTGTTCGGATCTTTGAGTGTGAGTGATTACTCGGGCCACTGTGTGTTGAACATGCTGCAATTTACAAGTCAAAGAGTCAGGCTGTTACACCAGACAGTAGCACAATACAGTAGTCCAATCTCGATGCAATTAGACTGTGCACTAAAGAATTGGTAGCTTCTGTACAATGGGTGTATTCATCCGATGTTCCTGATGTGCGCATAGCAAGACCGGGCGTGACTAGGTTGACATGTTTTTCCATGGACATGGTATGTATTAGTGTGTGGATTTCTTTCACTATGAATAAAGAGGGGGTAGTTGCTCTTTGTGTTTGCAATTGAAAGATGAACTGGTCTTTTAATGGTATATTTCGCGTAGGGGAGTTATATCAAGATCAGAAACGATGATTTTTGCCAAATTTTGGTCTCAAAAAGACTAAAAATCATACTTCTTTTTTCCAGAACTAATAGCCGATACCGGTCTTTGTACAATATTTTCAGAATTCATAGAAAATAAATTAATAGCAATATTTTACAAAAGTGTTTTGTATTAAACATTTTATTTAGAATGATGATAATAACAGTCATGTTATAATTTGATAGCAATGATAAGAAAAAGTAAGTGATAGCTTACAATTCATGATGAACATATATCAAATCCCAATTTGTAAACTTATTCTGACTGGATTTTATTAAAGGAATATCTGCGTGATTTTTTCATTTTCATATACATGACAGAGGACTATTACAGGCACAAACAAATTGGTGTGAAAATCATGTTGATATCTCATTCTGTTTAGGAGTTATTATATTCCAATGATTACACCGGTGTGCTGAAACGTGACCTCACAGTGTACAGTGTGATGTCATAAAGGCAAATCCAAGACCATTTTGGTGTAATTCTTTGAAAATTATTTGCCTATCTAAATTAGTGGCAGTATAATTTTTCCCCATCTGATCAAGAATTGCACATTGAACAATTTTTTATATAAATACATATAATTTTCTTCGATCTGCTTTAATGACACACTACAAGGTCAATGATGAAATCTTTCTAATTTTAGTACTCCAAAATATTCAGCATGATTGTTTACCAATTTGGTTTTTTAATAGTCCTCTATCATATGAATAAAAATGAAAATTTATGGGAATATTCCTTGGAAGTTGAATAAAATTTGGGTTTATAAAGCACACGCGCATCTGCTCAAACTCAAACTTTTGACTTTATATCACAAACCTTTGAACTTCAGGCTATGGATATAAACCATAAAAAGCACAATTCATCTTTACTGCTGGACTACATGTACTGAAGCAGTCTCAACAAACAGTCATTTGTTCCTTTTATTTTAAGTATGACCAATGAAAAGTAAACACTATCATCACTGACTTCAAGCCACAGTAATAGCAATTTCGAGTAAAGTCAATTTGAAAAAGAATTGATTCCTGTTTTGTTAATGTTTGTCGAACAAAATATCCCTCCGAGGTCATCTAACACAAATGCAAACACTACCAATTGTGAATTTACAACAGAGGTGGTAGTTATTGCCAGTGATACTATTCTAAGCATTGAAATATGTTACAAGCAATAATAATAATAATAATAATAATAATGATGATAATAATAATAATAATAATAATAATAATAATAATGATTGATACAAATTTAAACAAGTTTACAGTAAATTCAGTTTGCCTCCCAAAAATGACGACAACAAAAAATTGATAGTAGTGAATTAGAAATGAACTGATGTTCAGTACACTGTAAAGATTATCTTCATTGCATTAATTGCATGCTCTACTACATAAAGTGATTGTCAAAAGCAAGACAAACCAAGGTGAAAAATCTAGAAATATTACCGTCACATTCCTCAGCCATACGATAACCTTCGTAGTTCGTACATGTTATTGTATCACACACGTTTTCAACCTTTCACGCATTGCATAGCGCTAGTTCAGTACGGAATGCTAATGTCTTGCGGTACAATACAGTATATACAGTACCTACAATAGCTGGCTGTGCAACAGTGCACTAAACGCACGTGTTGTAACTTGTTTTCACTTGTGAACAGCACAAGCCCAGGCCAGCAGACTATTTGCATAAATACATAAACATTTTGCTTGAGTTTTTTGGAACGGTTGACATGATTGGTTCATGCCGGGAGTTGGAAATCTTTCAATGTGGGTACACACGTGTGTGTCTGATAATCTGATTTTCATGTTAGAATTCTGTTCCCCGTATATGTAACTGGAATTACTGTACAATATGTGTATGTGTGACACAAGTGGAAGAAACACAGATGCTACGGTAAGGGTTCCCATTTTCTTTTTTCTGTTGCAAAGATTATTTAACAATTTCGAACAATATTTCATGTACATTAAGACACAAACAGTTGTTTAATACATGACAATTCACTCAAATAGTTCATATATCATTCCATTCATGATAAGTAACCGTTTATAAAATGTAAATATTTTTTTCATACGGCCTGGCATTAACGTTATTGTAGGTGCTAATTACAATCTAGGAATCCCCACTTGTGCTTCCGGGCAAGTTGATTTGATGCTCGGGCAACCAAACTTTAGCAACTAACTGCCCGGCGGGCAAGTAGAATTTTGATCGATTTGTCGAACACTGCTTCACAGGCAGTACCTTGTTCTATCCTCATGATGCCAAGTATTGGGGAAGAAAGTAAATGGTCCAATTTTAAAAGTTTTTGGTATGTCGCAATTCAGTATTGAAGCCTGGTTCCCCATTTGAAAGCCAGACACTCAGGTCAGCCAATATAAAAAAAAAAACTCCAAAATAAATCCAAAGGGCATTTCCCCAAGAAATACAGGTTATTTATGTAAAAATAATACACCTTCCTGCATTCATATCTACTGTACTCTAAAACCTGTTATTGTGTATCTTACATCAAAATCCATCTCATAAAGATATCTTCTTAAATTAAATCCCATACATTCTATCTATATGTCAAATACCAGGGAGAAAAGAAAAAAAATGACAATGTTCAACTTACTTGCATGGGATTCACTTGGGATGACAAAAGCACTTCTGCTAGGTGACTTACAGGGTTCAAAGTCTCACCGATCACGGTTGAGTTTTTCAAGAGCAATGAAAACCGTATTCCTTCTCCTGTAGGAAAATTGGAAAAATGAAATGACCTAATTTGTTTCATTTAATTCTTAGCACCAGTGGCCCAGTCGGCATGGCACTTTGAGGGAGCCAGTCTCTAATAGGAGACAACAGTCTCTGTTGGAATGAGGGGCAAAACAAATAACAAGCAAAGGTACTGAATAGTTTTTCAGATATGCAAGTGGGAATTTTGGGGGCAAGATTCATCACTTAATGGGGGGGGGGGCATATCCTTTGGGTGTAAAAGTGATAAGTACAACATGTGTTTTACTACAGTACAGACAATAAAATGATAAATTTACTGCAAATTGAAAGTGTCTTTAAAATAGCAGAAGAATATTTTGACTTAATAGGTCAGCATATGAGCAGAAAACAACAAGTAATCAAGGAACATTACTTTGTCTTCTATATTCTAAACACAAAAATGTATATTTATGAATGTGAATAAAAGCGAGGGTGCTCCGTCCCAATTACTGCCAATTTGAGACGTCATCGTAAAGCCAGCGGACCTCACCTATCCCATTGGTCTGTTCAAAACATGCGATCATGTCATCCTTGGTCTCATAATGGCAACTGGCCACCCACGCATTATCCCCTAATTCATGCAGTGCGTGACTTGTCCTTCTCCTTAAAATTTTGTTCCAGCAAATCATAACCACAAACTTACTGTAGCAATTAGTGAGACCACTTTATCTTAAATAAAATAATCACACAATAAGGACTTCATCCATTGCTAATATGATACTCAGCACCAACTTCCACAACAACTAAGCTTTGCAGAATGAAGAAAATAAAGAGGAAAAAACTGACCAGATCTAATTATTTATCAGGTCGGGTCTGACTGTTTGAAATTTTAAGGAGCAGAACAACTAATGACAAGGTTTGGAATACTTTTCCCTCTTTTATTTCCATTGTACATTTTCACAACTTCACACGGAATGTGAACCTGTTCCAATTCCTCACCTATGTGTGAAACACACAGAAAAAACTAAAATATTTTTGTTATCTTTCATACATTTTTTTTTAACATGAATAATACGTATAATGATATTCAACAGTAGGGTTGTATTGAATAAATATTGAATGTACGCATTAAATATTTGCATCAAATATTTGTGTAAGATATTTCAAATAACTGCCCTAAATAGAACTTTTTACCTCTTAAATGAATGATCATATGCAAATATCATCAGAATATCTACATTTGCTTGAAGCAAATGGTTTTCAGCATCTAAATGTCAGCTGGTTTCAACTTGTATAAAGTGAAGTGTCATTTAAGCTTCCTCTGGACTTTAATTGAATTATTTTTTTTAAACAAAATATCTGAAACAGCTGTTGATAGTATCATAAGGGAATAAGATTGTATGGTCTACAGGTTTCGTAACTAAAACAGGTTCCGCGAAACCCGGGTTTTGGTCTGATTCATAATTTTGAAAAAAACGAAAAACTGCAGAGAAAAAAATAATTTTATTTTTAATATAAAAATAGTTTATGCTTTGTGTCAACATACATTTTATAGTATCTTTTAATATATTTGTGAAAATATGTGATATTTATGCAGATTTAATCAATGAACAAGATTGAGAATGTTTGAAAATAAATTATCCTAATGTACCTGTAATACCAGGTGTGATGATGTCTTTGTGTCTTCTTTCCCTGACCACAACAACTGTTACCTTCATTTCCATTTTATTTGATGTCATGACCATTCTCACCCAAGTCCTTTTGTCTTTTAAAATACTTGGGCATCCATTTTAAATCCAGATAGAAATATAGCAAAGTAGTCCGAGACCATTCATTCCCATCCAGCCCCACCCTACTTACTGCCTGGCACGATACCTGCGCTGTACTTCACTATAATACAAGTTACAACACAATATCGTCCATGCGCTCTGCTTAACAGCCCTCAGATACAAATGAAACTTTTAGATGTGTGGCCCTGGGTTTAAAGTTGTCATAGTAACATAATCAATGAATGGGTTTTCACAAGTGTCGTGTATCATATTTCAGAACTTTCATCAACTTACAAAAAAAAAAATGAGTTTCATTCTAGCTTTCTGCTGGAAAAAGCGGTCGCTATAAATAGTATGAAATGGTATGAAATTTTTTCTCCATTCTGACAAACTTGCTTTCTCTTAATTGCTATACCAGTGATTTCTTATGATTATACCATTCGAATAAACAAAATTTACATAGTTGATGAAAAGTGGGACTCAGAGATCCTCTATTAACTTGCTGCAAGTTTCCATGGTTATAAGGGACAATGGTGTGTTATCTGATCTCTTATCAGCCGCCTTACTGGTTGAAACAATAGTTTCAATTGTGATTCAATTCAACAAGTTGAAAACAAAATCTGCAGTCTTGTACAGACAAGGAGTTAGTTGATGTGTGTGTTTAATCATGTGAATATATTTTTTTTTTTGTAAATTGAGAACAAAGAAATTTAAATGTGCATTGATTAGTGATGAACATGAGTTGATGAAGTTTTGTTTTTAAGATTATAAATAATCAAATTTCCCGACAAAGTTCAAATTTCCCCGACATAACTATTAATTTTTTCAGCATGGCTTTCATTTCTGATTGCTCACCTCCTTAGGTAAGATCGTTAAAAATTTCCCGACAAACTTACAATATTCCCAACAAAAATCACAGTTGGGGGGTATGACACCCCCCACACCCACTGGTCGCTATGCCCATGGGTCCTTGCTGAAACAAGGTCCGGTTTAAGTACGGAATACAAATATTAATTCAGTTTAATTTTTAATCATGATGTATTTCAATAAAGTATCGTATTAATCGTATAAAGATTGCAGGTAATACAATTCTATTATTTTTCATTTTAATAAGGAAAATATAATTTTTGTGGGGAGTGGGACACTACTTTTTACTAGCAGGCATTTTCTTTTCTGCCTCATTACACTCTCGTTTGTGCAATTTTATAGCATAATTGAACTTTGAAGAAGGTGAATACCATATGAGGCTATAGGACAGGAACCTTTACTGGCTTAAGCATATTAGAAAATGCCACCACGATGCATAAATTTAAAAGCATACCAAGAATGATTATTGAATTTGAAAAATAACAGAGATATACATGATTTTTGATTTTTGTTGAAGTATATATATATTTTTTAAATAGGGGCCTACAGGTACATGGTCTTGCCATGGTTCAGCAACTCATTGTACTGCATGATCAAGTAATACGATGGCTAGCATCGCATCATAAGATGAGCATTTGGGGGCTTAATTTGTATCTGTTTAACAACTATCCGACAAATTTCTTTTCTTTTTACATGAAAGAAAATTGTACTCATCAACATGAATTAGAAATGGTGAGCAAATAAGGGCATATAGATGGTCTGTTAACACAGCCTTTTCCACATCGGGAACTGTTTTATGCCTTTCAGACCTAGATGACAAAGGGGAAAAATCAGCATCATTTTGAGGGCCAAATGGGGTAATAAAATCACTTTACACGCAAACAACATTAAAGTTTATTAATACTATTTATTTACCAATGCCCCCGTTATCTACAAACATCATTAGCTGCTATATACACATATAACAGTGCAGTTATAGTTACTGTTATGCACTTTGTTGAAGTGTTCATATAGTTTGTTTACATTACAGGTGAAAAATCACTTTTCCGGTTAAAACTGTTTTGTTTCTTTATTTGGAAACTGACCAGTTTCACATCCAAGCAAAACCGTGCAAGCTTCTAACGGAATAAGTCAGATTTTTGAATTCTATTTCAGATATATAGACATGTAGAAGCAACATTAGCTAAATTGTTCAAAATCTAATAACAATCATCATAGCAGAAAAAATCAATCAAAATCACTTAAACATGACCACTTTATAGCATTTTAAAATCTCATATATCAATTTGCATATTTTATGCAAATTTTGTGATGCATTACAGCTAGGGTAGCCTTAATAACTTCTTTTGTAATCCTTTGTATTTAAAATGTCTGTTAGAATTCTGGCGGTGCAGCAAATTCTGACCAACAGGGTTTTGTGTCTTTCCCATACCCCATTCAAATTCTAGCAGGAGTAGACTTGCCATCATTTCCATTGACTACAATTTAAGCAAGGCATTTAAAGAATTACATAAAGATTTTAAGCTCTTCACCCATTCACACATCATTAATTAAAAACCAGTGATCAGCCATAAGCTAAATCTTTTTCTTTTTCTTCAAAACTTTAAAACTGGTCTGCTTATACTTTAACTCTTTCACTCTGTATAGAAATTATTGCATGTACATATGCCTTAAAAATCATACAAATAACAAGAGATAAGAGCATTTGCCAAAATGAAAAATCCTGAAAAAGCAAAAACAAACATAAATTCATTAACATCACTGTACACATTTGAATTTTCAGGCCAAACATATAAATCATATTTGACCGTGAATAAAATGGCTTGCTATTTCAATATCTAAATCAGTTGTCTGTTAATCTCCTACTACAAAGGTTTTAACATATAAAAAAAAGCCAGAAAGAATATTTCTTGAAACTTGACCATACTGTCAATCAACATTTAGCAAAATCAACTTAATGGCTGAATGTTATGAACCAATTTTAAAAATGTGCACATGACTGATTGTCTTCAACTTCACTACCTTACAAAATATCGCCTTTCCATTTTTATCAGCTCTAACCTAGACACTAAACCATTTTTATTAAAATACAAAGAACTGCTTTGACTCAAGAAACATTGATCTTTCATAAAAAGCAAACACTACATAAAAGCAAACGTTTTCAAATTTTAATTAGTCCTTTACAATGAATTTCTTTGAGCTATACAAAGTGAGTCTGAAATTGTTGAGTTAATATCTTAATAATAATGCACAATGGCTCAGTAGATAGGGCTGTCACAATATGAGTAAATGAGATTGATAATGGACAAAAACATTGTGACATCAGCACATTATCTATCTTTTGATTATCTATTTTGGAAAATTGCTCAGGTTTTCAGCATGCAGATCTCATTTATCCAATCAAACCTAAGAGCTAAGGAAAAGAAGCATAAAATAATAACATGGTGCTTCAAATATCCATTTTATTAAAATGTTTCAAAAATCATGTTTCACAAATTTGCTTTAATATGCAATTTACATGTGACAATGGCATGTTACGATATGTTGGTCAGGGTACAGTATTTGTTGAGTTTAACAGTATTGCTCAATCCAATTATGAAATACCCAAGAATCACCATTAGTTAATATGCGCCTCAAAATTTCAAACAGTCAGACCGGACCTGATATATAAGCAGGTCAGGTCTAACTGTTCCCTTTTAATTTCTTTATTCTGAGCAACACAAGTAATTCTGATCAAATTTCCCTTATCAATGGCTGCAATGTACTAGTTCTCCATTTGGTCCTGGCTTATGTGGAAGATGGTGTTGAGTATCATATTGGCAATAGATGAAGTCCTTATTGTGTGGTTCAGTCATTACTTTAATTAAGATAAGTGGTCTCATTATTTGCTACATTAAGTTTGTGGTTGTGATTTGCTGGAACAAATTTTGAAAGAGAAAGACAAGTCATGCAAATGCACCTCATGCATGGTAGGCGTAAACATTCATGTCACAGGTCATAACCCCTAGGAATGTGAAGCTTGTTTATGTAGAGATTGTCAGATACTGGAACTGTTACTTTGAGACGGGTCATGGGTCGTAAAACCCCTAGGTATGTGTAGTATTACATGGTAGTATGCATTATTGTTTGTGTATAGCGCCTCCATCTGTCAAGGAGATTGGACATCTTGAGAGGACCTGAATAAAGTTGTGTTCTTGACGTATAAACTGTCTCAGACCTTTATCATTTTCGTCATAATAATACATGGTGGCAGCGGTAAAAACCATTTTAAATGACGTCTACACCTACAGAGAACACAAACCTTCCTCTCCAGGAGAAATTTCAAGGAGCAACAACCAAAACAAACAGTATGTGAAGTGTGTTTATGTAGAGATTGTCAGATAATGAAATACTTTCAGACAGGTCACGGGTCGTAGAACACCCAGGTATGTGAAGTGTGTTTATGTAGAGAATGTCAGATACTGGAATACTTTGAGACAGGTCACGGGTCGTAGAACACCCAGGTATGTGAAGTGTGTTTATGTAGAGAATGTCAGATACTGGAATACTTTGAGACGGGTCACGGGCAGTAGAACCCCCAGGTATGTGAAGTGTGTTTATGTAAAAAATGCCAGATACTGGAATACTTTGAGACGGGTCACGGGTCGTAGAACACCCAGGTATGTGAAGTGTGTTTATGTAGAGAATGTCAGATACTGGAATACTTTGAGACGGGTCACGGGTCGTAGAACACCCAGGTATGTAAAGTGTGTTTATGTAGAGAATGTCAGATACTGGAATACTTTGAGATTTACAAGAAGTACAAATATATATGGTACGAACCTAAAACTTCCCCTTTGTTTCCTTTACTAATTACTTACCATTACGGAACTCAATAGTATTTTTGATATCATGTAAACAACAAAATCATGATAATTAATATATCATGACAGCCGTAGCTGGAAAAAATCTACAAATCTGTATTTTGCGGAATAAATCGTTTATCTTTTTCATAGATTTCTTGAGTAAACAACAGTATATGTGGTAAATTTGTGCTCTAATCATGTGCCCCATGTAAATGTGTGATAAAAAGTAAATTAAATTGTGAAAGAAGGAAGTATATAAAGATGCATTTACCATATTAATATTATTTCTTTAAAGTCAAAATTTTTCATAGGTAGATTTTCAATGCCTTTCTTTAGAACCATGAGAATTTTTCATTTACTTATTCAACTTGAAAAAGTTTCCGATGCAAGAATAATCAAGAAATGCATGTGACTACCAAAAATTTCCATTGAATTTTATGTTTTGTTTACATATTCAGCAGAGCAAATTTAATTCGTAGAATCTGCATTCAGCAGTTGTTACAAAGTTTACACCCTGTAAATAAATGACCTCCTATGTCAATTGCATAGTGACAAATCAAGTTACCATATAATGGTCTTCAAATATTGACTAAAAGGGTAAAACGTTTAAAATTTATTGCCTACTATATGTTTAATAGGAGCCCTAAATGGGTACAATGGGGGAAATAATTGCATTCAAAGGACACAAAATTTACTAAGGGACAATAAGTCAAGTCATTTTGGCAATAGATCTACTATGTTCAGTTAAAACATCCATGGTTAGACTTGACTTTAGTTCAATTCAATGTGCATAAAGATAATTCTGGATTTTATCACATGAAAATTGCTTACTGGATAAGATGTTAAGTAAATTTCTTTCTTTTTATATGTGATAGATGAAAATGGCAAAAAAGGGGTGAGAAAATATACACAGTCTTATCAATAAAAGAACTGGTAACGTCAGTTTAAAGGAGCACTCAACCAAAAAGTGTGGGTGTATTTTACTGGAGTCTCCCAAATAATCCAGTGCGTGTCTTGTATAGGCTTTTCATACAGCCTCTTTGGATTTGAATATTCATGGCTTTGCTGTGCTGTCGATCATGCACACAGGCCTAGGTGTGTAGGGTACTCGGCTAGTTGTTAGGGCTTGACTAATGCACAGGAAGTTTATTTTGTTACTATTATTTTGTAAACGTATTCACTCAAAAAAATTTACTTGGAGTTGGCGTCTTTTCACGGTTGAAATGCATTTTAACGGTCATTTGGTAATAAATTAGCGATGACTTTATACGTCGAGTAGGTAAGTGTATTAATATTATAATATGATATTTTGAAAATGGATTTATTACACCAACATTACGGTCAAATACTCATCATGACTTGTCCATCACCTTAAAAATTTGTTCCAGCAAATCATAACCACAAACTTACTGTAGCAAATAGTGAGACCACTATATCTTAATTACAATAACCACACAATAAGGACTTCATCCATTGCTAATATGATATTCAGCACCAACTTCCACAACAACTAATTTTTTCAGAATAAAGAAAATAAAGAGAAAAAATCTGACCCAACCTGGTTATGTATCAGGTTGGGTCTGACTGTTTGAAATATTAAGGAGCAGAACAACTAATGAGTCAAACATTACTACAGCCAAATCCTCCTAGGCCCAAGGCTTCTTTATCGGCTAAAAATATCAAGTTGTAAGTATAACGTAGGCCCTATCATTCATACCGTACCAGAAGACAAAGACATGTTTAGAGCACTCGGCAAGTGTACAGACTTTCATTGAGAGCACTCGACGATGAATGAACTTTTATTGAGAGCACTCAACGATGAATGAACTTTCATTGAAAGTAAATCCATGAAAAAACGAATCGCAAGATTTGATTGGATGTGAACAAAATGCCCACAAATTACCACTAAAAGACGCCCTTACTTTTGGGTTGAAAGCTCCTTTCAAGCAAGACTAAGATTTTTAAAAATCTCTTAAAAATCATGTAATAAATAGTCTAATAATTCCCATCAAAAATAGATCATTTTACAGCTGGAAATATTCAAATCTGTGATGTCATTAGTTGAGGACAGGCTTCATTTTATTCAAATCTGTCATGTTAATGGATCCTCTGCCACAATAGCCTGAAAAAACACAGTTGGATCTGACAAAGATTTTCATATTTTTGTAGGCATGCAGGCTATTCATCCTACTATTTGGCAAAATCATTCTATTGAAATAAGTACTCATGAAGGCATAAATTTGCTTAGCATCATAATAATTATAATAATAAGGTCCTAAAAAAAAAGAGTTTACACTCAATAGTCTAAATGCAAGAAAAATGAATAAAGAATAATAATATATAACTACAAATTACCACTGTACTGACACAATTTTTACAAATGGTTCTTGAGTAATGCATTTACATTTGGAGTAATTCATCTTAAAGAAAATGGGAAGGCAGATCATCGCAGAGCTTCAGTGATGCAATAGGGAGGCTCGATTTGCATAAGATGTTGATATTTGATCAAATTTAGAAGACCGGTGTGGACTTCATTTATTGCTGTACAACAAAAGAAGGGGAGGGGGGGGGGAAGTCATAAACAGTTGGGAAATCATTTCTATACTCAGTAGATTGTGATTTATAAGTTATGAGACAAATTTTGAAAAGTATTCTCTCATCAACAGGAAGCCCGTGAAGTTGATTTAGAATGAAAGAGATGTGGCAATATTTTCTTGTCTTAGTAATGAAGTGTGCTGTGCTGCTAAGTTTTGGATCTGACATAATTCCTCAATTTGTG
The DNA here is from genome assembly GCA_020152595.1 of Chiridota heheva. Classification (NCBI taxonomy): domain Eukaryota; kingdom Metazoa; phylum Echinodermata; class Holothuroidea; order Apodida; family Chiridotidae; genus Chiridota; species Chiridota heheva. Next base: position 2,446,870 of record JAIGNY010002171.1, read on the forward strand.
GGTTCTGAGCGTCGTAAAGAAGGGAAATACAATTATCAGGATGCAAAGTTATGAAGGCACGGACAAAACGTTCTGTTTTGATATTATCAAAGATATTTCTCATCTTTAGTTAAAATTTGTATGACTTCCATATTATCTGTGATTTATCATCCTACAATGACCAACCTTCAATCTCTCCAGCTGTATCCTTTAGAGCAGTCACTATGTTAGTTACATGCACCAACGCTTCTTTTATGTTCTGCCACCAAGGCAGTTCCCCCAAGTAAGCATCTAGTGACTCCAGCACATTTGCAATTCTGAAAGAAGATAGGATTTCACATTATAGTTCAATTGTCCATCATTAAGCTATTTGGAAAGGAAGCAAATAAAGTTCTAAAAAATAACATTTCCTAGTGTTTACAATGCAAATTAAGTTGTGAAATATAAATAAAATCTGTATGTAGATCTTTCAATATTTTTCCTAAAATGAAATCATTGAAATCGATGAGAATGTCTATTACAGCAACATATTGATTCAGGCCCATAGCAAGCATATATTTATTGCTCAGCTTAACACATGAAGTACTGCACATGAAAAGTAGACTGTGCCCCAAAAAATTTCAGCTTGATTTTCTCGTACTTTCTATTCAATTTAACAATTTTTCAACCAAAGGTTCCGACGTAATTTCCGAGATAAGAGATCAAAGTTTTGACTTTCTTTTCACATGTACTAAGATAACAATGTAGGGTCCAAGCATGAAGCTTGCATATGATGTGGGCTCAGGTCCAGGTTAAGCTACCAGAATCTATGAAGAAATCCTTGTTTTTTTATTACCTAAATTTTTGTTATTAAGATAACACTATAAGATACCAACAAATAACATGTAATAATTCAGATACTGGCACGTGATTCAGGGGTGAAGCCCTGGGTAAGAGGGGAGCCATAGTAGGGGAATTTGTTAGGAAATTTTACTGGGCAACCACAATCACCCCTATGGCAACTAATGCGAGGCGTGAAGGAACATGTAAATTTGAGCACTTTCAAAACTAAAGGACTTATTAATTCTGACTGCTGACTTAAGATGCATAAACTTTATCTCATATGATGCTGTATGTTTTTAAATCTTTTATTCTATGACTGTATGGGAGCAGCCATTTTGTTAAACCAAGGCAAAAATCCTGGTTCCCCCAGTGCATTTTGTTCACTGGGCGATTAAAATTTTTCACTGGGCGATGAAATGGTCGCCCAGCTAGTATGTTAAACTTTAACTCCAGAAGCCTAACGAGTTTCTATCCCTGAAAAGGCTTTAAAATCATGTGTATTTTATACTTTTCATATCCTATACACTAAGCCCGGGCACTGTAAAAAAATATATAGGCCTTTTTTTTTCTTTTCTTTTTTTAAACTTGCCGAATATTAGTCTAGCCACAACTGGACCATTTGCTTCAACCATGTGATTAGGGTGTGGTTAAGATTGAAAACACTGTATGAAGCAGATGTTGTCTTTCAAAGTATTGAGGTTAACAAACTAAAGGATCTCTTGGTCAAGTCAAGTTAAGAAAATTTTGAAATATCACACATAAAATAAGTTTTGATACGCGTATCGTTTAATAAATACAATTGTATAAGAAATAATTACGATTAATTTCAACATTTTTATCAAAAGCTTTCAGTACCATCAGGTGCATGGAAGTGTGTTCGAATATTCTCAACTCAAGAAAAATATGTCCCACACTTTTTGGCTGCCAGCTACTTTAAATACAGTGAAGCGAGAGAGGTCTGCCTTTTCTCATATCATAATTTGATCAAAAACTTGTAAAATTTAAAGCCATAACACTACCATTTTCTTTTCTAAATTTCCATTAAAATTCTTGGTATTTTCTTTGTAATTTTGACCTTTTCATGGTTTTGGGCCAGTTCTAAAACAAGCTTTTATTTGTCCATAAACCTCTCACACATAACAAAAAGCCAGCTTACTCTTCAAGTTGTCTCAGGACACTGTCTTTGTTGATGTTCTCCAGTATATTTTCAATGACCGGCACCAGTTGTGAGAGACCAATGAGTCTCGGGAGCTGATCAAAAAGTCCATCCAGCGCATCAAGATTTTGGAGCTCATCAATCAGAAGTTGGGCATCCGCAAAGAGCGTTTCAAGATCATAGAATTCACTAACCTCAAGGATGGTGTTGATCTAAATATTAAAAAAAGGAATGAAAACTGTTATAATTTTATCAGAAACCAAACATATCTTTTCAGGTGAAAAGTAATATCATAATCAATGTAATATTAAAATGATCCAACTCAAAACAAATAAATAAAATCTTGATCTTACAAACTGACAGCAGAAATTGAGTAAAATTGCTACCAAGTTAAGCTAGGCTGATTTATTTATGTAATAAGTTAAGATTTATAGACCTTTTAACATCTAAATCAGCAATTTTTTAAGAAACTCATGTAAATAATGTCACATGGCCAAAACCACATGACCATAATGGGCCAATCGTCTTCTTGGAGACTTTTATTGACCGATTAAATACTGGGGATTCTTGGCTGTCTGAATTTGCAAGCAAAGTGAAATACAAAAAACTAAGTAATTTGGTGAGGCTCCTTACCTCTTGGAACAAATAATCCACATTTAGCTGATTCTGGAGAAGTTCTACCAAATTGGTTGTTTCATTGGCATCAAGCCTACAGAGTGCGATGCTGACTGCGGTTACATTGGCGTCCCTACTAAACTGAATGTAATCTTGCAACAGAGTAGAATTGCATAAAGTGCTGTTCATGTCCGTGTCTTGAAGAAGTCCCAATATCTGAAATTAAAAGAGAAAGTTGAACAGTTATTATCTTAATGCGAACATGCTAGGTACTGTCCAACCTGCTAGGTACTGTCCAACATGATAGGTACTGTCCAACATGATAGGTACTGTCCAACATGATAGGTACTGTCCAACATGATAGGTACTGTCCAACATGATAGGTACTGCCCAACATGATAGGTACTGTCCAACCTGCTAGGTACTGCCCAACATGATAGGTACTGTCCAACATGATAGGTAATGTCCAACATGATAGGTACTGTCCAACATGATAGGTACTGTCCAACATGATAGGTACTGTCCAACCTGCTAGGTACTGTCCAACATGATAGGTACTGTCCAACCTGCTAGGTACTGTCCAACATGATAGGTACTGTCCAACATGATAGGTACTGTCCAACCTGATAGGTACTGTCCAACCTGCTAGGTACTGCCCAACATGATAGGTACTGTCCAACATGATAGGTACTGTCCAACATGATAGGTACTGTCCAACATGATAGGTACTGTCCAACATGCTAGGTACTGTCCAACATGATAGGTACTGTCCAACCTGCTAGGTACTGTCCAACATGATAGGTACTGTCCAACATGATAGGTACTGTCCAACATGATAGGTACTGTCCAACATGATAGGTACTGTCCAACATGATAGGTACTGTCCAACATGATAGGTACTGTCCAACATGATAGGTACTATCAATCATGATAGGTACTGTCCAAGATGATAGGTACTATCAATCATGATAGGTACTGTCCAACATGATAGGTACTGTCCAACATGATAGGTACTGTCCAACATGATATGTACTGTCCAACATGATTGGTACTGTCCAACATGATAGGTACTATCAATCATGATAGGTACTGTCCAAGATGATAGGTACTATCAATCATGATAGGTACTGTCCAACATGATAGGTACTGTCCAACATGATAGGTACTGTCCAACATGATAGGTACTGTCCAACATGATAGGTACTGTCCAACATGATAGGTACTGTCCAACATGATAGGTACTGTCCAACATGATAGGTACTGTCCAACATAACACTGAATGATGTTAGTATATGAATCAAAATCACAAAAAGGTCACTAGCAAAAAGGGATATCTAAACATTGATTATATAATTGTCGCTTCCTGACAGTCCGGTAGCATGCTTATTAATGGGAACATTACTACATGGAAGCCGCCATTTTGTGATATTTCCCATGATCCTTTGCAATCATAATGTTAAAGCCTCAGTTATGCAATGTTTTATTTTTCAAATTTGAAATACGTCTAGGAAAAATATCTTTGCTAGGGGAAACTTAAAACTTATAAAAATGCCTTGATTACTGGCATGGCTACAACTTTTCAACTCCCATTTGATATATTCACCACGTCGTTTTCGAAAAATTAGATAAAATAGACAATAGAGCTGAGCTTTTAGGCGCGAAATGGCCATTTTGAAAATTCAAATGTTTTTCAACACAATGATTTTTAATATTGAGTCAAGTACATAAATTAAAAACTATGACATTTTATAGCAACATCTGAACAATATGGCTGCATGACTTCAATATTCTTGTGTGTTATATAGGTTCCTATTAATAGGCATGCTTCCAGACTGCCTGAGTGATCCAATACCATACGAAATTACATTTCCCATTTTGTTCCTCGAGCAACCTCGAGCTGATGCAACAGAATGTGACTGGTTCCCAGTATGTTGCACAATGCAACCAAATAATTATATTCTGAGATTTTTAGGCCTTTGCACTGCAAATAGGGTATCTAGGAGAACAACTAGATCATACTGAGTTAAGGTAAGAAACTTTATTTACAGACCACTGATCCAAATGTATTGAAAAGCAATCATGACAAATTAACCCCAATATGTTTTTAAATAACCTACAACAACCAAACATAATACACTAAAATTGTAACTTATTTATCTTGACTTTACTGTAGTTACTCTGGTGGGAGAAGAGTTGGATATGCCACTACCTTCTCCCCAGTCCTCCAAATGCCCAACTTATGTTTCATTACCAATGAAAATACTGCTTATAAAAGATATTATCAAGCATCATCTCTGGTTTGTTTTGGCTTGGCCCCTTAACATTTTAACCTGACTCCACCCCTTCCCAGTCTACATATTTACCAATAATTTTCAAAAGATAACAGAAGTGTGATGCAATCCATAATCCCTTCCCAGTATGTATGTCCCTGCATACTACACTGTATCTATACTTAATTTGTTACACCATGAGTAAAGTGAAGATGTACATCTTCTATGTTTTATCAATATGATTATAAACATTCTTGTTGCACAGCTCGCATGTACCTCTACCATGTCTCAACTTTAAAATCATAATGAACTGAACAAGTACTGCAATGATCACAAAGGTAATTTAGTTCATGACAACCCCTTCCTTCATTCACCCTACTCCTGTGCCCCTGCCCCTGCACCCTACTCCTGTGCTCCTGCCCCTGAATTTTACTCCTGTTCCCCTGCCCCTGCACCCTACTCCTGTGCACGGCCCCTGCCCCTGCACCCTACTCCTGTGCCCCTGCCACTGCACCCTACTCCTGCGCCCCTGCCCCTGCACCCTACTTCTGTGCCCCTGCCCCTGCACCCTACTCCTGTGCCCCTGCCCCTGCACCCTACTCCTGCTCCCCTGCACTGCACCCTAAACCTGTGCCCCTGCCCCTGCACCCTACTTCTGTGCCCCTGCCCCATATACCCATAAGCAAAGATTCACCCAAGATTGACACTTGTCTCTGAGAGACTCATTTGTGTTGATACTTACTTCAAGAAAGTTAAGGTGAGCATTGAACAGGTCTTTAACCAGCTCCTGGTCAAGTCCTGTTTGGGATGTGAGGAACTCTTGGATGTACGAAGCATTGTTGAACAGTTCTGCTACTGTTGGAGCTTTAGCTGAGGGAAAAATGCAAAAATTTAACTAAAACCAAATTAAATACACAGAGCAATCAACTTTACTCCCCATTTCAAAACTGACCTAGCTTATACATGGGGGTAGGATGGGTGGGGCTGTCACATCATTCTTCTACAGCATAATGTCTATACCAGTCATCGAGTCATTTCCAAACAAACTTGTAACATATTTAAGACTTGTTAACTTCTAAATGGAACAATGACTACATAGTTTCTTCTCTTTGTATTTTGCCACTCTATTATACAAGTCAGCCATTTATGTTACATGTGACAAGAGAAAACTTTTCTTTGAACACCTGATGCAAGGAGCATAACTCATGCAGAATTGGAATTGATTATAAAATTTACCGCAGTTCAGAATAAAGGTGTCAAAAATCTTCCCACCACAAATTGTGACAGAAACATTATTAATGTAGTAAATACATCTTTATGCGCTTCTGCTTTGGCATTTAATGTACTATTCATCAAACAATTACATGGGGACATTTTTAGAACATATATTAACCACATATACTTACTCAAAGAAATCTATGAAAAAATCTTTTTTTTAATAAAAATATACAATTCTTCCCACAAATTCCTGTTTTTTCTAGAACCGTATATTTTTTTTAGATCTGATTATTCATATGAAAAGAGCATCATTCATCAAAAGAACATCATTCACAGTAGAGTAGTCCTAACTTTGTACAAAGCTTTAGCTTCATTTTTAACTAGTTCCACAATGGCAAATAAGGTGCAGGACAATTCATTTTCAGGCATTAATGGTGCCACAGATGTTAATACTCAAATACAACAAAACGAAGGGTGCACAAGGAATGAGAGTGTGCAAAAGATTGATAAATTGGTGAAATGTCAGGTCAAGCTTCTAATAGTTTTAAAACTGTTGCAAGGTCAAGCTTCTATGGTTTTAAAATGTATTTGTCTCCTAGATGTTGAATAGGGCTATGACTATAGATCTAAAAGTACTCTGTCAGAATTAGATTCTCAAAATAAATGTGGTGAATGATTGAAAAACAGGATTCACACAAGAAAATAGAGAGCTTAATTTGCCAGATCATCAAAACAAATTTGCATACAAAGTTGCATATTGCACTCTTTTCAACAGGTTCTACTTGTCAACAGGTTTTAATGGTATTTTGTATTTATGGATTTTCAAGAAATCCAGCTGATATATTGTCTTTATATACCTCTACAATGGAAGCGGAATTGAAATTGAATATTAATTTTTGAGATTCACGATTTGTATGAGCTGATTGATACTTCGAATGAAGAATCAAAACTTCACAAGTAGAGATATTTGTTGTAAAAAGCTATGATGCCACATTCTGAGCATCTATTGTGGTGAAACAATGAAAGCAAATGCATTGAAGTGATGCAAAGTGCACGATAACCAAGCAAATGCTATCAATGCGTAAAAGAAAAAATACATATTTTGCAAAATATTTAGAAATTAAGTACAAACTTCCTGCTTTAACCCTTAAAAGTCCACACAGTTCAAAATGTTACTGAAATTTTCGGAACTTTTTTTTCAAAATTACTTTTCACAACTTTCCTTTCATTTTCTATCACTACAAATTTGGTTTATATGAATGCTAAGACACACTTTTCAATAAAAAATTCAAAATAAAGAAAAATTGTATCGACATACATATGCAAAATTGCAAATTTTAGGCAAAATTAGGCCAATGTTTTTTGAGCTTATATTTTTTCTTGTGAATAATGAAAATGCAGGATTTTTTTTATATATTTAGATTCTTTGTGAAATTTCCTTTTTATTGATATGTCTAATTTTTTAGCAAAACATGCAAAAACAATGAAAATAAACAACAAAAAATCACTCCTGTAATTACTGTACACGTAAAAAACAAAGCCGCGCATCCGCTTCGGGTTTCAAACCGGGGACATCCATGTGAACTTCCCGAACACTAACCACTACACTTCATTGAGTGTGTTTCAGTGTGTGGGTTTGTTTTAGGTGTTAAGATATGGTGTGAACGAAGAGGGGGTAGTTGTTCTTTGTGTTTTCAATTGAAAATATCTTAAGTAGGATTCCCAATCCTTTTTTTTCCGCATAGGAATGTTCTATTGCAATCAAAAACTATGACTTTCGCTAAATTTTGGTCTCAAAAAGGCTCAAAATCATGATATTTCTCACAACTTATGCCAAAAAAAAAAAAAATGATGATGACACGGGCAGTCAAAATTTGACCGGAATTGGATGAAATGATGTCTTTCACAGTTATACATGGTTTTTTAGGCAAAAGTTGGTCTGGAAGTATGGCAAGTAAGTCTTGGGGAAAAGAAATCGTTTTTTTGGTAAATTTTGTTCCTTTTTTAAATTTTATCTATTTTTAACTATTTTTTCTCAAAAATTTACCCCCAATCAAAAAGTTACAATTTCTGAAAGAACTATTCAAGCTCTTTCTATTGATACCAGGATCACTGCTGTGGGCCTATTTGACAAAGCAAAATCATTTTGTAAAAAGTGCGGTTGAGTGCTAAAGGATTAAAGCACAAACATTTGTAATCTTTTAAACATTAACCAACTGAAATCAAGTACAAAAATTTTCAAAATTTGACAGTGATCAGATATTAATATAAACAACAATACTTAAAATCATTTTGTGACTATTTGAATTGAAGTATGACACAGTGTGCATACATTCACATGTACTGTACATCTGTAAGTATAAAGTTTCTCTTAAGCACATATATCCTCAATAAGGTACTGTAATAATAAGTAATAAGTATTACATGTTAACATCAACAAATTCAAATTTAGAACATATCAAATGTTTGTGGACTGGTTGAGCCACATACACATTTTAAAACACAACAGGGGGAAAAATACCATAAATTCATTATCAAGTTGATTATTCTAGTTTTATATTTCTTTGATATCCAAATTGATGACAGATACACCTGTCTATATTTTAAGGATTAGTTCTGGGGTCAAGCAAGGCTTTCTTACATTAAAGATAAACTCAAAAAAATTAAAAAATGATGAAGAAAGAATTCAAAAATCTTATTCTGTTAAGAAAATGTTCAAGTTTAAAGCTCTGTTATATCTGTCACTGGTGTAGTAAATCTACTATGGAAGATTAGTACCTTTATCCTCACATTTGTAACAATTGTTAATGTAGTTGAAAGAAAATTTAATTCAACATTTTTACTATTTAAATCATTTTTCCTCATAGCTTTTTTCAGGTGGTAAAAATCTAAGCCACAAAATTGTAGGACAAAATATGAAAGAACACATAAAAACTTTGAGGATTCTGAGATTGTGACATCACAGCTAATCTGATTTCAGTCATTTCTACACAAATGATACCAAACATTTAACTCACACACCTTCTAAACGGAATAAGATATTTAAATGTTCTCTTCACTGTGACCATTGTATTTATTTCTAAGTTCTTTTTCATTTAAGATGATGGACTTGCTTAATCCTGAACAATTCTTACAAACAATTTTTTAAGGATTTAAACCCCCAATCATAATTAATCATTCTCTTAATCTGAGTGATTGAATGCTATTTTCAAAATTAAAAAACCATTTTATTCAATATTAATGAATTTGTACATACATAGGTACTAGAACAAGAAATTTGTAGCTGGTCATAAACTTTTCACTATATTTTCAACACTGAGGTAAAAAAAAGTTTCAAGGTGACCTTGACAAATTTCTTAAAACTACAGTACACATGGTGACACAAATTTCCCAAAACTACAGTTCACATGGTAACTGCCTCCTTCTAACAAAGTTTGTTCAGAGCATGCAAAAGTCCAGGTCAAGAAACTTTCTCTAGAATATCTTTTACACTTTCTGCAGGCAGAACCTGACAGGGAGCTGTTACACACAACCCCTGAGCAGAATGTATTGCAACTGAAGAATCAACAAACTTAAGTTTGCTTACTGTACTCAAGGATAAAACCCTTCCAACTCCAGTATATTGACTTAGCACTCAACTTCTTTATACCCATTATAATTCAAATACCTATTCTTATAAGTCACTAGAATATTTGGTTCATTCTACAAAATAACCAAATTGTATTTGTACCATTTTCCCCTTTTGTTATGATAAATGGCTATGTACCACCTGGTATCATGTGCTGGTGACCGGTCTACCGATTTTAGTATGCCATTCATATCTTTACACACATCATTTTTCTACTCTACTAGATCAATAAAGTTCAATCAGGAAATTGTTATCCCAAATAACAAAACCCTGCTTCAATCAGGGAGTTGTTAAAGAAAACTCCATGGTTCAATGAAGCAACTACGCCACAGGCATGTGTACATGCATGACTAAGCGCAGGACTAAGCCATGGATTTTACACAACTACACAGCATCTATTTTGAAATCTATTAATAAATGTAAAAATATGTATGGAAATTAATCATTTCCACACTTTTTAGAACTATTCACACAAAGTATGAGCTACAGTAGTTTGTAAAATCATCGGAAAAAAAGCATTTGAGTTCCATATGTAAATCCATCATTGGTTTACCATCCTCTGCTACAATACTTTGATACATCCTATGTATTCAATTCAACATATTTCAAATTCAATGATGCACTTTTCTAGAATGTGAGCCTGTAAAGTCACTCATTTCCAGTATCCATTTTCAGCCATTTGTATACAAATTTTATAGCACCTTACACTTAAAGTCTCTTTAATACTTTCTTCACCATATTTTCCTTTGTCCTGTTCCATACAGGGAACAAACTGTAGATAACCGCTAAACTAATGCTTAATTTTATTGCCCCAATTTGAATGCCAAATTGATCTTAAAGATTCCACTGAGACAATAATGGTTCAGTTTTTAGCACATCATCTCTTGACATGATTTTGGGCTATGGCAATCGCTCGCACAAAATCCATATTTTCGTTCGGATATGAGTGTTATTTTTGCTGCGTTTATCAATCATATCCTAAACGTTTCTTCAACATTTTGCTGTGTTGGCATGTTTGCCTTATATAGATCGATCCATGGATGCAACAACACTTTGTAGTGGTGCATAGTTTTAATGAATTTTCCATTCCAAATCTCACCAAAAATGACTCCAAAAACTTCGCTCATCACGATCCGAATGAATTTAGAATAAAATAATATTGACTCTACCACTGAACATTTCTGAAGGATAAAAAGAATGCTTTCATTGGTTCGAGCCTTAAAATACAGTCTGGCACACGTGCCAATTGGGCTATGATAAGACTGTTTGGGATTTGTCCCACAGTACAGCCAAATTGGGATATAGTACTTGTACTTGATAGCTCGTTTGAGCTATAACTTTGTTTAAAAGCTAAAGCTCAAAAACGGCTGTTAGGGCACTTTTTGCAAGCATGGCGATGTTCTTTGTGATAAAAACAGAAAGATAGCTAATTTCAGGCCCACTATAAAATGCCAATTTCATGTTTCTCCTGCAGATTTTGAGATACAGCCATTTGATGTAAACAATAACCTGTTTGGGCTATCTAAGCCCGATTGGGCTAACAAGTTTAGCCCAAAACAAGTTTAGCCCAAATGGGCTATAACAAAGGTGGGGAAGAAGACAGAATAAGGCATTTTTTAACATATCACAGTCACAAAACCTCTTAAGATAAGTTGATATGTAATGCTACCTACTGTATATTTACATTGACAAATTTATACGTTAAACGTGTAATTATCCAGTTTTTATCTTCATTTTTTTCTTCTAAAAACATTTTTGCTGCCTAGTACAACAAAAGATTAATCTAATTAAGATTGATGAAATAAATCATTGCTAGCTGAAAATCTACAAATATTATTGTTTGTTATCATTATTTTTTATTGAAACTTCCCGAGTTATGCGCAAGTGAAAAGCCCAATTTAGCTAAAATAGCCTGAATGAGCCATACTCTCCATATAGCCCAACTGGCACATGTGCCGGACTGAAATATTTGATTAAAATCATGCTAAACCCTGATATACAGCATGGGCTACCCGTTTGCGTATCTATCATCTAGCATTGTAATAGATAGCTTAAAATGACATAAAGCTTATAATACAGTTGTTGTTTTGTTTTGTGATTGGATTTATATCCTTTTCACCCTTTGAGGTATCCAAATTTTAATCCCTAATTCCAGTATCGGCACCCATTTTCCAAAAATTACAGCAAAACAGCGTGGGTATACAGTTTGTTGCACTTAGTCAAGGGTGACAGTACTCTGTAGCTACGACTATGACAGTGTTGAGTCTTCCAAATATTTAATCTTTTTTCTTTTTTAAAATTCTGAATAGGGCTTATAGATTAAAGAACACTTGAAGAAAGAACTTTGTAAGCTTTGAGAATCCACCAGTAAGACCTAGGACCACATTATAAAATTTAAAGAGACAATAAGTTGAGAACTGCCAGAAGAAATCTAACATAAGCTGATAGCAAGTTGAAGATAAAACTAAACACCACCATCAAGAGAAAGTTAAATGTTAGGCCTACTCGATTGTTGTTGTTTTTTCACACCAGACTGCAATATGTGTTATGAAGGTGTCGAATGTAGGAGTTCGGTAAGTTGTAATATATTCCACAACATTTTCCAGAAGAGGATTTCTCAGTTTGATGAGAAATGTAGTTTCCAAGCCTGTACACTAACTCCCAACCATATTGGTACATAATGTTAGGCAGGAGCATAGGAAAGGACACCTCTCAGGGGACGATTAAGAGTGCAAAGAGCTTGAACCCCAAAAACTTTCCAGTAATTAGTGGAAAAATTGCACTGGTAAATTAAGTTCCACAATTGACATTGCTGCTAATTGATAAATCAATTTTGGGGAAATTTTCTGTAAGTGTCGGTAAATTTCGTTCAATTTTGAGCCATTTTCTTCGTCTTTTGGAACAATTCGTTCTTGTTTGGAAAAGTACATGAATCATTTGACAATGTTATGGAAACTTCCTTCTTTTTTGATCAATTTTCAGAAAATCTGTGTCATGTTTAGGCAATTTTTTCAATCTTGTTAAAATTTATTGACAATTTGGACCAAATTTCAAATAATTCTACCAACCTTTCCTTCAATGTTACCTTGATTTTTGACCACTTTCCTTAAAATTTCAGTGAATTGTTTGTCAATTTAATGGAAATTTCCTTTTCATTAATGGTAAATATAATTTATAAACTACCACATGCAATGGCTTTTGCAATTATGACTTTATGAGTGTCAGTTTTGGGATGTTATTTTTTGGGAGCGCAGTTTTTTAATTAGTTAAATAAATAATGAATACATCAATACTTCTCTGGTTTCTCTTTAAAATTGCATCCTTTTTGTATGGTCCCATAAATGAATTCAAAAGTGAACGCCGCCGTGCTTACATATATGTATTTTATATCTATTTAACTATTACATTACAATCCCAAAAAGAACATCCAAAACCTGACACACATAAAATCAAAATTGCCAAAACCAATGCAGTGTGGTAGCCTACATTAAGGCAATAATGAAAACGAAATGTCCATTAAATTGACAAACAATTAATCTAAATATTAAGGAAAGTGGTCATGAACGAAATTTCCCTAATATGAAGAAAATTTACCCAAATTTAAAGCAACATCGAAGGAAAAGGTGGTGATGGTGAAATTATTTGAAACTGTGGCCAAATTTGACCAAAATTGACAAAATTTCCACAAAATGGAAGAAAATTTGTCTAAAAGTGATGGAAATTTCCCAAAAATTGCACAAAATTTTCTGACACCTTCACAGCACATATCAAAGCAATTACATCATAATATATATATATATATATATATATATATATATATATATATATATATAAATATATATATATATATATATATATATATATATATAAATATATTTATATATATATATACTGTATATATATATATATATATAAATACATATATATATATATATATATATATGTCAGTTCATCTTGTCCCAATACTCAATATAACACCCCACAGACAAACACACTATGCCGTCATCAGGCCCTACCTCCAAATATATGTTGAGCTACTACATCATTGGTGTTCTGGTTTTCTTGTGAATTTTTTATTTAAAGAAAATGGTTAGTTAGATCAATAAAATTACAGAAAACTATGAATGATGTCAAACTAATTTTGATGCATAGGAAGCAGTGATGGGGAAGGGAGAAATACTGCTTCTCCAAGCAGATTTCACCTCCCTGGTTGCATGCTTTCTGCCCAGTTAGAAGAAGAAATTATTAACATAAAATGTTATTAACATAAATGAGAAATGTGGTAAAATCGTTGAATATTTTGGTACAACTTCCTGAAAATAGGCCAAATTTTCCTGAAAATGAAAAACAAAAATCTGAAAAATATGGAAATATCCCACAAATTGAAAAGGATTTCCTGATTAGCAGCAACTTTTGATGGAAACTTAATTTACCAGTGCAATTGTTCCACTTTTTTAGCCCCCCCCCCACCTTGGGAGGTGACCCTTCCTTTGCCCCTGATCTACACCTCACTATATTTCAATTGATTTAAACCACTTTTTTTCAATTTGCATACATTTTAACTCAAAAGCTGTAAGTACAGTACATGTAGATCAGTATTCAAATACAAAATATGTAACAATCAGCAACAAACAAATTATAAAGATGTTTTTAAACTAATTAATATTTCTAAAACCTAGCTGATAAAATAATAGTGTGGTCCTTTTCAAACTTCAAATGAAATATTTTCACTATGCTTCCATTAATAAATCAGAGCTTTACCTATTTGCATTGAAGGTATATGGATGCGTACTAAAAGACAGCACTAGCTAAACAGAATCATTGGAAAAGTAAAAAATTCCATCATTTTCTAAAGTTGACGATTTCCCAACTTTGACAATTTCCCAAAATTTTGTGCCATAAAATTCAAATTTTTGTACAAATATATAATGTATGACAAAAGCTGAATGCATTATGTTCCAATTGTATTCTTTTACTCATATGCCGCAATTCAGTGAAGAGCAGACAATTATCCGCTATTTTGATGGGCGACATGCTTCCACTGTTGCATGATGGGATAGAAAAGGGAGCAAACTACTTCCGCAATTGCAACACACACTAATGCTATGCAGTGTTTAACAACAAACATGAAGCTAGTAAGAAAGTTTCTTTATATGAAAAATGAAGATTTGAAGGCATTTTCACGAACGACAAATGTGCCAGTGAGTGGTGATGGCTGTAGACATGAAGAACTTGCCAAGAAGGCCTATACTGGGCCGATAAATTGAGGCTGGTAGCTAAGCCAACTAACCAAGAATCAGATCAGGACATAGAGAGGTCCAAGGAAAGAAAATTAGTACTGGATGGTGGGATGGTAATCATACCTTGCCCTTTCTTTCAGATGGGAAGCTTCACCAGCGAGATTTTCTGACACAATAAGAAACCATATTGATAGTTCTGCCAAATTGCCTCCCCCTCCCCCCACCTCCCTCCTCCAAATCATAGCCAGAATAAAATGTCAGGGGGTTAAGCCGAACCAAACCAGTGATGATGTGATAACCTGTTTTATGAGCATGATATGATTAATGGAACAGGTTGGGACACCGGTGCATGGTCTTATAAGCGGGAAGCAGAGAGAAAGGTCCCCCCTGAAAGGTTTTGTCTAGATAAGGAAAATTTGAAAACTTACAAAAAAAAAGAGGAAATTTGGGTAAAATCATTGGAAATTTTAGTAAAATTTGGCAACATTTCCTGATAATTGATGAAAATTTACCAAAAATCACAGAAATATTGCACCAAAAATAAGGAAAATTGAAGATAACACAAGAATAAAAGAAATTTCCCAAAAATTGAAAGAGATATCTATTTATTCATGCAGTTATTCATTTATTTGTCCCAAAATGAAGAAACTTTCGCAAAAGTTACATGAGAATGAAGGAAATTTCTCAAAGATTGAAAAAAAATTACCAAAAATAGAAGAAAAATTGCCCCAAAATAAAGAAAATTGTCCAAAAATTGAAGAAAACTACAACAGAACTAGGAAAATTTCCCAAAAATGAAAGAGATTTCCCAAACATTTAATGAATTCTCCTAAAAATTGAAGAAAATTTACATAAACCGTGACTAAGATTTATCTTAGGGAAAAAAATATCATCGGAAAAATCTCAGAGGGGCACTGGCCCCCCTCTGGCTCATCCCTTATTTACACCACTGAAATGTGAACAAAAAATTATAGTCACTCGCCTTGTGATTTTTTTGTTATTTTTGTCCAATTTAGTGACTATATTGAAGTCATGACTCAATTCACAATCTTATTTCAATTTTTTTTAACAAGAACTCTAGTCGTTGACGTTTGAAATTAGACAATAAAGTAATGACTCCTTACAAGTCTGTGGTACTACCATTTGAATAAAAAAAGTATCCATAGCTGTATATGCTGGATTAGCCATCTAAAAGTGTCACACAGCTGGAGGTTTCATGGGGGGACCGTGAGCCTGAAAAAGGCGCCAAAATACAAAAATAGCAAGAACTTCCTTTAATTTCATAACAAATTTCATTTCAAAAGTTATCCATCATGAAAAACGCCATCTTAGGCCATTTAAAACTAGAGGGATTTGTCCCCTGGATCCCTACCAAAGCTCCATCATGGTTTCAACTCTTGACCCGGCTAGGGACCCGACTCCTTCATATGAGCATGTGTTGTCTATTTTTGTATTTGATCTTTTATCTTCATTTAATAGTTTTCCATCATTTTAAAGTCATTTTGGGCCAGGGGTGTAGCGAGAGACTTTCTATTGTGGGTGGGAGGAGGGGTTGCATAGTCAAAAATTGCCGACAAATTTACCTACAAAATTGCACAAAAAAATTGCCGCCCAAATTGTTAAATCACTCACATAATTGCCAATTTGACAACATTTGAACTGTCGTAAAATTCTGAAAAGCAAAAAAAAAAGGTCATCAACTTTCCACTTAACTAAAATTTAAATTTGATAAAATTGGATGATTTGCATATAGCCGATTGCAAAAATAGGATGGAAATAGAAATTGAATGACATGAACAATTTCACCAAGACCCTTTTTTTAGGCCAAAATTAAAAATATAAATAAATCATATAAGAAACTACTGTTTATATCTATTTCTTTTATTTCAGTTCATGACCATTTATTTCCATATTATGCAATCATGACGTGTACCTCCGCTTTCCGTTTAGTATGCACTGCAACCGCCGATTTTGGCCAAAATCGACGCTTGCACCTCACATGCTTCGCCAGAGCAAGGGCAACCTAATATGATATCATTATTTGCTTGTCCTGGCACAGCTACGATCTAATTACACTGCCAACACCCGCGAGTGTAATATGATGCCTCTATCTGATGCACGTTGGGCTTATTATTAATGCCCCTATGATAGCATACTGAAAGGAGAGAGCTTCCACACTTAATGTCCAAAAAAGTAACCAAAAATAAAAGTAAAGTACATCCAAATTTTGAATAATAGCAAATAACATAAGTTTCTGGACTTGCTTCCAGTAATACATTGTAATGGAAAAGGAGAGGGAAAGAAGTTACAAACTTATTAACTCTCCCCAAGACTTACATGTAGATTAGATTACAACCAAAATAACAGTACAATAAAATCTTGTAAATATAATAGTGGCTTAAATGTTGGTACTAAACATGAAGAGATACTACGGTAGGACATTGTATGACAACAATAGGCTCAGACCCCCATAAACGGCACAACGATCGCCACCACCCATTGTGAGATTTACATTTATTATATATATCAATTATTTGCAAATTCATTCATGAAAAATCTTGTGAAACTTGTAAACTTTCGTTGTAAACAAACACATACATTGTGCAATACGCGGCAGAATGTTCTGAGCGTGGAGCTATTGTTCCCTTCTGTATCCCATCATGCCTTGCGCGTGTTCCGCGAGTGTGATAAACAATATGGTCTATTGTCGGTTTTTGAACCGCTACCACACCTCTAAACCAAAATAGATGAAATAAATACTCTGACCATTTTTAGTGACTGAATACTTTTATATAACTTGCACACAGAGAAAGGATCCTCTAGTATGTGGTCAAAATGCAAAGCCTATACTACTCTGCAGACAAATATGGGCCTGAATTGAACAGATTTAGAAAAATCCTGAAAGGTGTTGGTATATCCAATCCCACACCTAATCTCACTGAGGGTTAAATGTTTGTTCTTCTTTGTTGAACTTCTGGAGACTGGCACCCTTGGTTACACACTCACTCACCTTAATTTGCTCTACTATATAAAGCTCTACTGAGCATAACAATAGCACACAATACATGCAGGAATCAATTGTATTACAGTACATTCCCTTCTTATCGGTAACGGTTCAACAAACTTATGTTAAACCTGTTAAAGAAGACAAAGCCCGGCCTTTACTATACAGTTAATATGATAGTAATAATAATTGACATCTGAAGAAATTTCACATTGTACAAAAGAATTTAGCATACATATTCTGATTTCTTAACACATTAATTCTGTCAATATAAACTTAATGGGAGCAGCCATTTTGTTCATACACCCTTTAAAAAAATCATGACATACATCCAGTACAGATTAGAATATATTATTACAGCACATACCTCCGCCCCATTGCAATTCCAACATGCCTAGAATAATTGTAGAGTTCATTTGATCCACATACTCAATATAGTCTACTCGGAAATCCTAGGCCCACCAAGATCTGTAGCTATACGTGGGTAATACTTTTACATTGGAACTATTGCACCATTACTTAACAAAAATACAAAATTATTGTTACCAAGACATAGTGGTCGGAATATACTGGAACCCTAGCTTTAACGAAGTAAATATTTTGATGAAAACAACATTCTGACAAATTACTTTAGTGGTAAAAACTTTATTGAAAGTGTAATTTTGAACTTTCAACAATATGGTTTTCTTTTACAACAGAAGAAAATAAATGCGCCCAGCCCAAGGTGAATGTGGAAGTGGGCAATATTTACAACAAACTGTATGCCTGTTATGATAATAAAGAAAATAAAGATCACCCAAAGCTGGGTGGGTCAGTTTTGCTTGAACTATTAACAACTCTAGATCGAACTGTTTTGTTTGCTTTTGAAGGGGTAAGGGAGGAAGGGGGTGTGGCTAGAGGCTCAAAGTGTTCAAGGCAATGCTATAAAGATATTTTGAAATGTGCAATTTATTTACCCTGTATGATTTATTTATTGGAAAGCCTCCCCCCTCTCATATCCAAACCTATCAATAGAAGATAGAGAATGGTTGTGTATATACTGTATTCTAGCATTCCTGCAACCTTACCCTTAAATATTGATACTCTTTAATGTGTTAGAAATTAACAAGAAAACAAAATAATTTTAGTGTTTGCAATGACATAGGAAGCATAATAAAACGTTTATTTGTGCTTGATAAATAAGTTGTGGGTATGATTTATGTTAAATAAGATTTTTTTTTCATCTCACAGTAGAATGAAGCATTTTTGTTTGACAAATATTTCCAACAAATTGTATGCCTGTTATAATATAAAAAAAAAAACATCGCCCAAAGCCAGGTGGGTAAGTTTTGCTTGAACTATTAACAAATCTAGATTAAGCAATTGTGTTGCTTCTTTTTTTTTTTGAGGGGGAAGGGGAGTGGGGGGTAGCTGGAGGGTAGGGTGTTCAAGGGCAATGCTATGAAGATATTTTAAGATGAGCATTTTTTGCTATGATTTTTAAGTTGATAGCCTCTCCCTCTTCAAGTCCAAACCTATCAAATAGAAGCTAGAGAAGGATTGTCTATATATTCTAGCATTCAAGCAACCTTACCCTTAAATATTGATATTCTTTACTGTTACAGTGTTAGAAATTAACAAGAAAATGAAATAATTTTAGTGTTTGCATTAACATAGTAAGCATAATAAATCCTTTGTCTGCAGTGCTTGATGAATAAGTTGTTCATATGGTTTATGTTAAATTAAAAAAATTAAATTAAACATCATCTCACAGGAGTATTAATGAATTATGAATGAAACAATTGTTTTTGTTTTGGCCATTTATAAAACTGTCAAATGGATCACATTCAGTAAAGTACAAATTATGGATGGTATCATAACAAATTAGCAATGGCTTGTGTGCATTAACAAATAAGTTCATAATGAATTAGCAGTTTATGCCTCCTCCTCTTCTTCCTCCCATTCTCTATGGCCGGTCATTCAAGTCAATGTCATTGTCCAAAAAGTCCTCGATTAGAGTGCATTCAAATTCACATGGATCGCTTTCTGTGTCAAAGGACATGGCATGTTCTAGCTGTGTCGTCATCACTGATCATGGTGTCCAGAAGAGATGATCCCGCAAACCAGTAAGGTACATAGCAGCCATCCTCATTAGCGACCTATTTGAAATTCAGTGGATGCAAGTCTTTCGTTGGTTGAGAGGTATGAGCTCGTCTCTACATCATAGATATATAGTTAGTTAGCACGTGACAGATGTTGCTTTCTCACAAGGTGGTAAGGACCAACAATTGATACTTTTTACCTGGACATCTTTCTTCTTGTTGCCTGTCATTTTGATGGAAGAGTGGTACCTAGCCTCATTGATCTTACTTAATTGCTAAAGCCATACATTCTGCACACATAAGCAGTGATCGCAGGTTTATCTATGACATCATGACACAATGACCTAAGTGCAAAAATGTGATTTTTGTCGTTCTCCAAATAACTGAATGGTACTGACTTGCCTTTTCTGTAGAATGCAGAGTTAAAGTCACACCCAGTGAGTGCATGGAAACCGATAAGTGCTTCAGTCAATCCCGTTTGCTTTTTTCCCAGCTCTCTCAAAATGTCGGTAACATTGATTAGCCTTCTGTTGTTCGCTGAACCAAAGTCTATCTTAATCTCTGATGTTCCTGGCATTTTTAGGGCAAGCTCTACCAGAATAACGAGTACATCAGTATCTGACAATCGAACCATTACCTTTATTTTTAAGTATGGAATGCCATGAGTGTGTCAGCCTCTAAATGCCTTCCCTGAAACTCTGCTGGTTCTTCATCTATCAGCATGCCCATTGAGTTTACATTCAGCTTGAGACACTTGCCATCATGGGAAGCATAGACAGTCTTGCTATCAATAATTGGAGCATACATGTAATACTCATCCTGGTTCTCCTTCAACAGGAATTGAGCAAGTGCTTCCTTGAATGCACCATTGTTCAGCAAGTGGATGCCTTTTCTCTGCTGCTGTTGTTCCGCCTCTGTAATGATGAATATGTTCTCCTCATCATTTGTAGAAGATCTACTCAACCTTTCAACATCTTTGATAGATAGAGCTCTTCATACTTATACAGCAATAGATGAACGGAATCCCCACTGGCAGAACACACCTCAGTCACCATGATATCTTTAACCATTTTGCCATAGGTTGATTTGTTATGACGGGGAAAAACTTCATGGAGAACAAGTCCACCATCGAAAAGGGTGGCATCAATCTTGGAACCTAAAGCATTATCCTGGCTTAATTTTGGTAGCTTGGATTCTATGAGCTTGGTAGGTTTGCTTTATTTGTTTTCGTTGGAGTGCCATCAGCATGTGCGAGAACGAGTGAAATCTCAGTGATTGGGAAACAAAGCACATCATGTAAATCGATGTTAGACTTTGATAACAGATAGCCGAATGCATCACGGACACCTTCAGCTGCTGCTAGTCTTCTTCTCTTGTGGGTTTTCTTTCATATTTGCTGCAGCAAAGTTCTGAACCTTCACACGCTTCACAGTCATCAGAAATCGGGTTTTATCTTTGACGCAATCTTTATGGAACTCTAGCTGCCTCATTTTTGCTCCTCTCTGCAGTGTTCTCCTAGGAGGTAAGTACTGGTCGTTGGAGTAGCAGTCTTTCCAGTGGCAATAATTACTAAAGTGGTTGGTGCTTCAATTATGAATGGATCACATGTTGTAGAGCGAAGCACTTTGAGGAACTTTCTGTATCATTATTGTCCTGCCGAATCCTCCACTTGCGTAACTGGTTAGCTGGGGTTTCATCAGGTTATATGTCACTCATCTCTTTCATCTCAGTCACAGCCATACTTCGTGAAGTCAGTCCATAGCAGTGTTACTCCTCTGACTTCACCTGTCTCCTGAAGGAGTTTTAGCTTGCATGAATTGTGATAGCGTGCCTCAAGCACTATTAAGTCTTCGGAACCTAAAGCTAACACTCTCTGACTATACCCCATGTTGCGTTTTGAAGCATTGATAATAACATCACTAGCTTCCATGTCTCTATCTTATGAAGCGTTTCAAAATTAGACCCACCAAAAAATGATTTTTGTCTTCGCTTTATATTTGAATAGAAGATACAGCAGTGTCCTAAGACCCTCTTTAGATCTGAATGTGGCAAGTCAGATTTAGAGCGCATGGATTTCTTTTCTTCGTTTGCTTTGGGATTCATTTACATCTTTTTGTGTCTTTATTTCCACGGCACAGCATCAACTGTGGCAATCCGTATGATAGTACAAACCACTTGTTGCGTCCGCAGACAGAATGTGTTGTGTAGCTTCCACAAAATGATTGCGTTAATGACCTTCTCTATTCTGCGGCTCTTCGTACAGTGTCCTGTGATTTGTATTTCTTTACCCCCTGTTTCTCATGATTGTCCCTCTTACAGATGATGCAAGACTGCAAGTACATGAAGTTAACATTTAATATTTTCACCCTCTCAAAACCTTGGACGTTTATAAATTGATGTTGCTTTGTTTTTTGGTCATTAAAGTAATAATAGACGGAAAACCAAGGCCTGCTGGAACATCATTAATATAGCTATGCAGATTGTTTATGCTTTGTGATCTTAAAAATAAGAAACCCAATTCTGTTGATCAGAACAATCCCTTATACCAGGGATATGTTACTTAAGTTACATATCTCTGACCTAAGGCATAAGGAATGTCAAATTAAAACTTCAAAAAAGACAAGGCAATAGCAATTCAATTCCCTTTTTTTTTTTATTCTACGTCATCTTTACAAACGTTTATTAAAGATCAGATAATAGATTAAGTGGAAGAAAGCCACCTTTACAAAATAAGACACACAAATAATACCAATCACTTAAAAAGGGAACTTAAACACAAGTCAAAAACAAGCTACGCAACTTAAAACATTGGTGATCATACCAGGGAGGTAGGTGCCACTTCGATCATACCATGAAATTAACTTATCCCTGAATCATACCATATCAGCTATAATGAGGGATAGTGAAAAGGCTATTGACTAGGAAGTGCCATTAACGGCACTTCTTGTACCATGGAATTACACCATCAATGCATATTACAAATTCAAAAAAAGTAGGAGAGGCATTTCCCAAGGACTGGTTTACGTAGGGACCTGGTTATCTTATATTTCGTTTCTCATATGCATGTTTCGTGACGGATTATTAGTTCGTCAAAATTGTGCATGTGCACGAGCAAGGCATGGAATAATTACAGGTGAGATGCTATAGTTGGGAAGAAAGACTGCATATGGATTATAACAGAAGAAAATGGATTTAATCAGAATTCATATAATGTAATAGATTTAAAGGAAAACTTAAATTAGAAGTTAGTGCATCGTTCCAATGGGGAAAACATAAACCTGGGACAAATTTAAGTACATAATCTATTATTGTTCAGCTTCTTTGGGCCCCCACTCTGCTTAGGCCTCGGTCCGTGTACAAACAGTCGGTCCGTGGATATAAAGGAAGCTCTGGCTGTGTCTGGGTCGGCTGTTTTTTCTTTGGGCTCAGCTTGTCCCTATTCCTCTGGGAACGGATGTTTTTAAAAATGGGACACGAGTTATGTTCAGTGAGTTGACTTATCTCAAAGTCCATACTTTTAGTGTTGAGAGTGTCATAGGTTGAGTTAATGGATTTGTTTGTTGTTCTTGGATTTGTTGGCCAGGTCGGCTTCAGGTTGGTGTTTTATGGCTTTCAAAGTGTTTGTTGGGGAGGGGAAGAAGGGTCTTGGATGAGGAAGATAGGTTGGGGTGGAGTTGGAGGTGGATGTAGATTGTGTAGCGGGTATGGTTGGGTTGTTGGCAGTGATCTTTAGGCCCAAAGTTCAGTCCTGGTTCAACGTTGAGTTGGTTTGTATAAGCCACACTTGAAATGGCAACCATAGGGGTCATTAGCATTAGGCTGCATAGGGATGTTTGATTTTTATTTAAAAACTTGCCCAGCCCTGGTCATAAACCTCTTAAAAATTGCCAGATAAATTCCTTGAGAATCAATTTCCTGCAAAAAAATATTTTACAACTCTCCTCCTTGAGTGCAAAATCAGCAAAATATGCAGAGACACTTTTTAAGGACATAAAAGTAAAACTTAACTGCTGTCGATTTTTATTATTAAAATCAAGTTAAATCACACTATTTATATCTAATCATCAATAAATCTGATATTTGGAGGGAAAATATCCTTCTAACAATTGTTGATCATTAGCCATTTATTAATTAATATCTCAATGAATTTTATGTGAAGCTGCAGAAAAAAAAACGTTTGACTTAAGTCTAACATGGCTTTCAAAATAGCTTCAATTTTGTTTCGATTTTGCATTTAATAAGGAACGTTTTTGAACAGTTCTGCAGGGAATGGATTGTTAAGGAATTTATCTTGCCGTTTCTAACAGTTTCATGAGCAGCAGGGGTTTAGCCAGAATTTCAGATGGGGAGAGGGGGTTGCCAAAGGAAATACTTGGACCTTTTAGCATATTCAAATTCTAGACCTTTTTAACATTGCCATTGTCAACCTTGTCGACCCCCCCCCCCCTTCCTTCTTGGCTATACCCATGACCAGGGATTCAATAGTTTTAAAATATAAACCAAATTTGAGGTTTTTGTATGCAACCTAACATTGATAACCCATATCCTATGGTTGCCATTTCAAGTGTGGCCTTTACATATTTACAAACGTTGAATTTGATGTTTGGGGTCCCATAATAAACATATTGCAAAATCTTTGTTCATTATGCTCAGGGTCCAAAAATTTTTGCTCGGGCCCTTAGGAGACAGGGTTTAGTTCAGCTAATTTTTACATTTCCAGTTATTGTAACAACAACAAGAGGCACATGCACTGTACAGTACAATGTAAGTTGTGCCATAAATAGTTTACCTATTTGTGTCAGTGCCGACTCTAAAGTAACTAATTAATCATCAACATCATAAATAATGTCCCATGTTTTGGCTTAAAGGAGCAATAGACCGAAATTGGGAACATATTTTTAAGGGTCCCCCAAAGAATCAAATACTTATCTAGCTCGGAACGGTATATCAATTTTCTGATTAATATGAATATTCAAGTGACCTTTGCCCTCACGTCGTCTGTGGGCTATGGAGGCACTGATCTGTTGTGGGTAGCCTATTTGTGAAATTTGTCAAAATGAATGCTCCCACTTTTTGGTCCAGTGCTCTTTCAACTTACCTTAATTCAACATGGATCAATTTGAGCTAGACATGAGGTGAGTTGGGCCAGAAGGAGAAAGATAAGCCACTGACATGTTTTTATTGAAACAATAATTTACTGAGAAGGAATAATTGGACACATCTTAAGTTATGTATGCAAAGGTTAAGTATATTAATTATGATTATGAATGCACTTTCTTTTTACTACAGTACAAAATGATTTACAATTAAAGGATTACTTCAAGGGTCAAGCAAGTCTATCTTATACAAAAGAGGACCTCCAGCACAAAATAAAAGCATTCAAAAATCAAGTTATTCCGTTTAGGAGATATCTAAGTTTAAAGTTCGGTATCAGTTATATTGATTATTATCATTATTATACATTTATAGTGCGCTTGATCTTAAAAAGCTCTAAGCGCATTACATAATAAACACCATATACATGGACATAAAGAAATGTTAAAATAAGATAAATAGTGGGGCGGATATGTAACAATTTTTACCTAAAGTGTGCACTTCTGGATAGAAGCATGAAAATTTGCACAAAGGGGTTTTTGAGTATGCTGATTTCAAAAATTGCGAGAACCACGATGTCACTTAAACGTTTCCCGCCAAAAAGTCGAAATTTCAAAATGGCCGCCATAAACACGTTTTTGCCCATAAATCAGATGTAAGTTCCCCGATTAACATGATCTTGGTGTCTATACCTATGTTCTTGAGGTCAAGAAATCCAATAAAACATATGCCAAACATCATGAGATACATCTTCCCCCAAAAATTCAAAATTCAAAATGGCATACAAGAAAGCTTTTTACCATAAAACGGATCTAAGTGCCCAAATAGCCATAATCTTGGTCTCTAGACATATGTTTTGAGGTCAATGTACCCAATAAAACCCACGTAAACTCTCATAACATCTTCCCACAAAAAACCTAGAATTCAAAATGGCGTCGCAAATCCATTGTTGGCCATAAAATGGCTATCCAGCCATCATTTATTGGTATCTATACCTGTTTTATGTCAAAGGAACCCAATAGAAAACATGAAATATCATGACGTACATTATATTGTGAATAGTAAAACAGATACAATCAAAATGCCCTCACAAAACAAGTTTTTGACCAAAAAACCTGCCCCAATCACCGTGATCTTACTATCTATACCAAGTTGGTAGAATACATATGAAATATTATGGTGAAAAGTTGAAAACAATTCCATATAATAGCATTTATTTGTCAGATCAAAGTATATCACAATTGAGCATGGTATACCTTTTTCAGGTAAAGCAGTCAAATAGTGTGTCATACATTATGTTAAAAATAATTACATGATCGCTGTCAGTATCTCCTATGTTCAGATTTGCTTTATTCTTTGCTACACTGTCCGGAACAGAAGCACAACTGTGTACACTTGTCATTTGCGCAGACACACTTGCATCTTTTTGTACAGGACTTTTTGCATCCACATTTCAGCAGTTCCTGACAAGCTTTGGCTGCCTCTGGAAGAGTAATCCAGCATGGAGTCCATCGGGAATCACCTCTCCCAGCCCCATAAATCTGGCGATGGAACTTCAGGGTCTCCTATAAGTGACTGTCCCCAGATGTGCCCTGCCTGATAAACAGCCCTTTTCACATGCTGTTCCAGGGCATGTAACGTTGGAGGAATGTTTTCCATCTTACAGTTTTGAGTGAACAAGTGCTTCCTGGCTTCATTCACATGGTTGAGTGATGATGTTCGCTGATACAAGAGAACAACATATATCTCTATTTGCTCCAAGTCGCTGGGGGAAACCTGGCATGGAGCATGGGATAACCGAGCAAAAATTGGTTTGAGATGAGGCATACTGCACCATACAGCCCAAGCGGTTCTCTTTCCAATTCCATGAAAGGCAGAGACAGTATCACATCCTGATATTGCGTGCAAGAATAGTAAACCCCATGATGCGTCATTGCCTAATTCCGCTGCAATCAGGTGGCATGGGATGTAACGTAGTCTACCACCATGACCAAATGCTATCCATATTTCACAGTCCTGTAAAACGCTGGACACTGCAAGGGCAATAACCACCACATCAGTATCTGTTGCGTGTATCATCAGCTTGGTAAATCCATGATAGAACGCATGGGAAGCATGAAAAAGAAGCCGTGTGTCCGCTTCTTCGTGAGTGCAGGACAAGCTTGAAAGGTCAGTCATGGGAGATGATACAACATTCTGGCCATGTGTGGAGATCACTTGCTTCTCTGGGGGAGGTTGAAACTCTTGTATTGCATTGGCTAGAAGTCGGAAGAGGCTGTCTTTGTTTGCATCACAGCGAAGGAAGTTCTTCCAGTTAACAGGAATATTGGTGTTGTTGTCCACCCGGAGATGATTACCAGATTCACGGCTCTGTCGTGTTTGTGTCTTTAGGCTGTCCTCCCTGTAGACATCCCAGACAACATCTACACGAACAACGTCTTGTAACATGTGTTCTATGTAAGGCAAGAACACCAGTTGTGAATAGTCCTGGAATGTTTTGACAGAAAGTTTGGACTTCTTTGGATCAAACATGTGCACAAGGGCAGCACCGTCAACAATTTTGACGTAAACTTTTGGAACAGATTCTGGTTATGGTACCATTGTCTCCAGGCATCCCATCAAGTCAGATTTGCATGTTTGATGCATAATACCATTTGATGCCAATGATGGAGGCCAGGCATGATTTTCATGGCTGAAGAAGGCATCCATATCGCTTTCTCTAGCTTGACACGATATATACATCCGTGAAAAGAGACAAACATCACTATGCAGGTTGGAAATCTTGGAGCGGACTTCGCAGGTTTCTTTCGTGAACTAGAATTTAACAAAGGCAGATTGTTCTTATGTATGGTGTCTTTGAATGCAGTGATTGTGCCATTGATACGCTCGGCAACAAATTTCTTGTACTGTGTTTTGCCTATGTCTTCTGCAGACCTTATAGCATTTACCACACTATCAGACATTATCACTTTGGTGTCAAGTGCGTAGAGGTCTGTGCTTGTATCAGCAAAGGGGTTGCCAAGTTCATCCATTACATTAGTGACACTCTTGACGTGAGATAAGAAAGTCTTCTGTACACTTGGTATTTGTTCATGGTGGCGTTCGGTGTCCTTCTTTTCCCTAGCATGTTTGTCATCATACTCCATTTAAAGTCTAGCTGTTTCTGGACCTGCCACCATCCACCTTGCTAGTGCTGCTTCATTTTCAGTGATACCTATTATGCCTCCATCTCCCTTCACCATTGCATTCAGCTGTTCATGAACTTGATTATGGGCTAGTGCTGAGAATTTGTGCATAGTTTTCTGTGTCACAAAGTTGCCTTTGAGGAACTCTGCATGTGTGGTAGGGCAGTTAATCTCAAGGGATTGTAGGTCTCAGAACGGTCATCCAGCGAGCATAGTGGTAGTGGTCAAGAGCGAACATCCATGGAATAATCTTTCCAAGTGACTGCACGTAGGCAACATATCTTTGCTCACGCTGTGATCTAAGAAACTGTAGGAAGAGAAGTTCCAACTGCCAGACTTTGTACCAGTAATCGAACTGAGGATGCTTTGAAGCCATCTGTTTACACCAATCATCATAGTGTATTTGTTCATCATCTGATGTGTTGATTTGATACTCAGCATATGACCTGTGAAGGGGAATGTACAGAGCCGCTGCGGTTACTTGATGTGCCCACTGACCTCTGGATGTGTGTGAACCTTTCTGCAGACCAGCTGCACGTCCCTTAGTTGTAACATTGGCCGAAGTCATAACATAGGTCCAACCACTACCATCAAGCCAGTCGCCAATTACATTCAACATGGCCATTTCTATATGGCGACCCCCCATTAGTACAACGTAATGTCTTTCACCATACTCTTCTGGCCATTTCCACTGAATTCGTTTTGCAATTGCATATAATGGCTGATCGACAGTGAGCAGTGGTATCTGGCCTGGATTGACACGAACCGTGATCTGTTTGATGATATTCATCCCATGCTTGACCATAGCGGGTGAATGTGCTTGATCTCGAAATAATGGTAAGAGAGAGATAATTGCAGATGTCTTGGGTAGAGACACCTGTAAGCTGGCAAAGTAGGCTGACCATGATATGTCCGTCTTCACCTGATCAATTTGATTTTCATTAGCCAACCGTCCTCACTTTTTCAAACCAAAACTTCTGCATATCATCATCATTCATTTCGCAGATATTGGAATTGCTTCATCATCCTCTACTGTTGGAATGACATTATCAGGGAGGCGAAACCGGTGGCACATCAGTATATGACTTTGGTAATGACTTGATAGATTTCGACTTTGGTTGGGCCCTGTTTTCGGGAATCTCCTGAAGGACCCTAACAACACTAGGATT
Source organism: Chiridota heheva (assembly GCA_020152595.1). Taxonomy (NCBI): domain Eukaryota; kingdom Metazoa; phylum Echinodermata; class Holothuroidea; order Apodida; family Chiridotidae; genus Chiridota; species Chiridota heheva. The sequence goes on from JAIGNY010002171.1 coordinate 2,476,331, forward strand.
GTCATTTGTGATGTGCTGTGTTATTGATATTGCGGTGCCATGAGAAGAATCACGACTTGAGGTGGATGACGGGTTGTGATCTATATTATCGAGATTTCCAGTGGTGAACAGTTGGTCTCTGAGGTTTGAAGGACAGACAATGCCCTCATTCTCATATATGTCAATTATTCTATTAGCTTCATTAGTAGACAGTCGAAAACTCTGTCATATGACACCGACAGACCCTTTTCAAATAGATTGTCAATGAGATCACGTTTACGCGTTCGGTTGTAAATAAGCAGGCCAAGAAACAATGGGAGAACCGTCTTACAGTCCGAATTGTGCCGTGCTGCTACAGAATCTCTCCTACCTCGTTTGACGGCATTGAAGACAAGTAACTGTGTGATGGACAAGGCAGCTGTGCTTACATCGTTGTCATCTACACGTTGTGTTGCATTTGACCTTCCTAGAATCATCCCGACGAGGGCAGATAAAGAACTTTTCTTTTCTCATGAGATTCTCATATAAGTTTGTGGCGGCCATTTTTAATTGAATTTTCAATTTTTTGGCAAGAAGATGGATCTTATCATGTTTCGCATGGGTTTTATTGGATTTCTTGACCTCAAGACCATAGGTATAGACACCAAGATCATGGCAATCGGGGCACTAACAGCTGATTTATGGGCAAAAACGTGTTTGTGGTGGCCATTTTGATTTTTTTGGCGGGAAGGGTTGGAGTGACATCGTGGTTCCCGCAATTTTTGAAATCAGCATACTCAAAAACCCCTTTGTGCAAATTTTCACGCTTCTATCCAGAAGTGCACACCTCAGTCACATATCCGCCCCACTAAAATAGGTAACAATATTTAAGAATGTTTTAATAAGAGTACTGAAATTAGACTAGTTGTGATGTCATAGCCTCAGATTCCTCAAAGTCCCTATGTAATCTATCATATTTTGTCCTGCGATTTTGTGGCTTAAAAATCATGGGATATGTCTAAAAAGTAATAAAACTGAAGCAATAGGAAAGGTATATTCATAATATACCACCAGAAGACAGTTCAAGAAAAAAGTAAAAAAATTCAATAAACTTTCTTTAGAATACATTAACAACTGTTAAAAATGTGAGGATTAAGACATCAACTTTCCATAGTAGACTTTCTACACCAGTCATTTCTACACAGATAAGACAGAACTTTAAACTTTAATATCTTCTTAACAGAATAATATTTTTAAAAGTTTTTTTCGCCATTTTGTTTCTTTTGACATGTTTGAAGTCCCCTTTTCATATAAGAAAATATGAAATATTTGTTCAGTGGTGACATGCTTGACCACTGAACAAATCCTTTAAGTATAATGGTTAATACATTCTTTTAATAATCAGACTTATTATCACTGAGACCGGGAATAGGGCATGTTCTCCCAGCTTCCTACACCTTTCAATCAGTGATTTTTTTTTTAACATACTAACTGGGCAACCATTTGATCACCCAGTGAGAAATTTTGGTCACCCAGAAACAAAATTCTGACTTGGGTGCACTAGGCGACCAGGATTTTCACCTTGGTTTAACAAAAATGACTGCTCCAGGCCATACAGTCGTAGAATTAGAGTTTTAAAACATACAACATCACATGAAAATTTATGCATGTTATGTTACACTTAACATCTTCTTAATTTTGAAGGTGCTCAAATTTACATGTTCCTTCATGCTGTCATCATCTTCCCTGGGCAGCTATACGAGTGATTGTGGTTGCCCAGTGAAATTTCCTTCAAAAATTCACTGCTTTCGATACAGCCCTTTTCGATAAGTACTGTTTGCCCCCTTTGGCACAGAAAGCTAAAAACCCACTGATCAGTCTATGTTTTAAACGTTTCATTTGATATTTGTGATAAACGTTCACATCAAATTATTGGTAATAGACAACAATTCCTGCACACACAATGCATACGGTGTCAACAAATTAGTTTACACTTAGAAATTCCTAACGCACACCCATTTCTCCAATTTCTAGATAAAACCCTGCCCCCAATAAATAATGGTTCCAATACAAGAAAATTCATCTATTTATCTTTTTGGCCAAATGAACAAGTTGAGGGACAGGGGCCCTTTAAGGCTACTGTCTGGGCCCTGGTACAGGATAAAGTAGCTGTCATTAGTATGTGACCCTAAGGTATAATGGTCCCAATAGAAAAAGATTCATCCATGTATCTTTTCGGCTGAATAACCCACCTTAGTGGGCCCCTTTAAGGCTACTCTCTGGTACAGCCATAAGTTGCTGTCATGGCTATGGCCAGTCAGAGTACCCTCTTGGGAGCATAATCCAACAAATTTGTCCGTGTATTTATTCAGCTGAATAAATACATTCTTTTTAGCCCCCTATCTTGTTCCCCTGGCTACTGGTACAAGATTTGACCGGCAGCAACATTGATTAGTGAGTCCTGGGTCCAGATGGACATGACCCGACATTCAAACCTTTTGTATATTTTTAGCTGAATAAACTGTCTGGGCTCCAGGGTCTAATTTGCTTGTTGGTTTCTTTATTGAGGTTTAACGGCACTAAGACAGTCAGAGTCAAATTTGCCAGGAGGGTGTTAAAAATTGATGGTGCTAGAGTAAAGAGAGGGAAGAACAACAATATAACTTTTGTAGAGGAGTACGGAAAGTAGAGAGAAAGAGAGAGAATAGGTACAGCAGTTGAGTCAAAAAAATCTCACTTTATCAATTTGTTTTTAAAACAATAATTGTTTTCTACGCTTATTGTTTTCTACTGTTAATTTTGTGGGGAGTGCTCTACTAAGTAAGCCATCTGTTTACAAATAAATGTATTAAATTTAAATAAATAACTAAGATTCAAATATGCATGCACAATTTGTTGTTTAGTATTCTTTGAAAGCAAGCAATCAGTGAATTTACCTGAAACCTCTTTTTTTGATTTCAAGAAATACACTAAATATGCATACCGTCTAAATCCTTAAAATTCATAAATAATTTAGAAAATTGTCCCATGTTTTGAAGTTTTTTTATGTATTTTCATTGTTTTTGATAAATTTGGAAACAATTTGATACCTGATGATTGCTTTGTATGTCCATGAAATTCATAATTCACAAAAAATAGCATTAGTCATATTCCATCATCAGAATATTCAGGTTTTAAATCTGTGTACAAGAGAATGCAGCTGCCTTAACACCTTAAAATGGAGTATTTGATAGCATCATAACACTCAAGATATTATCCTTTGTAAATTTTACTATTCAATCCTTCATAAATTTTGCTTTTCAATCCTTTACAAACATTCTTTGAATAGGGGTACAATAGTTAAATATGACTGGAAGAGATTGATTGTAAATTTCTATCATTCACACCCTCAATAAGAAATTAGCAGGTGAAAACAGTCTAATGATATTTGATATTTAGTGACTGATTTTTTTTTCTTCACAGCATTTATCTATTCTCATTCATTCATCACAATTTAAGCGTACAACAACAAATTTCAATATAGCTTCAAGTGACCATTAACTCGGAGAGTACAATAGTGCTTTCTACCTGTCCATACACATTTCACTAACTTACTAACTTTCCTATCTTCAACAATTTTCATGATTCACTTACAGTGAGTGACCTTTATGTTGCCAAAAACACTGAAAAAATATACCCTCAAGCCCTTGTGGAAAAAAAAAAACTTTTAAAGTAAGTAGTCAAGTTAAAAAATTAAGAATGCCAGAAAATTGTTCATTCTTTTGTATTGTAATACTTCATGTTATTTTTTAAGCCTATTTTGCTTTCACATTTCAAATTAAATCCTCTCAGTATCTTTCAAATATGCATGAAAACATACTGTATTGTATTACTACCAAGTAGCACAAGTTTTCATACAACCTCTTTTCACCAGTACAAAAGTATTCAAATTATACCAACAAATCAATGCAAAGTTACAGTACGTGTAATTTGTCATCACCAAATATAGATTCATATCTGTCATCACCAAATATAGATTCATATCTGTCATCACCAAATATAGATTCATATCTGTCATCACCAAATATAGATTCATATCTGTCATCACCAAATATAGATTCGTATCTGTCATCACCAAATTTAGATTAGTATTTTATTGCTGGACTTCAGGTTGCCAGGGCAGTTTACACAATGGCAAATAACACAAATAAAGGCAAGCTCAACAGATTCCGGTAAGTAAGTATACACACAGCACAGTATAATACAAATTTATAAGGACATGTATTAGGGCTCTTTTGTTAAGTAAGAGTATGTAATCAGTAATATATCGACTATGTTGGCTCGCTCACTGAACAAACAACTCAAGTTTACCAGATGGAATAGAAAGCTGAAGCCCTTTCCCTGTCACAACTAAGTGGCAAGTCATTTATTTAACTAAAGGCATTTTCTACAAAGCAAAATTCAATGGTAAGCAGGAGAACAAAAGGCAATTCCAACTGGAGCATCACTGATGTAGTAGCTTAACATATATTTGGGGATGGGTATGGTTCCTACACGTATGGTTTGAGCATAAGCGTGATTTTGGGTGGGGGAGCAAGGGGGTACTTCCCAGCCTCACTTTTTGTCCAAATGGATACTTTTGTATGGTGATGTGATGTATCTTTGCATGATTTTGTGATGCCCTCCCCCCCCCCCTGCCCCACCCCCACCACCACCGTGGCCTCCACACACATACACTTTTGACTTTCCCTACTTTCAGTAGGCAAATTCCGCCTATGGATTTGAGATTGGGGAGCCGGGACAAATGTTGACCATTACCCATCAGGCGAATAGGTGAAAGGGATCTTTTGAAAATTGCTGCATGCTTAGAAATTTATTGGAGGTATACCCCCTCCAACCACAGCCCTCGGTGTCTGTGCCCCTAGTAAAAATGGCATGCTTTAATCGTGTCAATAAATGCTAAATGTAAATAACAAACTCTATGTATTATGTGGTATATGTGAATGAGTGGATTTCTATTTGTTTTCAAGCTTCAAGAATGACCTAGAATAATTTCATATAAGTTTCAAAAGAGCGCCTCCTGACCGGTCTGTTTTCAACTTCCAAAAGGGCACCCTCCTGCCCTTGTCCCTTCAATTTCAAAAGGGCAGCTTTTATCCCTTACTCTAGGGCCAGGGGCAGCATCCATCCCCACCCACCCTCCCACCCCCTTGCTGCCATGGTTCCGACATCGCTGAAGAGGTCAAAATCCCCACAGCCCTCAAGACTCTAATTGTCCCACTGCGTATTAAAGCTTTAATATCGTTTGAATGTGTGAAAACTGTTTTTCAAGTAAGCCTAAAAAACTTAAGCCTCAACAGCAATATGATGCAAATTTTATTAACAATGTTTGCTTTTGAGTGAAATTGAAATCATAAACAGACATACTAACAGCAAAATACTGTTGTATAAAATCAAGATGGATTTTACATCCTTGCAACAAGAGATGCTTTTAACTATGGCATATTTTCCTCATATTGCTAATTAGTCATTCTGAGCAAAGAATTAATTATCGCAATTAATGAATCACAATTGATCAATAATAACATCCCACAAATACACTTTTCCAAGTGGCAATCAAAAACAAAATATAACTATTTCTTTTTATAAATTTCTTTTAAAAGTCATCTTTCATATAAGATGGATTTACTTGACATCTGAACTTATCGTTAAGATACCCACCCATCACAAACCTAGTAATTTTATGCATCAGTTATTACATTCTCTTGTCATCTGTATGTAAACAAAAAACTTCTTGTGAAGATGCGAGTTATTGTGGAGAAGATTACTGCAGGCCAGACCATACGTGTAATGTGACAGAAGACTTATGTCGATTTTTAAAGAATGTATTCATCAGTAAGTTATTTACACTTTGGTGATTTTATGGCCAGATTATTAAATTGCAGTATATGAAAGGCTATTTAGGCTATTTCAGCCATTCTTGAGCGTTAAAAGTTTTTAAACCCAAGTTATAGCCCAAACGAGCTATCAACTACAAGTGTCATACCCTAATTTGACTATACTGTGGAACAGATCCCAAACGGGATATTAGCGCATGTATTAAATTGTATTTTAAAGCTTGAACTAATGAAAGCAGTTTTTTCCATCGGAGATATCCTGTAGTATTTCCCCAAGTCAATGTTATTATATATGCTAAATTCATTCGGATTGTGCCAAGCGAAATCCGATTGATTGGAGACATTCTTAGCGAATTTTGAAGTGCAAAATTCATTAAAAGTAGGCACCAATGTGGACTGTTATTGCATTAACATACCGATCTATTCAAGGCAAACATAGCAACACAGCAAAATTTCCAAACAAAAAATGCCTAGGGTATGATAAACACTGCAAAAATCTGAAAGTATCCAAGTGAGAATCTGTCCCTTGAGTTAGTCATTGCTTAAGCTCAAAATCCCTTAAAGGAATGTTGAGCTAACAAAACTGGAGTACTATACAGCATCTTCGAACATCTATTGTGTTAAGAAGAATTCCTGTACAAATTGGTGCCCCTAATGCTTATGCGTCTTAAATATCAAAGTAGTATACATATGTATGAAACCTGAACATACTGCAAAGAAAGAAGAATCATCAGTTTCATCCAATTGGGAAGAGCGTCAAGGGTTTATTTCAATCTACCACAGATCAACAGTGTCTACCCCCTGTACTTGCACCTCATATTTCCCCTATAAATAGGAATGTTGAACCTCCCAATCAAAATTGCTCATGTACAGTAGTAGTACTTCACCTAGTGTTATTAGTGATTTGTGTATGATTACAAAACTAGGGTTCAGTATTCAGATGTTCAGGCACAACACTAAAATGCATGCCCACATTTTTCTGTCATACTGTGATTCTCAGAGAATTTAGAAGAAAATTTAAAGATCAGAAACTAAATTAACACTTTATCAAAAAATATTTTTCAAACAATGAAAACATTCCTAACAAACTGATGAAGGGCGTTTTACACAATAGAGACTTTTTTTTGGCAATATTTACATTGTATGTCTTAAGTACAAAATGAGTTTTTATTTATTTCTCCCTAACTTTCCAGGAATAAGGTTTAAACACAGGAATCAGATTCAACATTTTAAATTTTTTTTTAAGCAATAACACCAGTTTCACAAAATTTGTAACTCAAACCTTCAATCAAAATCTACTATTAAGATATCTGGGCCAAAAATTGTTACACATGACCTGTTTTCCTAATAGTTATAATTTTCAATACTAGGCAGTAAACTGTATAGTCTTAATCCATAACAGTGTCAGATTGGACACAATATACTATAGCTTTTGAATTATTTTACAATGCCCTGTTACACAAGAGTAATAGATTAAGAGAGGCAGCTGTATAACACAATTGTACTGAAAAAAAAAAAAAAAAAAGAGCACAACACTTAATCACTCTACAGACAAAGTGAACAAATGTTTGAATATTGTAGTTAAGCTTCCATCAGAACATTCAGTTTCAACATAAAGACCTGGACATTGAACAAGAAAGCAATCTATGGAGTTGCTGATTGCTAATCTCATCACTTTAAGCGTACAACATAGGGTTGGTACAGATCTTGCCTTAGGGTTGGTACAGATCTGCCTAGGGTTGGTACAGATCTTGCCCTAGGGTTGGTACAGATCTTGCCCTAGGGTTGGTACAGATCTTGTCCTAGGGTTGGTACAGATCTTGCCTTAGGGTTGGTACAGATCTTGCCTAGGGTTGGTACAGATCTTGCCTAGGGTTGGTACAGATCTTGCCCTAGGGTTGGTACAGATCTTGCCATAGGGTTGGTACAGATCTTGCCCTAGGGTTGGTACAGATCTTGCCCTAGGGTTGGTACAGATCTTGCCCTAGGGTTGGTACAGATCTTGCCCTAGGGTTGGTACAGATCTTGCCCTAGGGTTGGTACAGATCTTGCCCTAGGGTTGGTACAGATCTTGCCTAGGGTTGGTACAGATCTTGCCCTAGGGTTGGTACAGATCTTGCCCAAGGGTTGGTACAGATCTTGCCCAAGGGTTGGTACAGATCTTGCCTTAGGGTTGGTACAGATCCTGCCTAGGGTTGGTACAGATCTTGCCCTAGGGTTGGTACAGATCTTGCCTAGGGTTGGTACAGATCTTGCCTAGGGTTGGTACAGATCTTGCCTTAGGGTTGGTACAGATCTTGCCCTAGGGTTGGTACAGATCTTGCCCTAGGGTTGGTACAGATCTTGCCCTAGGGTTGGTACAGATCTTGCCCTAGGGTTGGTAAAGATCTTGCCCTAGGGTTGGTACAGATCTTGCCCTAGGGTTGGTACAGATCTTGCCCTAGGGTTGGTACAGATCTTGCCCTAGGGTTGGTACAGATCTTGCCCTAGGGATGGTACAGATCTTGCCATAGGGTTGGTACAGATCTTGCCCTAGGGTTGGTACAGATCTTGCCCTAGGGTTGGTACAGATCTTGCCCAAGGGTTGGTACAGATCTTGCCCAAGGGTTGGTACAGATCTTGCCCTAGGGTTGGTACAGATCTTGACCTAGGGTTGGTACAGATCTTGCCCTCTTGGAGTTTAAAGTGGTACTAAATTGTACATATTACCACACAATTACCCCCTAAAATCGCATATTTGAACTTTGACCCTAACCACCAAAACAACTTCTGAAACATAAGACCTTTATAAAATGCACATAAATATCAGAAATAAGTCAATATCTTATTATATAATCATAACAGTATAAAGACATGCATCTGCAGAAAAAAAAAGGTATCTCTAAAACACACACAAACTGCAAAAAGCACCTAAAATTAAAATAAAATTTTATACTTAATGAATATCCATCTATTATTCATATTTTGTAATGGATGGAAAAGAATCTGGTCAAATACATCTTATTGCAAAAGAAATTCTTTATTCTTTCCTTCACTCAGACCCAAGGACGTAGCCAGGGGCACGGGGGAACATTCCCCCCCCCCCTCCCCCGTTTTGTCAAAAAAAAGGGGGAAAAACAAGGTAAGTCAAAAGAATTACAGCAGTAAAGTAATACATTGAAATTACAGATATCAGATGATTTAATAATCCCAAGTTTTGATGTCTTCACACATAGAGCTACTGTACAATCCTTGCATTGTTTCAAACAACCATACATAATTTCTGGGTACTTTATAGATTTGGTCTCATAGATTTGGGTTAAGAGTTTAAAACCTGGACTTACAATAAATCTTTCCTCTTGTTATGATCAAATTCAAGTACAATATCAGATTTAATCTTTTTATCTGTTAACTTTAATTGTTTTCATGTCTCCAAAACCTTTCAAGGATAATTGAAATAACAGCTTTAGTCTTTTAAATCTAGTGTAATTATGTTATGCAAACTATTTGAAAGAACACATTACTGTAGCAGTGATGGCCATCATCAGACAAAGTTTGTATGTCAGGATGTAAAATATACAAGACTGGAAAGCCCTTTAACCTTCAGTGATTTATAATTTTACTAAAAAATCCTCATTTTATGTAAATATGTGATAATACTTGCCTTTACATAAGACCTCTATAAAATGCACATAAATATCAGAAATAAGTCAATATTTTATTATATAATCATAACAACAGCTAGTATAAAGACATGCATTTGCAGAAATATAGATATCTCTAAAACACACAAACTGCAAAAAGCAACTAAAATTGAAATAATTTCTTACTTAATGAATATCCATCTATTATTCATGTTTTGTGATGGATGGAAAAGAATTTGGTCAAATACATCTTATTGCAAAAGAAATTCTTCATTCTTTTCTTCACTCGGACCCAAAAACGTAGCCTGGGGGCACAGGGGAACATTCCCCCCCCCCCCCACAACATTTTTTTGTCAAAAAAAAGGAAAAAATACAAGGTAAATCAAAAGTATTAAAGCAGTAAAGTAATACATTGAAATTATAGATATCAGATGATTTAATCATTTTGTTGTGTTATCTGTTTAAATTTCAAGCAATTTCCTTCATTTTTAGAAATTATCTAGAAATTTGGGGGAAATTTTCTTGAAATTTTGGAAAAATTTCTTCAATTTCTGGGTCTTTCGCTAAATTTTTCTACAATGGAACCAAATCTTACTTTAATTTTACCTAAAATTTCTTTAGTTTTTTCCTAATTTTTCCTATTTGATGTCAAGAATTTTCCAATGTTACCTCCCAACCGAGAAAAGTATTCAGCCGGGATGGTGAAATATTTACTTTACTTGCTTCATTCCACTCAGCTGTAAAATGAGTACTAGCACAGCTGGGGAGTTAATCCAGGGGAAGTCATGTACTCTCATCCACTTGAAAACCAGGAATAAGCACTGGCCCTATAAGCCTAATGGCTAGGATGGATTTAGCTTTTTTAGTCATCCAAATATGTCCTCCCCCCTCCCCCCTCCAAATTGTCAGGTCTGGATGCATGCTAGTGAAAATGCCTCTCAATGCATTTTTAAGTGTAAAAAACTGCACAGCTTGTTCGGAGCCAACACCATTTCCTTCTACACAGAAAATTTATATACCTTCCAGGGGTCCAAATTTTACAGTATAGACAGAATAAGCACAGATCATCCATCATATTGAAACTATTTCGATTACACAGAAATTTGAAGTTTCACTTACAAAGTTCAGATTGGCAGCAGGGCTTTGTTGAATTAAGCTATGATAACTTGTCATTTAACCCAAAAATACAAAAGAGAAGAAACACATTACTCATATTTTACTGTACCTGTTAAATTTCTCACGAACTTTTCAATGCTATTTGCCAATTCTTGGATAGGGGTAATTGTGTTAGGTAAATCTCTTATCGACTCCTTGATGCTGTCATTTTGGAATACTGGATCCAATTCCTTTATTACTGCGTTTATTCTGTTAAAAAACAAAGAGAGAAAACAGGCATTGTTTGAATGTGTTCCATGGATGAAAATTAAGATAGATCACCAGACTCACCTTCTTTTCAATTAGTTTACACTGCAGCACCACATGCAAACAAAGTAAAACATCCAGTAATCTGAAAGGAGCAGTTGATACAATGAAATGTTTTTGAATCAGGGGATAATCTGAGCCTAGTTTTCTTTTCAGAGGGGTGCTCCCCCTGCACCTCATTGCCTCCACCCTGCCCCCTTTCATTAATCACTCTACTTTATGTTCACAAAAACATACTTTTGAGAGCAATTCTGCCTTCTTTGGTTACAGTTCCTCGATGTAAAAAAAGATGCAGGGACACTAAGTTGCTGTATTAATTACTCCCTTGTTTACATGTCAATGCCCTAAAAGTGTCATTCAGGCAAGGTTGCAAACATTTTGGCGAGTACAAATATTATAATATACTGTGGAACTTGCCACACTTATCAAGCCTCGCCAAATTTGGCCAGTAACTGTTTTTGCATTTTTCCTACCTTGCATTCAGATCTTATCAATAGTCCTTTTGGCCAGTGATATCCTGTCCCTTTCTGGATCAATCTAGGGGTTTGGAGGGTTAGGGAAACACACACAAATTAATTCCAGTAAAGTCCTAACTTTCACTTAGTAAAATTTTTTGGGTGCATGCATTTATAAGACTCATTTTTATCAACAATGAATGAAAAATTTTAAGTTTCAAATTCTTTCTTAAAGGCAATCCACCTCACAAAAACTGCACATTTAACATTCATCCATCATCTTACAAATGTACTTTATTCCCAGCAAAATGGTGTGGTAGTTACCCCCACTTTTCTGAAAAATGGTTCTTCAGATTCTTATTGTATGACGTAGTCTAGTATATTATTGCTTTAAGTTTCCTTACCCTTACAGAAATTTTAGCATGCTGCAAGCTTGTGCAAGCATGCTGCAAGCTTGTGCAAGCATGCTGCAGGCTTGTGCAAGCATGCTGCAAGCTTGTGCAAGCATGCTGCAAGCTTGTGCAAGCATGCTGCAAGCATGTTGCAAGCATGCAAGCATGTGCAAGCATGCTGCAAGCATGTGCAAGCATTGCAAGCTTGCATGCTGCAAGCTTGCTCAAGCATGCTGCAAGCTTGCTCAAGCATGCTGCAAGCTTGTGCAAGCATGCTGCAAGCTTGTGCAAGCATGCTGCAAGCTTGCAACAAATACTAGCTTGCACAAGCTAACATTAGCTTGCATAAGGTAACATTAGCTTGTGCAGGCTAGCATAAAATATTTGTTAGCTTGCGCAAGCTTGAAGAAAGTTTTGTTAGCTTGCGCAAGTTTGCAGATAGTTTTTGCTAGCTTGCACAAGCTAATTTTTTTCAAATACTATCTTGCAACACATTTATGCAAGCTTGCAGCATGCTTGCACAAGCTCAAAATGTTAGCTTGTCACAAGCATGCTGCAAGCTTGCTGCAAGCTAATATTTCTGCAAGGGTAATGCCATGTAAACAGTACTACACATAGTAATGTTAACCCTCCTCTTTAAATGCATATTCTGCCATGTGAATTCATTTACACAATGATTAATGATTTGATAAGATATTCTATTTGTAAATCAATCTTGCACGCAACTCAATTTCGAATATTTGCGCTCGTGAATGGACCATCGCGTGAGCGCCCATGAAGTTTTATACCCTCCCATTAATTGTGTACACCTGCACGATATGAGTACGCGAACTTACACGACAAATATGCAGTTAATCATTTTGTACGCGGTGGACAAGCAATACTGTTTAACAGAGAAAATATTTCGCACAACTTTTCAAAAACCAGTACACCAATGTTGAAGCTCAACGATATTTAGATGTGGCATGTAGAAGGGGTGGTGGTGATTGTTTTAGCTGTTTGAACAGGTTTTCTTATTTTAATCCTCTTCAGCAAGTTTACCAGCATGAAGTGAGTGTTAATTCTCTTAGGTGGGGGTACTGCCAGGCATGAATTCAGGGCAGTCTAACAGCGAGGTTATATTTCACATCACAAGGTGTAATGTTAAATTCCGGACCTTTTTGCGGGAAAATATCAATACACACATATATAAAATTAAGGTTTCCTGATTTTCACTTCACAACAGTTCAATTATGCTTTTAACAAGAAGTTACAAGCTTTTTTGTATAGATTATAATGTGTGCCAATGGGTGGTGTCATCATGTCTCGGTCAATTACCGACGTTACATAAGAGCGAAGGTCAATTCAACCACAACCTATGATAAGAAGAGACATTTTGTTACTATAACAAAATTTCAAACATTCACACTTTCATGTTTAAAAATGATAAGAACCCTCTTTCTTAGTACATACAACAAACAAGATAAAAGCAAATATTTTTGCAACATCCACTGTATAAAAATTTGCAGCAAGTAGCAATAAATCACTTTATAGTAAAGTCTGAAAAAATTAGGCTTGTAACTAAAGTTATAAGCCTTTATAAGGTTGCATCTTCAAGTCATTATTTGGTACTTGTGTCTATTAGAGGTTAGGCTTACAACTTTAAAACAATACATACATTATTTGAAAAATTAGTATCTGTGTCTCAGTTGTAACGTCATTACCATGTATTGAGGGATGTGTATAATAACTAGGTAACATTAGGGTTGGTAGAAACTTGGGGGTGGTTGAAATTAGGGTCACTATCCATAGGCCTTACGGCATGCCTAAGTAAATTTACACCTAGGCCCAAATAACCTAACAAGATGATATCATAGAAAGTCCAAACACGGGCCACCACAAAAGAAAATTACAGTAAAGGTGAAGATGCCCAATTTGAAAGTTAGTAAAGAACTTTTATAAAAGTTCTTCATTTTTTTTTTTTTTTTTTTTTTTTGAATGAATAAGTTTAAAAAAACACTTTAGGCCTATCTCACAGTACTCTTTACTAGTACCAGCAAACTTAACCAATGTTAACCAAAGTTAACCAATGTAATATAGAATCATTAGGAAATTTGGTCAAATTACTGGAAATTTTGGTACAATTATTGCAAATTTGTTTAACCATTTAAAATGTTTTGGCAACAATTCCTGAAAATGACGGATTTTTTATGAAATTTCCCTAAAATCAAAGCAACTTGCACGAAAATCAGAGGAAATTACGCGAAAATTAATGAAATTTCCCGGAATATTACAGAAAAATTTAAGAAATCTCTCGAAAACTGACAATTTTATTTTGCTAGGAATAAAGTCATAACCAGTTTTATTATACATTCATTTTTCACAGTTTATTTCCATAATATGATGTACTGTATAGGATATTGTATACTGTGGTATACCCCGATAATTACATTTTACATACAGATTTTCACAGGGGGTTGGAGGCAAGTTTCCTCCATGATTCCCCACTGAATATACGCCACTGATCATATGATATAAATCCAAAATGAGAGGATGCACAAGATGGTGAAGGGCATGTTATGATGGTGAATTTAAAAGTCTCAAACTAAGATCATATAAATACTGACACCAGCATTTTTATTTCCCACTGTTTATTCTTTTCATGTTAGTTAAATGTCATTATTTTTGTGACAGAATTTGTAACAAAGTTTGAATTGAGTGATCATATGAAAATTCAAGTTTCACAGAAACACCAAGACTTGACTCCATCATAATGGAAGATACAGTTGGCCTACCTTGTCTTATTTATAAAAACAAGCTTTTGATCAAACTGCCATTGTTGCACCCACAATGGAACTGACCTTTTTGTGACTTCTGAAAATAAATGTAGCACCTGTTTTGTCTTAATAACATAACAAGAATAAGAAGAATGAATCACCCCATAAAAAGCCCAAACTGATGATGATCAAAGACGCCCAGAGTTAGTAAAGAACTTATCAATATTGACTTTAAAACTGTAAACAGAATTGGAGCGAACTACCCACTCAGGCAAACCATTCCACTCATTAACAACTCTTTGCGAAAAGCTAAATGCCGAATATCTATCCGTGAGAACTTTTTAGTCAACTTTAAACTTTTACCACGTGTCACGTGACGATTAGCTGAAACATACAAGAAATTACAGGAAAGTATCACTACCAGATAGGAATTTAAAAACCTGAATATATCGCCACGTACTCTTCTCGAATTAAGCAAGGTCAAACCAAGAATTCGCAACCTACTGTATATTCATAAGAGAGATTCCTTACTTCGGGAATAAGTCTAGTGGCTCTTCGCTGAGCCTGCTCCAAAGTGAACCTATCCTTTTCATTAAAGGGACTCCAAGCCTGAATAGCATACTCAAGGTGAGGCCTGACTAACTGCTTATAAAAATTAAGGACAACCTCTCTACCAAGAAAACAAAAATTTCTTCTAATTAAACCAAGCATCCTATTTGCCCTTGCAGCTGCTAAAGCACAGTTTAGAAGGCTTCAGATTACTAGTAATGACAACACCTATATGGTTGGCCATACGGGTCGTAACGTCTTCATGTGTTACGCCGAAGAAAAATCAATTCTTACGTCGTAACAATCATTTCTTACATCGTAACAATTCCATTTCATACGTCTAAAACGGATTGCTTATTGGCTGTTTCCTTCAGACGTAAGAATAGACATAAATTTACACGTTAAAACTAATTTTTAGACATATTTTATGTCTAAGAAAAATCAATTCTCACGTCGTAACCATCATTTCTTACGTCGTAAGAATTCCATTGCATACGTCTAAAACGGGTTGCAGATTGGCTGCTTCCTTTAGACGTGAGATTAGAAAATTAGTTTTCATTAATAAAATTATATCCATTCGTACGGCTAAAGGAAACAGCCAATCAGCGACCCGTTTTAGACGTATGAAATGGAATTCTAACGACGTAAGAATTGATTTTTCTTAGGAGTAATATTAGGAGACGTTATGACCGGCATGGCCAACCATACACCTAGATCTGCTTTCTTGATCGACACAACCAAGATTTGAACCATTCATGCAGTAATCAAAAGCCAAATTGCTTTGCCAAAATGAATAACTTAGCATTTATCAACATTGAATGACATCTGCCGCGTTTGGGACCAAGAAATTAACTTATCCAGATCAGTTTGCAACAATGAAGAATCCCTAGCATCATCAACAATCCTGTACAGCTTAGTGTCATCAGCAAATAAGTAGCTTCCTCTATCCAGAATGAAACTTCATTTGATCAGGGTTTGATCTGAATAACATAGTACAACATTAAGCCTACTGGTATATTTAAATGAACTTGTTAAAGGTATATCTAATAAATAAACTACTGTACCTGCAACTAGCAAGTAACACTATGTTTATGAATCAAAGTTTACCATCCTATCATTTTTATTTTAATGCAGGATGAAGGACATTCATCAAGCATAGCAAGATGTTACCATATAGGTCTAACCTTGCCATACAGTAGAGTACCAAGGACCAAGGAGGGGTGTATGAAAATGCAAGCCAAGTTTTCCAAAATTCCAAAAGGTATGACAAGTACAATAGTGATCATTAAAGTGATGTCATATGACATAAAGCCAACATGTGAACATGCATAGAATGGTGAAGTAGTGGTATTAAGTGTAATCATATAGTTATACCAGAAGTTGTAACAAAGTTTGATGTATAAGCGATTTTTGTAATCATACAAAAATTAAAATATATATATATATATGAAAATATGGTACCTTCTTTTATTAATGAAACAACACTAGAAAGCTAACTGCAACTGATTTAAGCCACATTCAGTTTTTGTGTACACTGTTGTCTTGGATGTTTCACAGAAATCAAAACTTTGCATGAATTCACCAAAAATGTTAAAAAATCTTATTAATGGCCTATTTGAGGTACAGTATACACAATTTCCAGCATGAAATTTTGTTTGTGCTTGGACCAGTTCTTTTTATAACTTTTTTATCATTTTTACTGTAACCTACGGTTTTGAAGCTTATAGAAATGGTAGGGCTGATCAGTAGCGGTGCCAGAATTTTAATGCCAGGGGTGTTATGAATAGAAAAATGAACTAATGCAAACAAATACCTTAAATTATAATTTCGTGAAATGTGATATTTTTAAAAGTTAAAGTAATATTCAGTTTTGCATAACTCTCTCTTATAGACAATTTTTGTGGTGTCAATGACCTTACATGAAGTATGGACAACCTCACTATTTCAGTACCAGATGTATATTCAAGAGGAGTTGTCCAACCAGACTTGGAGAAAAAATAATGAAATTTAAAATTGACAGTACTCTGGAAACTGCTACACTTTATAAGCTATTGTTTTGACCAAGATAAAGATACCCATTTAAAAAAAATATGGACATCAAGCAAATTTAAGATATGTGAAAGAGCATGGGAATCTGAGAAGAGTGCAGAATTTGTGATATAGTAAGAAAAACACATTTCAAAATCTTTATGTAATTCTTTAAATTCTTTTCTTCTAATTCAGCTACTTGTAAATTTCATGTCTTTTCTAGATACATTATGATGTGGATATATGACCAAATATTATGCCCCAAATCAAATGCAATATTTCAAACTTCATTGACAAAGGAATAAAAAACAAAGGTTTTATTAAGGTAATGAAGGAACCTTCCCTCAATGATGTCAGATTATTGTGCAATACCAGCTAAAAATTAAAAATGCAGTAAATTGGTTAATTTTTAACCAATTTTGTTGGATGGTTTTGCTACTTCAATGGTTTACATTATATTTTGAACCAATAAATCCATATTGTCTCTTGATGTCCATAGTATGTTAATGAGTGGAGTGATATGTATTTGTAGAGAAATGTTTTATGTATGCCATTTTTTTTTTTTATACTGTTTGCATTCATCTGAAAACTGGCTGTGAAGGAAAGAAATTAAAACAAAAATATCATATAAATCTTTGTCATGTCATGGGAGATCAAGTGAATGTTTTACCTGCATGGGGATGTATGCAATATGTACAACAAATCTTTCTCTTAATGTAGATAATATATACATGCTTTCATCTTTTCACATGTAATTGTTGATGTTGACATTATAGTGAAAATACACAGAGACATTTGGGCAAATGTGTCAATTTGTAGTGTCTCTTTCTATGAAGCAGAATGCTTGTTAACCATTTTGAATGTCGTATAAAATGTGACTTTAGTCTTTCTCTATAAGGATGTGAATGTCCTTACACTGTACAAAAAAACATATTCAGTTAATTGATCAATCTGCAAAAAAACAGGTGATATTACTTCATAGTTTGTGTATAGACGGCCTCTTCCATTGTGCACATGGAATTAAAACTGTTTAGACTTTAAGAGCAACAAATTATAATTCAACAATGACCATTGAAGTAGAATCTTATTAGACAATGACAGTTATAAGCTTTGAAGAGATTTTAATTTATTTTTACTATATTGAATGTGAGTAAATGAAGGTGTACATCCACTTTAGATGAACTTCAATAGAAGCTTATTAACTGTTTCAAGAGAAGAGAGTTAACATGTTGGTTTTGATTTGGCAACCAAATCAATTTTAAAGAGGTTCATCACCATCTTTGTCATAAGCCTTAGTTGGTTTTGGTAAATTGTGCGTAAGATCAGACCCCTAGCTTTGCTGTTTTACAGGGCGGCTCAACCTGCCCCTCCGTGGCCCGCCCTGCCGCCTGGGGATCCACCCTGCCCCTTGGGGTCCGCCCTGCCCCTTATGAGAATTTGTTTGTTTTTTTAAACTTGAAATTTTTAATTAACCTCATAAATGAATACCTTATATGGATACAGAACACAGAATGATAGCACAGTAAGCAATTGTCCTGTTTGGCTCATGAATGGTTCTTATCAATCAGAATAGTTTCATTCTGAGGTATGATTATAACTTATATCCTCGAGCTTCTTCACCATGGGATTGAGCCTTAAGGGGGCCCCAGGACTCCATGCCAAAACAACTCAGCACTTCGCACGCGCATTAACTCAACAAGTCTAGCACCCTGCACCTTTTTAAATCAAGCTAGGGGTCTGCGTAAGAAGTTAGTGAAATGAAGGGAATGGGGATGCAAAACTATGCAGAAGGATTTTACACTATGACAATAAAATAGAAGAACAGTGAGATAGAAGGAAAATGTCATGTTGGATATCCCATTATGACCAACCAATGAGTACGATGCAAGTGTCTTGTACATTCAGAGAATTATACTTTGATTGATTAATTTATAAGAAACTTCACGAGTTATGTATTCAGGAAGATCATGATCTGCTCTAGAATTGTATTTGCTGGAAAAATGGTTGGTTCATATGAAATTTAGATGTTGTATATGAGTCTCATCTTTGATTTAATAATTCAACTTCTCCATAGGCAGACTGGTAAGCTCAGGTGGCATGTGAGAAGGAACCAGATATTGAAAGATATTGTGGAAGATAATGTGGAAGATATTGGTAGCTCTTTGAAATTGTAATGAAAATGGTTAATTAAATGTGGAAGATACTGTTTGAAATTGTACACATTTGTCTTTATATTAGTTTTATGTAATTTTAATCTATTCAATTGTAAGAAAATGTGACAATTCAATCACATTGTGTGGTTTGATGTTCAATGTCATTGTTAACCATTGTCACCTAGGAAAGACATGTTTTTACCTTCTCAGTTTTCAGCCTACACATTGGATTTGAAATTGACTTTTGTTTCATATTACTTTCAGCTCTAATGAAGTGAGCCCACTTCTTATCATTAGCTGATTATTCTGAATTTTTCTTTATGCAGTAAATCAATAAAAAGCCATTCAAGAGTTGAATCCCACAAAATCCTAGCACAAAATAAATTTTGTTTAAAATAACATTTATTTTATCTCCTAGGAAATATACCAGTACTATACCAGGGCAATAATATATCTAAAATTGCACTTATTTTTTCCTCATTGATTTAATAATCTATGGGTTGTATTGTAATATGGAAACTAAATTACTTATTCCTCTTAATAGTGTATCACTTTTTTCATCCTAGCAGATACTGTATACTGGTACTTCTGGGCAATATTATAGACTATCTAAAATTGCAAAGTTGAATGAAGTATTCCTCTCACTTATGTATCAGTGACTTCAGGTTTTCCTTGCATGCACACGCGTTTCATATGATCACTCTAGGTTCGTTTCTAGCGAGTCTGAGGCTAAATATGACATGTCGTATATAACACATTGACAGTGATCCCAAGGAATAAGACACATCAATAAGAAACTGTGTGCTTTAAAGAGCCAGGGGAATGATATTAATATGTTTTGTACAATTATACAAACAAAGACCAGCCAATTTTCATGTACCCTACAGGAAATATTACCAAACATGTCAGGCTTTTAGACAAAGGTATAGGCCTGTTGTAAATTGCTTTAATTAGTTTAACCACAATTAATAAAGGCTTTGGCTAGGCCTACATGTACTAAACTTTACTAATGTAACGTTAGACATTAACAATGCGGGTAATGGCTGTTGGAATTTTTCTGCAATCGTATAAGCTTGCATGCATGCGAGCGGAGTGACAAACACCAACATCAAAAAAGATATGATTTTTGAAGAAAAAATGTTATGACTTGTCATGCCAGGCAAAAACAATGCTTGCTAGGAAACTGTGAAGCCTAAGCACAATGCTGTTACTACTTGGGCCCCTATTAATATGGAATTTTAAATCACGGACCAGGGATATCATCTCACGAGTAATTGAACGAATTGGTCAGGAAAGATAAAAAAAAAAAAAAAAAACACATGCACACACACATTAGCAAATGTCTGTAATGAAAAAGTAGGCCACTGAAACCACAGGTGTTCCTAGCGTTAACTTATAGCAGCCTATATAGGCCTACTCACTACAACAAGGTAGGTCACCTCCTATCACAACATTCGAACCGTATATGGAAATTCCTTTTTTTAACCACTCGCAAATCCTAATTAGATTTTTTTTCCTTAACTCACATTTCCGAAGACTCCTTTCTTCGTTTATAAGCCACAGTATTAGTTTTTTTTTCTTTTTCTGATGAGATGTACAAACGATAAATTTTCTACCAACATTAGTCATGACAGTTTAAATGCCCAACAATTTGCTGGAAATTAAAAAAATGTTGTGATGACATCTTTGAAGTGCTGCTTCCAAACTTTTGAGAAAAGTGCCCCCCCTTCTTCCCTGCCACTCCCCTCTATTGACTTTCAACTTCAATTCCTAACTAATCAAAGGGGAATTTCCCCACACTTTTTTTCTTCCAAATTTGTATCTTTTGTATGGTGATTTTTACTTCCACCTCCCCCACACACACACCCCACACACACACATATATACACACACACACACACACACACTTTCGGTCGGCAAATCCCGTCCATGCCTATAATATGTAACTAAGAATCTAAGATAGGGCCGTAACTTTACCTTTTGATCTGGTCAGCTAACATATGACTGTGTACTGTAGCCATGATGCATCGGCTGTACAGTATTGCAAGTAGTGTGTAGCATGTAGGGCATACTGAGTGAGATGTTTATCTCACTAAGTTTGATCATGCCTGCGATATCTGTTCCTGATTCTTTGCTCTTACTAACTTTCAGTCAAATGATACACAAATTGCCCGACATTTCCACTTATTCTGGACCGACAGACCGATGATTGATTATTCATGAATTCCACCCAGAGACTTATTTTGTTAAAGGAACAAAACTATGTCATCACCACTTTTAAAAGATATTTTCTGCATGCCCTTTACGCCGTTACACACATTTATTCCTAATTGCCCGACATGCGAGAAAGGATTAGGCTAGGCTAGAGCTTATGATTGCGAAGTTCTGTTTGAAATTTTATGTACAGGTTCTTTCTCTGCCACCGAAAACACCTAGTCAGAGACCGCGGAGCAATTTTTGAATTGGGGACTGGGGGAGCTGAAGAAGTAAATTTTGAAAATTAAAAGCGAAATCATATTCATACTGTTTGATTCCAATTTTACGTACGTGCCGGTACGGTAGGTGTGTAGGCTTGTGTAGCTGTCTAGTCTAGATACCGTATACGCGCACGCACCACGCAGTTCAATCCAACAGTACAGAAAGTAGGTTAGCCCTACACATGCCGAAGAAGCAAATATTCGGGATCAAATATTCTGCACTTACAGGATTAGTTAAGGAGTCAAGCATGTTCATCTTATATGAAGAAGGACTTTAAAAGAAACAAAATAGTGAAAAACGCATTCAAAAATCTTATTTCGTTAAGGAGATTTAAAGAAAGTTTAAAGTTTGGTATCATTTAAGAAGAAACGACTGAAATCAGACTAGTTGTGATGTCATAGTCTCAGATTCCTCATAGTCTTTATGTATTCTATCATGTTTTGTCCTGCGATTTTGTGGCTTAAAAATCATTGGATATGTCAAAAAAGTAGTAAAATTAAATCTAGGAAGGGTATCTATAAAATTCCACCTGAAGAAAGTTTGAGGGAAAATAATTCAAATGGTAAAAAAAATGAAATAAACTTTCTTTAAAATACATTAACAATTGTTAAGAATGTGAGGATGAAGACACCAACTTTCCATAGTAGACTTACTACGCCAGTCATTTCTACACAGATTAGATCAAGCTATAACAGTATAAGCTTGAATATCTCCTAAACGAAAGAAAATTGTTGAATGCTTGTTCCACCATTTTGTTTCTTTTTAAGTATTGTTTCATATAAGATGGACATGCTTTACCACTGAACTAATCATTTAACCGAGTACCAAACACAACGAATTGCAGTATTCACAATAACAGAGTAGGTAATATTCCGTACAACATCCCGCTATTCCGAAGAACTGGTGCCCGTCCGATTTATCTTCTCGTCGTGTTATTTTATCTTCTCTACGACTAATTATATATTCTTGGCTT
Source organism: Chiridota heheva (assembly GCA_020152595.1). NCBI lineage: Eukaryota > Metazoa > Echinodermata > Holothuroidea > Apodida > Chiridotidae > Chiridota > Chiridota heheva. The sequence goes on from JAIGNY010002171.1 coordinate 2,498,994, forward strand.
TTGGTAATGACTTTCGTCATTTTCAACTATTGACCTTTTCGACTTTAAAAGTTTTCTGCTTTACAAAAAGATTTCAACTTTGACGTTTTCAGCTTTTGGAGTTATCGGATTTCAATGTTTCAATGTGTTGCATTTTCAAGTATCACATTTTTCAAATAATCGTAAAGTGACCTTTAGCACTTTGAGTTGTTATTTCTTACCAATTGAAGTTTAGTTTTTTGTTGGTTTTGATCTTTTCACTTGTGGGAATAAATTTCTCAGAATTATATTTTGTTTACGATAGAAAATTTAAAGTTTAGAATTTGTTTCATCCTGAATTTTCCATATCAAGTTAAAACCGATTGAATTGTTTAATTTATTGAAACATTTAAAATGTTTCAGACGTTCAATTTTTGATTAAAGTATCGATATGTTTACATTAAACGATTTAATTAAGGTTTAGAATCTTTAGATGTTGTAAACTTTGCTGTCTGAATGTTTCATATGAAGATTAACTTGTTTATTGGTGTTTCTCATGAAGTTTTACTGAATTAAATTATGAAATTACTAGATTTTTTTCATTTATCGAAGTTTTCATGTTTAATTTTCTATCGATTTCTAGTATTAATTTGTTCCAATTTTGTATATTTTTTTTTATAGCTCACGTTTTTAGTTTTCAAAGTTCATCGAGTTGTTCTATTGTTTTTGTTTTCGTTTCAAAAGTTGATTTTCTTGTTCTAATTATATTGTTTTTTGTATTGTTTTTTGTTTTAAAATTTTGATTTAGTTTTCCAATTAATTTTGGCGGCGATGGCCGCCCATAAGCCTTTTTGTATAAATTATAATATGTATTCCAAATTCAAAGGGTGGTGCCATCATGATTCGGTCGAGGCTGGCGTTTTTGCGAGGGCAAAGGTCAATTCCACCACAACATTATGGTGAGAACACACATTTTGTAATCATTACCAAATTTAGAAGATTTACACATTGATGTTCATAAAATGTCAAGTACCCTCCTTCATTGCATACTTTTAGTACATTCAAACAAAAAAAAGAAAGCACTACCAGTAAAAGTATTACAAAAAATATACCTACTTGTTTCGTTCAAACACTGGCGTAGCCAGAGGGGGCCACGGGGCCATGCCCCCAATCCCATATTTATACAAATTAAATTACACCTATATGCCTATGTATCGTACAGATGCGCATACATGAAATGCGAATCTCCCTGCATTCCCTGTAATGTAAATTCGTTGTATCCCTGTGAAACAAAACAAAAAATAATTCAAATTTTTAAATGAAATTTTGACGCAATTATTAATTTGTCAAGAGCCGTGAACTTGCCAAGCCTGTTCTTACGCGATGACGATGGAAGATGGCGCCATTCTGCTACTGCTTTGCGATAACAAAGTACTACAAGTGCCCCATTATTTTGCTCAAAACTGTCCACAAATAGAAATCAATTTGTCTAAACTCTGAAGGCGGTAATTAAGTTCGGTTGAACTTGAATTTTAAAATGTTACTTTTCGCATATGGTTTTTCAAAAAGGAAAAGGGAAAACACGGATGAAGGTAATGTATGCCCAGTCCAGTAAATATATTAATGATATGTATACATAAGTGACCATTTGTTGTTCTTCTATCGTCTTTGATATAGGCTTAGTTCCACGAGTTTTATAAAGCTATTTGTCATCGTCGGTGTGGGTGAAGCAAACACACATTTTTTATATATGTTCACAGTCCAGAAAAATAGGATGGCGGGAACACAAAATGACGGAAATTTTAGGGTTACTTCGTTTTCGACTTCGTAGTGGGGATTTACTTTTGAAGGACCATATAAAAACTTCCCATGCTAATGCAACATACCTATCATCCTTGATTCAAAATGAACCTATTTGCGTTGCTGGTGACATGATTAGGAAAGTGTTGTTGCTAACATAAAAAAACACAGTTCTGGTCTATCATGGCTGATGAAACATTGGATCGCCAAAAAAGGGAACAACTGGCAATTGCTATAAGATATGTTTCATCTAGCGATTCTGGAGTTTGGAGATTGCATGAGGACACGGTAATGGTATTGGACTTGATTTCTGACATCAAATCTAATAATCCTGGTGAAATTGAGCATAATGAAACCAAGTTGAGTGGCAAAGCTATTGGAGAAACATTGCTAAGAAAGATTTGTGAGCTCGGTTTGAATCTGTCTCTTTGTGTGGGACAAGGCTATGATGGGGCAGGAGCCATGGCCAGTGAGCAGGTTGGTGCTTCAGCAACAATAAAAAAGGCAGCTCCATTGGCCTTTTATTTTCATTGCGCCATGCACTGCCTAAATTTGAGTGCTTCCGCAATGTTGTGCGAGAAATTTCATCGACTTTTCAAGCAAGTGCAAAAAAACCGGATCTGTTGAAGAGCCTCATAGAAAGTGACTCTGGTATTTCCATGACCAAGAAGCACCTGATTACGTTGTGCGAAACACGTTCTGTGGAACGACACACAGCAGTTGTAACATTTATGCAACTTTTGAAATATACACTAGATGCCTTATCGGAAATCAAATGCTGGGCATCACCTTGCGACAGAAACAAAGCAGAAAGCCTTGAAAAATTGGTGTGCAACTCAGAATTTGCAGTTGCTTCAGTCATTTTTGAGAAACTGTCAGGATTGATGCTTACAGTCTCCTGAGTCTTACAAACAGTGGGGGAGATTTATCCCAAGCGTTAGCCTTAGTAAACCGTCTCCAGTCTGTTCTCAAAGAATTGCAAAGTGAAGGGGAGTTCCATGACCTGTATCAAAAGGCAGAATCAGTCGCACAAGATGTGATAGAGGTGGAATTGCGAAAACCACGCATTGCAGCTAGAAGCTCATACCGACCAAATGCTCAAACATCGGCAACACCACCGAAGGCTATTACAGAGTCAACTTTTTTTTATCCAGCCGTAGACTCCATTATTGGAGACCTCAAGCACAGATTTGGACCACATCAACAAGAGATTATGAAACTTAACTACCTTGTACCAAATTGTATGGAATTCGCTAAACAAGCTGACGGTGAGAGGCAGTGGAATGATTTAACTCCTGCTATTGAGGTGTATGCAAGTTTGATCAGAGATCTGTTCATGATTGTTAAGGGCGAATACATGTTATGGAGGAAGAAATGGGAAAATGTTCCTGTCAAGTCCCGACCATCTTCATCCGTCTGTGCCCTGGATCATTGCTCTGAAATGTTTCCTAACATATCACTGTTGCTCCAGTTGCTGGCAACTTTGCCAGTGACTTCTGCACAGGCCGAGAGAGTCTTTTCAAAAATGAAAAGAACCCTTACAGCTATTCGGTCAATAATGACGGAAGCCCGACTGGAGGCACTTATTCTATTACAAATGCATAGGGCCCATTGCCCAGACGTGGAATCAGTTATCGACAGATTTGCCATAACATCAGCGCGGCGGTTGAATCTAAAATTATGATTTGGTAAGTTTGATTGTCAAATCTTACTTCCAACCTTTCGACTCCAAGTAACAAGTAAGTACAATGTCACCTCACTCAACCCCTCATTTTTCAATATTATGGAGTCAAAAATATTGGCCAGGTGTGCAAGTGTGATCAATGATCTTCTGTTTCCTTTACAAATATCTTCTTTTGACATGTACCCCCTTCCCCCATAAAACCTCGGGAGGCATCAACCCAAACTGCCCCTATATCGCTACGCAATAGAGTTTGAATAAATTGTACTTCGGCAAGTATGTGGCGGGGGCAGGTGGCACAGTTCCCCCAATTTGTTTGGCAACCAAGAATTCGGGCAAAATGTACAGCAAAATTTTGGCAAAATTGTGTACAATAAAAAAAAAAACAGCCTCAAATTTGCAAGTTTTTGGCCTGGGAAGTGCCATTTCCGGCAATCTATAGGCAGCATTTATTGGAAAAATTTCTCTGAACGCTACGCGCCAACCCATGGTGGCGCTCCGCTTAGATACTGTCACGGGTCAAAATTCATACCAATGAGTGCCCCCTCCCCCCCAAACAAAAAACCTGCCTACGCCAATGCGTTCAAACAGGGAGTTGTTACAACTTCCTGCTTCAAACTAGCCTTTGAAAATCTTATAAACGATATTTGAAAATAAAACCCTCACGTTTAACTTCATTACTATCCAATTGGCTGATGAGAGTATAACAACATTATTACGTCACGACGTGTCATGAATAACATGATTCTACATGGATATCATATCCCGTGGCAGTTTCCTGCATATGGCGACCCGTTACCCAGCCCGAAGTAACAGATTTCCAATTTAGCCTAGTTCAAACTTCACAAAGCAGCTCAGCCTCGTTCCCTCCCCCTTCTTTCTTCTCCTCCTACAAAGCTCCATGAACTAAAGCGAAACAATGGGCCAAGGAGTTACGGTGCATATACAGATATACAAGAACACTTGTCTGTATAAGCCTACACAAGCAACATAACTTAGTTTTCCCCCAGGTCTCAAACATGACCGTTCAACATTGGAACGCACCTTGCAGGAAAACATGATAAATATTTTTTTAAACCCACCCGGCATGCCTGGCCCAATGTATTAATGATACATTGAGCTTAGACACAACAAAATTATTAAAACTGTTGGCACTTGAAGATCAAACAGTCCTTCATCACTGTGTTTACTAGAAAGAATATGTAGACGTTCTGATGTCTTTGCACCATAGGCGGCGATCCAGCGGGGAAGGGTGTGGGGGTTAAGTGAGTTTTTCAAATAATAATCACCGCTTTAAAAAGAATGTATTGAAACGTTTTGGAGCGGGAAAATAGGGCAACACACAAAATTATTTGATGTGGAGGAAGGGGGAGGGGAAGTAACACTAACACAAATTATTGGCGGCCATTATCATATTTTGTTTTGTATATGCCTACTGAAGCTGTACAATTCTTCTCAATCAAAGCGTGACCTCTACTCTAGTAGGCCTACTCGTGCCAAATCGGAAAAAGTGTTTTCTATTATAATTTTTTATAATTATTTGTTTTTAATATCATTTCGTGTTTTACTTCATATTCAAGCAGAAAACAGATCTCACCATGAAAATTCACAGTAACTCAAACAGTAATGGCCACTTCACCAGTATCTTCCACACAAGTCAGCTCCTTGGCTGTAGATATTTTTGTGAAAATTACTCCGCAAGCGCCCGAACCATTCACTGTATTATAGTACAGTACACCACTGTCAGACTGTACAGCTGTACTAACAGACTAATCTATGCTGAAAAAAAAGCTGGACCACTCGTTTTTTTCAGAAGTTTTGATTCAGGAAATTGTTGCTATTGTTTTGAAATTTTAATTTTAACCTTTTAAAAATATATTTAGGTGACATTTCCGGCATATATCATGAATATATAATCATCCATAACAAAAACTTTCTCATATTTGCAGACTAAATCATTGTGTCGTAACACTATTTTGTATCAGCAGTAAAAAAAAACAGCCAATGTGGTCCGTATGGCGAAGACAGCTTCCCATATAAACTTCAAAATTCATTAAGACATACGACCACGCCTTCGTAACTTTCAATCCCTATTTCGGTTGACAGCATAATGAATTAAAATTTAATACAAATTTCTGCAAGTTTCTATTTTGCCTCAAATATTATAATTTATGAAGAAAAAGAATAAGCCTAAGGGCTTACCCTCCTGATCATAGGTGGGATTTCTCGAGCAATGAAGGGATCCCCCCTCTACACCCATTTTTTGTTCTTCTTCAAAATGTATTTCTTTTGTATTGATATTTTTTGTATCGACGCCCGATTCCCCACCACTGTTGACTTCTCCTCTCTTGTGGCGTAGCCACGGGTAAGGGAGGGTAGGGAACCTCACTTTTTGAGGAAATTTTCAAAAAATGGGAAAATTTCTTTTATATCTTAAAAAAAAAAAAAAACGCCTAGAAGCATTGCCTAGAAGTTGGCTAAATTTGAAGAATTGTCTTGGAAGGGGGGTCTAGGACCTTTTCGGACTACCTTACTTTTCTCATACTTCCCCACCCCCTTCCCCACACACACACACACATCCGAAAATAATAAGATTTTTTTCACGTTGAAAAGGCATCAATATTAGGCCTACCAGGGTCGCGGAGAAAATAACGAGTCCTGGGAAAAACCAACATTTGGGGTCCCTTATATCTCAAAATATTTTAAAGGCGCATTAACTGCATTATTCTTTGTCCAATTTGTACCATTTTTACCAATGTAAAGAATGGATTTCGCCCAAAGTTTTCGCCCCTGTAACTAATTTTTTGTTTTTGTTTTATGGTGTCATTAATATTTTTTAGAGATCTCTTGATCATCAAAACAAATCATACTCATGTACATTTGGGTTTTCCCGGTGCCAAGGCGTCTTGGCGGCACCGATTATAAACGGGGTGGGTGTGGGGGAGGGAGGGGGAATCATGGGCGAATTCAAGGGGTAACTAAGGTGGATAGCCACCCCCGTTTTCCGGTCCAAAACAAAAACAAAAACTTAGGCAATAGTTTTATACGCTTCCTCGCATAAAATATTTCCTGAGCAATAAGAATTTTGTAATTATATCTTTTAGTGTGAATTGATCGAAATCATGTTAAGCGAACTGGTAAAATGAACACCAATAGTTAAAATTACGTTCATACATAGATTAGATGTGCTATTACTTTAGTGCTTCTTCTTACCCAATTGCAAGTATGCGCGCGTGTCATTTAATACGTACATACGGCTTGTTAATCACGGCAGATCGCAGAGCTTAGCTAAACGTAACATAAGCTAAGTATAGGCCTAGACCATATAGACCGAACTTGGTTTTATATTAAGTCATGGACGATCCTCTCGTGTTCTAAACAACAAACTATGGATAGTTTTTGGGGGAATCAGAAGGACGTTGGACATCTTCACCTTTCACGCAGGGACTTACATCCACGGTTATATATTGGAGCTTAGTCTTTCAATAATTATTAAAACGCCCACACCTCGGCCACCATAAGCGTAGATCCGGAGTAGGGAGGGGGGGGGGGGGTAAGCATACTACAGTTTTTGGACAAATTAAGAGTAATAAAAAGTGTTTGAACATTAAGCATGTTTTGAGACATTTTGTGGCCAATTCGCGCTCGGATTCCCACTAACGCGGCAATATCTTTCCACAACTTCAAATCACCCTCCATGCTCTTCTTCGCCACCCCCTTTTCCAAATCCTAGAGCCGCTACTTGAAATGTGCCGTATTTCCTGTAACCCTGTGTAATTCTTGCACATGACAAGTGCATCATAATAGGTTGGTACCAAATTTCTTATGCACGAAAACTTGTTGGTTCCGTCAATTTCTTATCAAGAATAATTATATTACAATTGTGAACCGCTGTGATAGTAAACTTGGCCCCCCGTAAATTTGGCCCCCCGTAAATTTGGCCCCCCCGGACCTTATTTCCTAAGGAGTGTCTAGTGAATTTGGTCCCCTCAGGAATGATTTTACTAGGTAATTTACTGGTGTGTCTGTATGTACGATTCCTTCAATTAATTTTGTGTCGCAGCCGACAAAATCTTCAGCCGGGTGTCTTTTTATGACGTCATTTCTCGTTATAGCTTTATAGCGTCTTTCTCGTTATGGCAACTTACGCATAGGGCCTAATGATGTCATATTGAAGTCGCAAATAGCTCGTCACATGATGATAACGCCACTATGACTCTCATGTGACACATCACCTAACTTATGTTTCTTAAAATTTTCCGCGGAAAAAGCTCAAACTTTTGACTTTGTTAATGTCTGAATGTTTGTTGCCCGAGTCCCACGCACGTAAAATGCTTAACAGTAACACTACGTTAGTCAGTTAGTTGTATCGATAGGCAGCTAGCTATCTATACAACTGTAACTGATAGCTAGTTTTAAATAGCGTTTGTTACACTGATTGCTATGGAGTTGGAGGTACTATTAAATGGATGGGGTATGATTTATTTTGCATAACAGCACTGGATAGGTGAAGTGATTTCATTAGAAATCAAGGTTATAGTCTCATACCAGGGAGCTGTTACTTTGACAAAGTAACAGCTCCCTGGTCATACCAAGGAGCTTCTACGCTCCTTGGTCATACAAAGGCCTACAACTCCCACGTTGTTGAGGAGATGTAGGTTGGCCAAGTTCTCAAGGACTATCTGAGGTCTAACGTTAACCTGTTCTTAGGTGAACAGAGTTAATCTCGCATTTGTGACTGAAGTTTAAATCCTTGCAGATCATCTTAAATTGAAGAAAATGTTATGGAATATAATTTTTATAGGAAGTAGGCATAGGCCTACAATCTTGGACAAATTTGCTGGAACACTTCAGCTTTTTGAGAACTTCATATAATATAGTGTTATGTTTCTTTAATATTTTCCCGAGATTTTAACCCCCTACCCCTACCCCCCCATCCCCTCCCCTTCAATGTTAGATTTATTCCTTTTTTAACATCATTTCCAGGAAAAACAGTAACAATGGCCAGCATTGAATAGGGAGGGGAAGGGGAAGGGAGGACAATTATTATAGTGAGGTAGGGGATAGGGACACTGGCGGCGTCAATAAAATCATTAAAATGTCCGTATGTACAACACCTCTTCACTTCGGCTTAAAAAAAAGGGCCAAAACAGCTAGTGACCCCCTATCAAAAGTACCCTCATCCGAGAAATATTAGATGGTACTTTTTGGAAAACATCACAAAATATTCCAAATCTATAACACTCTGGTACAAAAAGGACCCCAAACTTGACTCTATCATCATAGCTTTCAATATTGAGAATAATTAGTTCCGTTCTACCCTAATCATTTTCACCTCCCGTAGTCTTCTCGCAACTGACCAAAGAGCTTCTACACCCACGTGTGTTACAAGCCGCGCGAGAGTTCATCCTGCTATTGTTGAGTATTACAACAACAACAAAATTGTCATTGTTCTAAAAGCGTCTACTCTGCTATGACGTCATAAAAAGACACCCGGTTAAAGATTCTGTCGGCTGTGGTTAGCAGCACATTGGGATTACCGTACGTGGGTTGTTAGAGATTAGGTACAATTCCTATGTTTTTTTGTTTTTTTTAATTGATGACTGAAAAATAACTTACTTTTTGAGTATTCTTATATCAATAAGTCTAAATAATACACTTAAAAAAAAAAAACTTTTCCAAAATCTTTACATATATAGCACCACGACGGAATAAAATTCTCTAAGATTCATATTTTAGTCGGCATTTACTAGTCACCACATTTGGTTTGTTATTAATTATTGGTTTGTTATTAATTATTCAACGTCCTCAAATAAGTTTTAGAATGTTCCACTAAACTGCAAGTTGATTTTTCGCTGACATTTTTTTTTTTTTTTTGATGTATATGATTTTATTAAATAGTTTTGGTAAAAAAAAAAAAACTGTCCGAAAACAAATGGAATATCAAGAAATGTTTAGATTATAAAATTGTACTTTATAAGTATTACCTTAAATTTTTTCCTCAAATATTCTAAAACATTACCCCCGCTAAAATGTTATAGCCATTGGAGAGCTCGTCAGACGATTTCTACGGAACAAAAAGTAGTCTAAAATACTTCAATAAAAGTAAATAAAATCACCTTAAAAACTGTTTTTGAAGACATGGATGGGCTTCAAACATCGATTTTAATCATTGTGGGCGGGAAAAAAAGAAGGTAAAATGGTTTCATTTTCATATGAAGATCTAAAAACTGAGATTTTCCTATACTTTTAACACCTCGCTTAAAACAGTACAAGACTGCAATAGGGTATAGGATTTTGTAAATCCCTCGAACGGCCAGCCATGAACGGCAGTCATACTAACACGGCTGGCATCAGTCCGACGGTATTACAGGGAGTACTATAGTAGTATAGGCCAGGCCTAGTTTAGTAGCCTCCTACAATACTACGTTAATCTCTCATAGGCAGTTCCAGAAAATGTCCATACCCCCCACCCCCAGTTGAGGAACTGATTTTATAGACCCCCAGGAAATTCCAGTTTCGGACCACCCCTAGGATTTCCCAGCTTCGGACCACCACCGGATTTCCCAGCTTCGGACCACCCCCGGATTTCCCAGCTTCTGCCCCCCCCCCCTCCCCCCTCTCCTCCCGGATTTCCCAGCTTCGGACCACCCCCGGATATCCCAGCTTCGGACCCCCCCCCCGGATTTTCCAGCTTCGGACCCCGTATTTCCTAGCTTCGGATTCCCCCATTTCCCCAGCTTCAGACCCCGGATTTCCCAGCTTCAGAATCCCCGGATTTCCCAGCTTAAAACCCCGGATTTCCCAGCTTAGGACCCCCCCCGTGCAGGATTTCCCAGCTTAGGACACCCCCTCCCCTGCAGGATTCCCCTGCCCCAAAGAATTTCCCATCCCCAGAATTTCCCAGCCTCCAAGGATTTCCCAGCCCCCCAAGATTTTCCATCCTCCAAGGATCCCCCTTAGGATTTCCCAGCCCCATTATGCCCAATCCTCGCTACAAATTTTCAGTCTTTTCAACCGCAAGAACCTAGATTTCGGCGGGTATAACTTTTAGACTCTGCTTAGAAGCAATTAAGAAACCCACCACAGATAAATCAGTGATTGTATGCATCAGTAATAACACTCCCAATCATCTATATGCACACAAAGGAACCTATTGTGAAGAGCCAGATATTGTGGATGTTCTTATTGCAGGGCCAAGTCATGCATGTAATGTGGAGCTGAGTATTCATTTTGACTTTTGAAAGGTAACAGTGAGTCATAAACACTCTGGTGAGTTTGGATGCATTAAACTGAAAATTTATTGCTGGGTTATTCATCATGCCCTCCCCCCATTTTTAGCCCCCCCCCCCTCCCTCTCCCCGGATATTTCCCAGGGCCCCCGGGATTTCCCAGCCCCTCCTCCCGGGGATTTCCCAGCCCCCTCGCAAGGATTTCCCAGCCCCCCTTCTCAAGGATTTCCCAGCTTCGGAACCTTCCCCCATTCCAATTTTCCAGCTTTAGAATCCCCCCACAGAATTTCCCAGCCCCTACCTCCCCCACCCTCCGATTTCGGAACCCACCCCAGGATATCCCAACTTCGGAACCCCAAATCTTTAAGATTTCCCAGCTTCGAGCCCCCAATTACATTACATGCATGCGTAAGAGGGGATGCGGTGGGAATTTCCCCCTCCCCATAGGTATGATTGATCGGGCAAACAAGTAGGCCTATCAAAAATATAATCGGCCAAACTTTATTCGAGCCCATTGACCCTTAACAAAATCAAGCTCCTATCGCTTTGTATTTATTTTTATAAGCAATTTCACGAAACTTGAAGCAAATTCCTCGAAAATGAAGGCAATTTCCCGAAAATGAAGGCAGTTTCCCAGAAATGAAACAGATTTTGCGAAAATTGAGGCAAATTTCATGCAAATTGATGCATATCTCTCGAAAATGAAGATACCTGAAATAAACGAAAGAAAGCACAGTTTACCAAAAATTGAAGGAAATTTCCCAAAAATTGAAAATAAATAAATCTTGACTTGACTCCAGTTAAGAGATGGAGAGGTTACAACTAACTGAGGTTTTATACATCAATTACTCTCTGAGTATTGACTCTGGATTTGAAACAATGTCCACGAGTGCTTGAACCAGTAACAGGGTAAATGGAGATAGTTAGTGGTATCAATTTCACGAATTGATTCTTCAAATTCAATTCGTTAAACCTTCATTACTGGGGGCCATGGTACTTGACCCCCTAATCAAATTATTAGGGAAGGGCTTGGTCCCCCTCCCCTTCCCATCCTACGCCACTGACTCATGACTAGACTGGATATTCCAATCAGGGAGTTGTCAAATGACAACTCCCTGTTCCGATATATTCATCGGACCTGTCGGAAGGATTTTGGCGCTTTCATATCAGCATAAAACTTGAGTTTTTAACATCGTACGACTGAATCGGCGGTTAGACATACATTCAGATATTATGTTTGTGTCGTAAACTGCAGCATCATACAGTCATAGGGGCAAGCTACATTTTACAATCAATCGTGATCACGGGTTTTAGATTATGGTTAGGAATTGGGAGCAAGGCTTATCGACTGACTAAGGCATTTTTCCTTCTGGCCCTGTGTCAGCCTCTGTTTACGCGACTGATCGGCGGTCATGTGGAGGGATCGCTGCACTGCAGCCACTGTCGGATCATAATCATGGGTTGATATTGGAAATAAAATACATAAATATTATTTGAGACATTTAAATTCGTATAGTTTTACATTTATCTGCTGCTTACCTTGCATCTGCAAAAGTAGGTATTGAATTGCTTGGTAATGATTCGTTGGCTTGTAAACATTGGGACTCAAGATCACACACCATGGACTGCATAAAGGGTGTAAGTCCACTGCTTGGCACTGCTTTGGCATTATAATAACCTGTCGGACAAAATAAAAGTAAATATAGCATGCTATTGACTTGAACAGTAATAGGTCTGCAGATCGACTAAGGTGAAAGGAAAGTGAGCCTGTGGAAAGTGAACCTGCGAAGAAATTCAAGAGGTCACGGTGAGCCCGGTAGAGCGAATACAGGGAAATTCTAAATTATTAGGTCTTGCATATGCACGAGAAAGTTTTAAAATGAACTTGAATATCATCTTGTCATAAATTTACTTCCACTGCACTCCGAACCGTCTTTGCATTTTTTGGCCCGACTTAAAACATAGGACGCAGCGTAGAAGGAAAGTGTTCCCTGCATTTTTCTTCCGAGCCCCATCCCTATGGTCAGGTGATTTTTTAGACGGTTCCCTGAATAATTTGACTTGTCATCATGCAGATATCCTCATCAAGGTCACCCTCGACACTTTATCACCCCCATCAAACACCCCCAAGGCTGGTTTCCAGGGGGCTGAGCTCCCCTTGTTAAAAATTGATCTAACTTTTGGGGAAGTTCAGGCCCCCTTCTGAAAATGATGAATTTCTATAAAATCAATTGACTGTGAAGAAAATTGCCTGTGAATTAATTAAAGTTTCCAAAAATTGAAAAATTAAATCTTGCCAATAATTGGTCAAATATACGCTAAATTTTCCCCAAAATGGAAAAAATCTGCCCAAAAAATGAAGAAAATATCCCAAAAATTGGCCCTCTGTTTGTAAGACCCCGTGTTCATTTTTTCAACCCTGCCCCCCCCCCACACACACACACACACACAAACACACAACCCCTCCCCTCCTCTTCCTTCAGCCTTTTCAACAATTCAATCAAAATTGATTTGTATCAATTTCATCATGTTTATTTTGCCTTTGAACAGATGAAACTTTTACAAACAGGTCGCAACATTTTTAAGCGATTTAAAAAAAAGGTTTGATGACGTGAACCCGACACTGCACTGCTGCCCCGGTTGCAATTTAAACACTTAACTGATTAAAGGAGAATAACATTATCTCAAACACACAACTTTGGAAATATATTGCCAAATAATATGATTTATGATCACTGTAAATCAGCATTTATGCGGGATGCCATGCACGTTGCACAATTCCTGTCTACCTGGCAGTAGCAGCTTGGAATTCCAATCTCAATCATCGCTATTTTGGGACGGATTACTGTCTGACTGTTTTACAGCCTAGTCCAAAATTTCGAGCACTCCATGGATTTGTCACTTTCTCGAAGGTATGACGCGAATCCGTTTATATTCATTATTTTGCTGTGGACTATCTGACTATTAAAGGATTAGTTCAGTGGTCAGGCTCAGGCCAAGTTTATGTTACCTGAAAGGTGAGTTTATTGATGAATAAAACATTCAAAAAATCTTATTCCGTTAAGAGGTTAAGGAGATATTCTAGTTTAGACCTCGGTCTTATTTATCATCTCGGTCTTAAAACACCATCTTTTTCAACTTGCCTACCATCGCTAACTGTTTTTTTTTCTTGCGAAGTTGTGCTTAATTACTTGTAAGCGCCTTAGTAAAAAACTGTTTTGGTGTTTGGCGCCATATAAATGTGACTGATTGATTGATTGATATCATGTAGAAATGTTTGGTGTGGTATAAGTCTACTAAGAAAGGTTGGTGCCCTCATCCTCACACTCTTACCGATTGTTAATGAATTTTAAAGAAAATTTTATTTAATATTTTCCTATCTAAATTATTTTTCAACCCCCTTCCCCTCCACTCCTCCCGCCCTCTCCCCTCACCTCACCCTCCCCCTCCCCCTCCCCCTCTCTTCAACCTTCCAGGAATTCAATCAAAATTGATTTGTATCAATTTCATCATGTTTATTTTGCCTTTAAACAGATGAAACTTTTACAAACAGGTCTCAAACTTTTTAAGCAAATTTAAAAAGGGGGTTTGATGACCCCGACACTGCACTGTTACCCCGGTTGCAATTTAAACACTTAACTGATTAAAGAAGGAGAATAACATTTTCTCAAAACACAACTTTGGAAATATATTGCCAAATAATATGATATATGATCACTGTAAATCAGCATATATGCGGGATGCTATGCATGTTGCACAATTCCTGACTACCTGGTAGTACTTGACAGCTTGGAATTCCAATCTTAATCATCGTTATTTTTGGACGCGAATCCGTTTATATTCACTGTTTTGCTGTGGACCATTAAAGGATTAGTTCAGTCAGTCAGTCGTCAGGCAAGTTTATGTTACCTAAAAAGTGACTTTATTAATGAATACAACATTCAAAAAATCTTGTTCCATTAAGGAGATATTATAATTTAAAACTAAGGAAGGTTAGTGCCCTCATCCTCACATTCTTACTGATTCTTATTGTATTTAAAAGAAAATTTATGAAATCTTTTCCTATTTGAATTATTTTTTAACAAAGTTTCTACAGGTGGTATATCATAAATACCCTTACAATATTCTGTTTTTAATACTCTCCTTGAACAAATCCAATGGTTTCTAAGCCACAAAATCGCAGGATAAAATATGATTAAATATACATAAAGACTTTAAGGAATCTAAGGCTGTGACGTCACAACTACTTTTATTTTAGTCGCTTCATTACAAATGATACCATTATATAATCTGAACGTAATACGATTTTTAAATGCTTTTTTTACCATTTTGGTTCGCTTGAAGTCCTGTTTCATATAAGACGGATAAGGTGATAACACTGAACAGCTGAACTATATATTCCTTTAATTCAAGTTTAAATGCCTATAGCTCCGCAAACATATAAAAGTGGAAATTATAAACGTTGACGTCAACAATTCAGCAGACTGTAGGCTTTAAAGTACGTCACAATCCTAGCCGTAAAATCTTCCTTGGTAAAAGGATCACTTCCCATCTTCATAATATCTGTTCATAATATGATCCAATAGACAACCAAATCAAAAATACCATCAGACCATGAAATGTAAACGTACGCAAGTTGACTTGCTGAAAGTCTTTATCAGTTTCTGGTTGTTAGATTTTCAACATTTTCAGACGGTGAGATCATGACATTTTTGCGCCTCAAAATATTACAGTATGTATGAAAAATAAAATTTAATATAAAATATATATATATATCTATCTATAAATATATATATATATATATCTATATATATAGATATATAGCTATATATATATATATATATATTTATATATATATATATATATATATATATATATATATGTATATATATATATATATTTATATATATATATATATATATATATATATATATATATATATATATATATATATATATATATATGTATATAAATATATATATATGTATATAAATATATATATATATATATATATATATATATATATATATATATATATATATATATATATATATATATATATATATATATATATATATATATATATATATATATATATATATATATATATATATATATATATATATATATATATATATATATATATATATATATATATATATATATATATATATATATATATATATATATATATATATATATATATATATATATATATATATATATATATATATATATATATATATATATTTATTCACTCTTAAATTGAGCCTTTTTAGTCTTTGAGGATCGTGTTCTTGCGTCCCTGTAGTGGTTTTGCACCCAATGGAGCCTTGGAGATCTTGCACCCTTTGAAGCCATTTAGTACCGCCGTCTGTGTCTTATATTAGTTTTCCATCTGAAGCGATCATTTGGTAAATTTTCTTATATTACGTTCTTATCCTCTGAAGCGACTCGTATCGGGCCCCCTGAATATATTACACCATGGTCTGTTACATACAGTCTATATCTTGGACAAAACTGTTGCAACAATTTAGCATTTTTATATATGTTACAGTGTTAATATTTTTTCCGAGAAGTGTAACTCCCTACCCCCTTCTACTATTCAATGTTGGATCTATATCTTTCTTAACGTCATTTCCAGGAAAAACATAAACAACGGCCTACATTGAATGGGGTAGGGGAGGGACACTGGCGGCGTCAATGAAATTTATAAGAATGTCCTTAAATTTCTAAAATATTAATTACAATTGAAAGAATAGGGATTAAAGGAGCAATAGAAAAAATGTCCGGCGTTTATGATTTATAAATGTGGATTAATTGACAATAGAAAAGTAAGTTCATGAAAAGCATCACTTATTTTCACGATGTGTTTCGACGAGTTTTGTCCAAGATTGTAGTATTGCCAATATCTGAAGTAGACCTAAAGGCCTCGTATATACCCTCAAGAAAACAATATCGATAGTTTGAAGGTTGGCATTTGTTTCAGGCGAGCAGGAGCAGTAAAATTGTATGCGGATTAACGTTCTCGCGGTTTGTCCTCCTCTGAATGCTGACCAGCACACCCAGGCCAGGTTGCGACGCTTTTTCTTTTTCTTTTCATGCCCGATTGATTTTGTATTACCTGTTAATGTCATTGCATCCCATGCATATCAGGACATGAATCGTTCTTAAGATATTGTGTTCACAAGATCTTTTCAACCATGGAGCTAATAACTGAGCTCCATGTTTCAACAAAATCATTTTAAGCCCCTCCCACCACGCATATTATTGATATTTAATGTGTTTTTTTTTTTTATGTTTTTTTTATACACATATTTTTTTACATAAAATGAACATGTAATAACTAACTAACATTATAATTCTAGTAAATATGAAACAAAACAGACATGTGATTGTTTAAATACGAGCATTTCAAGATTTCTAACTTAAGCCCCGCCTGCTCATTAATATACGTGACATCACCACCAAAAATATAGGGCACATCTACAGACCATGGGCTATCTGTGTAACGCATATTACATGAATCACAGTATGTCCTTCTTGAGATACCGTGTTTACAAGGTCTTTTCAGCAAAACCATATTAAGCCCCGCCCACTATGAATGCTAATGAAAGATCATGAGCTGTCTATTACCAAATATGACATCAATCGAGTTTACCGTTCTTGAGATGCCATGCATACATACATACATACATACATACATACATACATACATACATACACACGTACACACATACATACACATACATACATACATACATTCATTCATACATGCATACATACATGCATGCACGCACCACACACACACACACACACATATATATATATATATATATATATATATATATATATATATATATATATATATATATATATATATATATATATATATATATATATATATATATATATATATATATATATATATATATATATATATATATATATATATATATATATATATATATATATATATATATATATATATATATATATATATATATATATATATATATATATATATATATATATATATATATATATATATATATATATATATATATATATATATATATATATATATATATATATATATATATATATATATATATATATATATATATATATATATATATATAAATTGAATACGTTGCAGAAAAAGAAAATACAACTTCCAACCACTCCTTCTGTCCCTAGAGTAACTTTATTAAAAACTTAAAAAAGCAAGGCGTTTCGGTCATTCGACCTTCATCGGTTGAACAAAAGCAAGTAAGTGATAAGACTATAATAAAGCTAATGTACATTAAGTGGAACAAATTACTGGAGCCGAAACTGAATACAAAGAAAATAACAACAAACAAAGTTGGGAGTGAGGGAATATATATGGGAGTGAGGGATATATATATATATATATATATATATATATATATATATATATATATATATATATATATATATATATATATATATATATATATATATATATATATATATATATATATATATATATATATATATATATATATATATATATATATATATATATATATATATATATATATATATATATATATATATATATATATATATATATATATATATATATATATATATATATATATATATATATATATATATATATATATATATATATATATATATATATATATATATATATATATATATATATATATATATATATATATATATATATATATATATATATATATATATATATACATATATATACATATATATATATATATATATATATATATATATATATATATATATATATATATATATATATATATATATATATATATATATATATATATATATATATATATATATATATAAATATATATATATATAAATCATACATATATATATATATATATATATATATATATATATATATATATATATATATATATATATATATATATATATATATATATATATATATATATAGTATATATTATATATAAATATATATATATATATATATATATGTGATATATATATATATATATATATATATATATATATAATACGTACGTATACGTACCGTATTATACGCTATAGCCACTACATGGCTGTTATACAAGTACTGTATATTGCTAGCTTGTAGTGCCTACCGAATGAGGTGTTTATCCCACTATATCCAGATATCCGGTGAGACTAGCCTCGTTCATTTCAAATTTCAAATAATATTATTCTCCTTCACTATTTCTTTGTAACTCTTCAAAAGTATTTTGGTGTAATAAATGTTTTATATTATGTTTCTGAAACAGTAATGTCTAAATAATACCATTCTTTACATCACTTTTTAGACCTGGCTATTAAAGTATTAGATTAGCATCGCAACTTTTTGTCTACATTCCTTAACGTTGCCAATTTACATGACTTTTGCGAATAGAAACAGCGGCATAAATTTCTTAATTAGTATTGCTGAAATTGACTGTAGCATATAGCAATCATTCAAACACAACCTTCAATATATAGCACTTATTTTGAAGTCTATCTATATCCTCTTGATTTAATACAATCTAAAATATAGTTCTCAATTAGAATATGGCGTTTTTTAGCATGGAGTTTACTATACTACTTAGTCCTGTCGCGTCCTCAGGGCCACCACAGAAAAACGTAATATGAAGAATGGTACTATTTAGACATTTTTACTTTTTATAAACATGATAGAAAATATTTATTACACCTAAATATTTCTGAAGAGTCATAAAGAGATAGTGAAAGAGATTAATATTATTTGAGGCTAGTCTCACCGGATGCGGTTCTGAAACTTCAATAGCTGAGTTAACAAATTGTTAACGTGGGTACGATACGCCACTTTCATCAGCTCACTATTACCATGGAGCTATTACAGTTAATAGCTCCATGCTATCAAGTACACACTGTAATAGCTATCGGAATCTGAAGCGCTGAATAGCTAAAAGGAATATCCCATGTTTTTTCGTAACATTTCATAAGAAAGATAAAAAAATTAGAAACAATTTAGTACAAAAATCATGTTGATATGTTATTCCTACCAGGATGTATTCAATTTTTAAGGTTTACAAAAAATGCCAATAAACGAATAGGAAAAGGCTCAGTGTGACATCACAGCAACAAATTCTCCCACAAGGGTTATGTACTTCATTAAAATCTATCATCCTCTTTTATTAGTAAAGCCTGCTAGAATGAGAAATTCATGAAAAAAGGTATTTATATACATTGCCAAATATACCCTATTTCAATAACTTTTGGAAAATTGTTTCTAATCATACAGAAACAACCAATTAACTTTCAAAGAAATACATAAACATTTGCAATGGAATTGCCTCTATGACATCATCAAACACGAACTCATCATACTGTACAAAAAACTTGAAAATGCAATTAGGAAATCTTTAAAAATTTATATCTCCTGAACGAAATATAATATCAACCCGATTTTTGTATCAAATCGGCTCTAAAAATATGCTCTTTCAAATAAAATTTTACGAAAAACCATGGGATATTCCTACTTAGGGTTATATGGAAAATTACATCACTGTATGAACGTCCAATGGCGCTTTACAAACTTGCAGGTTTAGTCGGCAACAATCCTTCTACAGCACATGAACGCCACCCGAGCGCAACAAAAGTATGAGGAATTCTTTTTTTAACAAGTTTAGTAAGTTTAGCTTTAAAACAGTTTCGACTTGGTGCACGTACAATATGTCTGGCGGTAAAGCATTCCAGTCAAGTTTTATTTAGTGTTTGGGGAAAGAACTATGGAGTATTTCTTTTCATTTTTTATAGCTTGGAAATTCAGGTCATGATTATTTCTTGTATTCACTCTTACATTTGGGATTAGGTTTTCATTATCAATAGCGACAAGTTCGTTATTGTAATCGTGTTCTTTCTTCTTGTTTTGAGCAGGGACCAATCCAATCTATAAAGCATGGTGGTTACACTAAATTTGAGTAGTCTGCCATACAGAACCTGGCTGCTCAACCTGTCAAATTCAGTGAGCGTAGATTTTATTTAAGGAGAACCAAGTTGCACTGAGATCGTCTTTATTTATTGTTTCTCTTCTACTTTAAACTAACACCAACATCACTTTGTTCTCTTTCTTTCAAAGGCGTGTCTAGCTTTTCGTTTTTGAGAGATTACGCCCACTACGACATTGCGTGCCGGTTTTAGATTTTGGAGGACAGAAACGTAGGGACCACTGAGGGTATCTATTTCCCGGTTGCATGCATGCTTTATTTTGATGACAAATTGTGAAATTATTCTAACATAAAATTGAAGGAAAATTCGTAAAATTGTTGGAAATTTTGTTCAATTT